>CM037873.1:47412939-47924436 GCA_021292105.1 Anadara kagoshimensis | reverse complement strand
TTTGTCAGTTCCAAACTTTTTACTTTGCCTCTGGATTGTGATTCGGACATGGATTACCAGTAGTATGTTTGTTTTTGGGTTTCATACAAACTGGCGTTAATGGGACTATTGTTTGTTTGTAATGTCGTCGTTTAGTAACTAATAACTTACATACAGCTGTGATGGTACTGCTGCTGCACCGCCAACGTCCTCAGCCGAGGCCACACATGTAACACAAACACGTACTTTATTATATAATTAATAAATTCCATCTTTATGATTGGTTAAAACGGTAACACGTGACCATTGGATCTCACATCATATACCACGGATTTTCCGGTGAATATCAAATTCGGTGTACGTCATCGATTTTTGTTGACGTTCTCCGTAAAATGATTAGAACGTCATCAATGAAGTGTACGCAAGTGATTGTGTCTTGTTATTTTTTTATAGAACGTTGACGTTATGGCATTATCAATTTACAATGTAGTGTGTAATTGATTGTGTCTCATCCGGAATGCCATTTATTTTTTCATAGAATCAGACTTAAAAAGTCAGATTGATCTAACAAATGCGGGATAATTTTAGTGTGATCAACCAGGGTGGGCAGAGAAATCTAACATCGGTAAAATAGTTAGATTGCCTAGTCACATGTTTGAGAAAACATTGTCAACTGAAGTGTCACAGTGGCTAAATTATATAATAAAACAGTTATGGACTTTTTAGTGGTTGTATATGGTGTGATATTCAAGTACACGTGACACAGAAATAAACTATTTACTTACTTTATAAATAAAAGATCAAGTGGACAGGTAAATTGTAGCGTTGTTTGCCAATATGTAATGTTATGTGGAAGATAACACCCTTCGCCCTCTCTCTCCAAGTCTCTCTCTCTCTCTCTCTCTCTCTCTCTCTCTCTCTGTATTAAATTGATAAGCGTTGTTTGCCAATATGTGAGGTTATCACGGTGGAAGACTCTCTCTCTCCCCGAGTCTCTCTTTGTATTAAATCGATAAGCGTTTGTTTGCCAATATGTAATGTTATGTGGAAGATAACACCCTTCGCCCTCTCTCTCCAAGTCTCTCTCTCTCTCTCTCTCTGTCTCTCTGTATTAAATTGATAAGCGTTGTTTGCCAATATGTGAGGTTATCACGGTGAAAGACTCTCTCTCTCTCTCTCTCTCTCTCTCTCTCTCTCCCCGAGTCTCTCTTTGTATTAAATTGATAATCGTTGTTTGCCAATATGTGAGGTTATGTGGAAGACCTCTCTCTCTCTCTCTCTCTTTCTCCGAGTCTCTCTTTGTATTAAATCGATAAGCGTTTGTTTGCCAATATGTAATGTTATGTGGAAGATAACACCTCTCCCTCTCTCTCTAAGTCTCTCTCTCTCCCTCTCTCTCTCTATTAAATTGATAAGCGTTGTTTGCCAATATGTAATGTTATGTGGAAGATAACACCTCTCCCTCTCTCTCTAAGTCTCTCTCTCCCCTCTCTCTCTCTCTATTAAATTGATAAGCGTTGTTTGCCAATATGTGAGGTTATCTCGGTGGAAGACCCCTCTCTCTCTCTCTCTCTCTCTCTCTTTCTTCGAGTCTCTCTTTGTATTACAAACGTTGTTTGCCAATATGTGGAAGATACCCTCTCCCCTCCTGTCTCCCACCCCCCCCCTCTCTCTCTCTCTCTCTCTCTCTCTTTCTCTGTATTAAACTGATAAACTCAGTAATTATACATTACCACAGGGTAGCGATTTCATTTGATTACCACGTGTAGATCCAGTCTTGCTCTGTTGATTCTCGGTTAGAGGCTAATAAGTTTATACCATAGTTTAAAACATGTATAAATAGTTTCCACATAGTCCTATAGTTAAGCTGAAAGGTTTTTTGAAAACTAGGGCAAACATACGTTATTCTACAACCGGTTTTCTCAATGAAACACTGGTATTTTGACTTGATCGCATTTAGAATTAATAATGAATTCATTTTTAAAGAACTAATAAAAAATTAATAATAAAACTAATTTTGTTCACTTACTTACCTGCACAATATGAACATCAAGGTGTGTTAGACTTGATTTGATGTATAGCAGAACTACAGGCGTGTAGTATCGATCAATAGAAGGTCTTGTCTTATATAAGACGGTTTTGTATTACCGTTGTTTTAAGGTGATTGGAATCCACTGACCCGTAAAACTGTTAGCGCATTTAACTGGCCACCCGGAACGGCGAACCCAAAAGACTGGAATGCGTTCCAGTATTCAATACAATAACAGTACGGCGAAGTAAACGTCGTCTATAAATAGAGTACTAAGTGGCTTGTTGACCAAACACATCAATAATGTATGTATAACCCGTATGTATATATTATTTCGTAAGGAGCGCCTGGTATGTTGAAAAAGATGTTTCAATGATGTAATCTATCAATACTCTCTAATGTTTTCTTTTTTACTGTACCCACTGTTATGATACTACAATTTTTACAATTAAATAAAGTCAAAATTTACCCTTTAAGTGGCCTCTTAAAATCAATAAGGGTCCAGCCAGTGGTTTTACAATCATTCCTTAGCTAAGACTCCCCTTGCAAAATTTCAAATCTTTATAATTTTGTTAATTTTTAAGATATTGAAGAATTTAAGGTGTCATTTTAAAGATGACTTCTATATTAAAACATTTGCATTTAGTTTTGACACAAATTATCAGCAGTAGTTCCAAAATGAGATAACAAAAATTTGCTAAATTTAAGTTAAGGAAAATCTTAGCTAAGGAATGATTGTGAAACTGGGGCCAATCCATCTTTTGTCCAGCAATCATTACTTTAGGGTCTTGTGCTTCACGCTGACCATAGGAAGTCCAACTTTCATATACATTTGATGGGTTAATAATAAGAGAGACAATAATAATATAATTAGTTTACAATCATACTATAAAATTTTTTACATCTACAAAAAATATATTCGATTATATCTAGCAATAAAATTGACTTATGAGACACTATAAAACATAATATATACATATTGATATTATTTAAAAAAAATCATGACATAACATAAAATCACATAAACATTTTTCTTCTTTTAAAACAGAGATAAAAAGGATGTATGGGACCTTGACTTAATAAAACATTAATACAGGTGTAAAAAATTTGATTTATGTGGTGCAAATATTTAGTGTCGGAGACACCCCCCCCCCCCCAAGAAAAAAAGAACCAGGAAAAAACATAAGTTTGAATATTTATGTACATGTATTTAAAGAGAATTGTTATTAAGATATTGGTAGCGTGATTATTTTAAATTATTTTTTAGAATGCAGTTTAGCTTTTGTTATACTTTCAGTTATTAAGTTTTCTATATGTATGAATGTATAATTTGGAAATTTAAAGCTGCGAGTTAATGTTTTCATTTACCGGAGTAGTGTATAGACACTTGCTTGATTGCATAATTATGACTTAACATATAATGGCAAATACGTTGAGAAACACCATTACAATGTCCTCGAGACTGTTACTTCTGGGACTTTGATTCTGAAACCGGGGTTTGGGTCAGCTCAGTCACCAAGGACCTGTGTTTATTCTCTATAGGAATACATTTGGCTTTTTATAATAATCGGATGCAATCAGTATTTCCCCAAAAGGATTATAAATAATGGTCCTCAAACGACTTTGACGTTCCACAAGTCCTCTAAATGTCCATTATACCACTACGTAGGCTCAGTTTGTAGAGTGCTCGCTTTATATGTGGTAGGTTGTTGGTTCGAAACCCCCGGTCTATTCTGACAAAGACTTGGAAATGGGTAGTGACTGTTATTTCGCAAAACACTCGTTAAATAGAAATGAAAGTCACGGCGTCCTTCAGAAGAGACCTTATGCCGTGTCACGACAGGCGTGGCACATCAAAGAACCCCCCCCCCCCCCCTACACGTTGCACTGAGCGCACTGCAAAGTTAAACATATCTTTCACTCGACCTATAGCTGGTGACGTCAGAATATGAATGAAAAACCCTTGATTGGGACGTGAAGACACGAATCAATCAATCAATCAATCAATCAATCATCAATCAATCAATCAATCAATCAATCAATCAATCAATCAATCAATCAATCAATCAACTGATATCAAAGTTCCACCAAAAGTAATATTTTGCTTTTACTGTGATATAATATGTCATAATTTTTCTTTCTGATGAATGATCAAATACGCACTTCTACACAAACCGAAGATGGCCTCGTTGACCGAATAGTTTTCTATCTCTGAGGTTAATGTTAAACTTGAAGCCTACTTGACATATATTTATGACTAAGATAAAGGTGTTGGAGTGCAATATTCCACGTGTACCCGGTTTCCTCTACCGTCGCAGAACTGACTGTCTTGATATAAGTGAAAAAATATAGACATGGGCTTAAGATATCATTATTCACTCAATTTAACACCCGGTCTCACTTCCCTAGTGGAAGTTCACGCGTCTAACCTAGTTTGTCAGTTCCAAACTTTTTACTTTGCCTCTGGATTGTGATTCGGACATGGATTACCAGTAGTATGTTTGTTTTTGGGTTTCATACAAACTGGCGTTAATGGGACTATTGTTTGTTTGTAATGTCGTCGTTTAGTAACTAATAACTTACATACAGCTGTGATGGTACTGCTGCTGCACCGCCAACGTCCTCAGCCGAGGCCACACATGTAACACAAACACGTACTTTATTATATAATTAATAAATTCCATCTTTATGATTGGTTAAAACGGTAACACGTGACCATTGGATCTCACATCATATACCACGGATTTTCCGGTGAATATCAAATTCGGTGTACGTCATCGATTTTTGTTGACGTTCTCCGTAAAATGATTAGAACGTCATCAATGAAGTGTACGCAAGTGATTGTGTCTTGTTATTTTTTTATAGAACGTTGACGTTATGGCATTATCAATTTACAATGTAGTGTGTAATTGATTGTGTCTCATCCGGAATGCCATTTATTTTTTCATAGAATCAGACTTAAAAAGTCAGATTGATCTAACAAATGCGGGATAATTTTAGTGTGATCAACCAGGGTGGGCAGAGAAATCTAACATCGGTAAAATAGTTAGATTGCCTAGTCACATGTTTGAGAAAACATTGTCAACTGAAGTGTCACAGTGGCTAAATTATATAATAAAACAGTTATGGACTTTTTAGTGGTTGTATATGGTGTGATATTCACCGGAAAAATAAATATTGACCTCGGCTGTCGCCTCGATCAATATTTATTTTTCCGGTGAATATCACACCATATACAACCACTAAAAAGTCCATAATTGTATAATATCACATAACCCTCCTGTTTATTGATGGAATAAAACAGTGTAATATTTTTCGTATTACACAGGTACCCATGTAATATCACTTGATTGTGACGTAATCAGTTATCACGCTTCTGATTTACGTAGTGGTCGTGCCTAATGACGTCATATGAAAACTGTGTCAGTCTGTTGTTTATTTTTAGACTTTTGAAGACTCCGATTCTTTGAAAAATAATTTTGATGCATTCGGAAAAATATTATGATTTAAACTTACATACTGATTATGTCTTTTTTCTAGGTGATTAATTTACTTTTACTACTATTCTTACTTGCGCAGTTAATTTGGAGGTGATTTGTCTGACCTAGATAGAAATCGTCTGTTTCTATATGGCATCAAATAATGTGTACATGTCATTATGCCTCGGTATTTTGAGTTATGTGATATATAGAATCTTAGACTCGTGAGGGTTTAATATGAAATTTATTAAACTCGTTCAATAATTAAATATGCCACTTGCCAAGGCTCGTGGCATATTTAATTATTAAACTCGTTTAATAAATTTTATATTAAACCCCCACTCGTCTAAGATCCTCTCTTTGACCACCGCTGTGGAATACAATACAGACCTTGTAGAAAGTTAAGTATTAAGCTAACGATGTAGTACCGAGTCGACAGATCATTTCGATCCCTAGTTAGCTATATTTCGACAGCTTTCCGGTCACTAGTTATTCATAGATCTAGATCATTCAACAGCAGAGTTTCGACTTCTTTCCGTTAGCTCAGTGTTAAACTTTCGACAGGTATGAACTGTATATCTCCTTTTCGTTAGCTGAGTGTTAACTTCCGACAGGTCTGTACTGTATAGCTTAGTGTTAAACTTTTGACAGGTCTGTACTGTATATCTCCTTTTCGTTAGCTCAGTGTTCAACTTTCGACAGGTCTGTACTGTATATCTCCTTTCCGTTAGCTCAGTGTTCAACTTTCGACAGGTCTGTACTGTATATCTCCTTTTCGTTGGCTCAGTGTTCAACTTTCGACAGGTCTGTACTGTATATCTCCTTTCCGTTAGCTCAGTGTTAAACTTTCGACAGTTCTGTACTGTATATATCTCCTTTCCGTTAGCTCAGTGTTCAACTTTCGACAGGTCTGTACTGTATATCTCCTTTCCGTTAGGTCAGTGTTAAACTTCCGACAGGTCTGTACTGTATATCTCCTTTCCGTTAGCTCAGTGTTAAACTTTCGACAGGTCTGTACTGTATATCTCCTTTTCGTTGGCTCAGTGTTCAACTTTCGACAGGTCTGTACTGTATATCTCCTTTCCGTTAGCTCAGTGTTAAACTTTCGACAGTTCTGTACTGTATATATCTCCTTTCCGTTAGCTCAGTGTTCAACTTTCGACAGGTCTGTACTGTATATCTCCTTTCCGTTAGCTCAGTGTTAAACTTTCGACAGGTCTGTACTGTATATCTCCTTTCCGTTAGCTCAGTGTTAAACTTCCGACAGGTCTGTACTGTATATCTCCTTTTCGTTAGCTCAATGTTAAACTTTTGACAGGTCTGTATTGTATATCTCCTTTTCGTTAGCTTAGTGTTCAACTTTCGACAGGTCTGTACTGTATATCTCCTTTTCGTTAGCTCAGTGTTCAACATTCGACAGGTCTGTACTGTATATCTCCTTTCCGTTAGCTCAGTCTTAAACTTTCGACAGGTCTCCAAACATTTTACAATCAGTTCATAAAATCTTATAAAGTCCACATTTACAACTCTTATTTTGCCCAAATAATACAGCGCAATTCGAAAAACTTCAAAGTGCGTATTTTTTTCAAAGTGGGTTGCTACACAGCGCGTCTTACCGCTTTGGCTTTAATCAAGCCATCGGTGGTAAAAAGCGCACGCGTATGGACCAGAGCGCTTGCCCTCTCTTAATTTGACTCGCTTTCGGAGCATATATTAATGTAGAAAGTTTGCCAGTTTGCTTGCCGAAGATCTGCGTTTTCTCAGGAACTCAGTCTTCCTTCATCATCCCTGACCTGACCGCCTCGATATAAGTGGAACTTGGAGTTAAGACTCCATCGCCCCAATCCACTCGTTGGCCCTAATCGCGCTGCATATATATGTCACTTTTTATTTTTTCCTTAAGTTCCTCTGTATATGATATTGTTAATAATACTTGTACTTTCATTCTTGAATAAAATTTGGCTTTAAACATTGCGGAAAAAAGAAAAGTTTGATTTTTTTATCTAAATGCATAAAAAAGATATATTTTGACTTAAAATACTATAAACTCAATGTTATTGTTCTAAAACAATGCCTTATATTACATGTATTAATATTTTAGCTCGAAGAAAAGATTCAAAACAATTTCGCTCATTCTATGAAGAGTTATCTCCCTTTACTGGTGAAAAACCGACATATACTTACTTATGCCTATGGTACCAAGGAGGTACATAGGCCACTGACAACACTCCTCCATCTAGTTTTATTCTGTGCTAGTTTGACCAGGTCTTGCAATTTGTATCCCTCTCTGGCAGGTGTATATCTCCTTTTCGTTAGCCCAGTGTTAAACTTTCGACAGGTCTGTACTGCATATCCCCTTTTCGTTAGCTCAGTGTTCAACTTTTGACAGGTCTGTACTGCATATCCCCTTTTCGTTAGCTCAGTGTTAAACTTTCGACAGGTCTGTACTGTATATCCCCTTTTCGTTAGCTCAGTGTTAAACTTTCGACAGGTCTGTACTGTATATCTCCTTTTCGTTAGCTCAGTGTTAAACTTTCGACAGGTCTGTACTGTATATCTCCTTTTCGTTAGCTCAGTGTTCAACTTTTGACAGGTCTGTACTGCATATCCCCTTTTCGTTAGCTCAGTGTTAAACTTTTGACAGGTCTGTACTGTATATCTCCTTTTCGTTAGCTCAGTGTTAAACTTTTGACAGGTCTGTACTGTACATGTATTTATTGTGCATTTTTAAAATTATTTTGTTTCATTTTACTACTCTGATTGTTTTTGATGAATGCCTGTAATCATTGAACCCCTTCTCCAAACATTTTACAATCAGTTCATAAAATCTTATAAAGTCCACATTTACAACTCTTATTTTGCCCAAATAATACAGGATTTTTCATCTGCAAATATCACAGCGCAATTAAAAAAAAACAAAGTGCGTATTCTTTTCAAAGTGGGTTGCTACACAGCGTGTCTTACCGCTTTGGCTTTAATCAAGCCATCGGTGGTAAAAAGCGCACGCGTATGGACCAGAGCGCTTGCCCCTCTAAATTTGACTCGCTTTCGGAGCATATCTTGATGTAGAAAGTTTGCCAGTTTGCTTGCAGAAGATCTGCGTTTTCTTGGGAACTCAGTCTTCCTTCATCATCCCTGACCTGACCGCCTCGATATAAGTGGAACTTGGAGTTAAGACTCCATCGCCCCAATCCACTCGTTGGCCCTAATCGCGCTGCATATATATGTCACTTTTTATTTTTTCCTTAAGTTCCTCTGTATGATATTGTTAATAATACTTGTACTTTCATTCTTGAATAAAATTTGGCTTTAAACATTGCGGAAAAAAGAAAAGTTTGATTTTTTTATCTAAATGCATAAAAAAGATATATTTGACTTAAAATACTATAAACTCAATGTTATTGTTCTAAAACAATGCCTTATATTACATGTATTAATATTTTAGCTCGAAGAAAAGATTCAAAACAATTTCGCTCATTCTATGAAGAGTTATCTCCCTTTACTGGTGAAAAACCGACATATACTTACTTATGCCTATGGTACCAAGGAGGTACATAGGCCACTGACAACACTCCTCCATCTAGTTTTATTCTGTGCTAGTTTGACCAGGTCTTGCAATTTGTAT
Organism: Anadara kagoshimensis; assembly: GCA_021292105.1. Lineage (NCBI taxonomy): Eukaryota > Metazoa > Mollusca > Bivalvia > Arcoida > Arcidae > Anadara > Anadara kagoshimensis. The sequence continues at coordinate 47,915,324 of CM037873.1, read as the reverse complement.
CCCTCTCTGGCAGGTGTATATCTCCTTTTCGTTAGCCCAGTGTTAAACTTTCGACAGGTCTGTACTGCATATCCCCTTTTCGTTAGCTCAGTGTTCAACTTTTGACAGGTCTGTACTGCATATCCCCTTTTCGTTAGCTCAGTGTTAAACTTTCGACAGGTCTGTACTGTATATCCCCTTTTCGTTAGCTCAGTGTTAAACTTTCGACAGGTCTGTACTGTATATCTCCTTTTCGTTAGCTCAGTGTTAAACTTTCGACAGGTCTGTACTGTATATCTCCTTTTCGTTAGCTCAGTGTTCAACTTTTGACAGGTCTGTACTGCATATCCCCTTTTCGTTAGCTCAGTGTTAAACTTTTGACAGGTCTGTACTGTATATCCCCTTTTCGTTAGCTCAGTGTTAAACTTTCGACAGGTCTGTCCTGTATATCCCCTTTTCGTTAGCTCAGTGTTAAACTTTTGACAGGTCTGTACTGTATATCTCCTTTTCGTTAGCTCAGTGTTAAACTTTGACAGGTCTGTACTGTACATGTATTTATTGTGCATTTTTAAAAATTTTGTTTCATTTTACTACTCTGATTGTTTTTGATGAATGCCTGTAATCATTGAACCCCTTCTCCAAACATTTTACAATCAGTTCATAAAATCTTATAAAGTCCACATTTACAACTCTTATTTTGCCCAAATAATACAGGATTTTTCATCTGCAAATATCACAGCGCAATTAAAAAAAAACAAAGTGCGTATTCTTTTCAAAGTGGGTTGCTACACAGCGTGTCTTACCGCTTTGGCTTTAATCAAGCCATCGGTGGTAAAAAGCGCACGCGTATGGACCAGAGCGCTTGCCCCTCTAAAATGACTCGCTTTCGGAGCATATCTTGATGTAGAAAGTTTGCCAGTTTGCTTGCAGAAGATCTGCGTTTTCTTGGGAACTCAGTCTTCCTTCATCATCCCTGACCTGACCGCCTCGATATAAGTGGAACTTAGAGTTAAGACTCCATCGCCTAATCCACTCGTTGGCCCTAATCGCGCTGCATATGTCACTTTTTATGTTTTCCTTAAGTTCCTCTGTATATGATATTGTTAATAATACTTGTACTTTCATTCTTGAATAAAATTTGGCTTTAAACATTGCGGAAAAAAAGAAAAGTTTGATTTTTTTATCTAAATGCATAAAAAAGATATATTTTGAATTAAAATACTATAAACTCAATGTTATTGTTCTAAAACAATGCCTTATATTACATGTATTAATATTTTAGCTCGAAGAAAAGATTCAAAACAATTTCGCTCATTCTATGAAGAGTTATCTCCCTTTACTGGTGAAAAACCGACATATACTTACTTATGCCTGTGGTACCAAGGAGGTACATAGGTCACTGACAACACTCCTCCATCTAGTTCTATTCTGTGCTAGTTTGACCAGGTCTTGCAATTTGTATCCCTCTCTGGCAGGTGTTTCTTAACCTTCCGACTTTTCTTTTCCCTTTTTGATAGCTCCATCTCTATAGGTTATTGTTTGGTCTTCTCCCATTACTCAAGGCTGGTGATTTTCTCTGGCCATCTGATCTTTAGGATTTGTCTTAGGCAGTTGTTAATGAAGACTTTGGGGTTTGTTTAGGAGATATTTTGTTGTTTTCTATGTCTCGAAGCCATATAGAAGTATGGTTTTAACATTTGAATTAAACAGTTTGATTTTAGTGTTCAAGTTGATGTTACCAGCTCTCCAAATAGTTGTCATCATTCTATATACTGTTCTTGCTTTTCCTATTCGGCATTTAATGTCTTGCTCTGAGCCACCTTGACCATCCATAGCGCTACCAAGATATGTGAAGGAGTCGACCTCTTCCAAAGGAGTTGGCGTTACTTGGAGACTCGCGCGGCTGTCTAGTGGCATTTGCCTTAAGCACTATGGTCTTTTTTTTTGTTGATGATAAGGCCAGTCTCAGATGCTCTAGAATCTAAAAACCACTGTTTTCAATTTCTGTGGAAAAATATTGCTCATGCTATGAAGACTTATCTCCCTTTACTGGTGGAAAACTGACATACGTTTTACATGGTATGCAATAATGAGATTATATTATATAAATATTACATTTCTGATAGGCTGACAGTCCATATTGTCACTCTCGAGGCAAAGCCGAGGTTGACAATGATTTTCGAGGGGTGGCAATATGGACTGTCACCCTATCAGAAATGTAATATTATTTTATTACACTAATTGTTGGTGTTTTTTATACTATGCAACCAAAATATATTGGATTGAAAATCATGACAGTCAGCTGTCGCATGTAAGCATCTTGTGAGACGCTTGTAACTTTAATAATATTTAACATTACTTTAGAAAAGCGTTTTACTGATTTAGAAGACGAATGCGTTCGAACCGCATACGCAGCTTTTCTGCGCATGTGGCATTTTCGTAATGTCAACCGCCCACGTAATGTCACCCTGTGGCGTCAGATGTTCTAAAATCCGAGATGACATAAAATTTACCCAAACGCTTATTAACCAATCAAATTTCGAGAAATTTAAAAAAAGGTATAACATAAAAATTGTCTATTGCAATTAGGTTGAGATCACTTCCTGTGTTTTGGCTACAAGGCATATATAATCTGTCTTGCTTAAAGTACTTAGTATTTTAACTGACGTTCATGTTTAGGCTACATGTAAGACGTGTATGGTGTTTCTATTTGCTTACCAAAATGTTTATATTCAAATGATATGAAAAGTTTAGCTACATATAACTGAAATCGATTATTTTCTTTGAATATCTCATAATGTGTCTCTGTGTCCAGGATTGCACTGGATATATTTGACGCCCCATAGTTCCATGTTCCTTTCACTCAATTTTAATTGGCGGGTGTAACTAGCTAAACAGGAGGTGCTTACCCTTTTGGAGCACACAGCCTCACTTCCTTGTTTAGCCTAATTTGGCAGTTTTAAAGTTTTTACTTTGCTCCTGGATTATGATTCGGACATGGATCATTATGTTTGTTTTTGATTTCATAGTAACCATCGAAAGAGGCATCTTTAATTATACGTAATATCATTAGTCTTTATCACAAAATAAATAAATAAATAAATAAATAAATAAATAAAAAAATAAAAATGAAAAAGAACACAAAACACAAAGCAATATAAATAAAACATATTTATTTGAGTGCAATAATAATAGATTCTTTTAAGCTTCTATAAATAAAGTGAAATAATTTTTATGCATATTTATAGGAGCTTGTAAGCACCAAAACAATCACAGAATATTTGATTGATTATGTTCATATCACAGTGTCCGTATATATTTTTGGAAGTGTATTCCATATAAAAACCATTGGTAAGCATTGTGTGCCCTTTTTTCAAATACGATGCAAAAACTCAACAAAATAAAAAAAAGATTAAGGTAAAACGATGTTAAAAATTGCCATTATACATTCACATATTCTTAACTAACATTGCATATTGTGTTCATAACACTATAACTAATTATGTTTATGTGAAGTGAAAGTTCTTGGTTACACATTGGCTAATAAAGTTTGTTAAGAATTTTAAAAATATCACAGATTTCATGAATGTATTTAACACTCTTTAAACGTACATGGCTTGTTTGTAAAAGTGTGTCTTTAATGGTTTGATATTTTATGTATTGAATATATATTAATTTTTTTTCGCTTACCGTTTTGAGTAAGATAAAAATTTTTCATTGATATGTGTTTTATAGTAGTCACTTTCTACCACTTATACATATATTTATTATTGTTTGTTTCATATCATTGGCTATGATCGTATTTCTATGACGTCAAAATGCCTTCCCATCAACACATATTTATATCATACAACTCTATAGTTACTTTTCAGCATGTATTTGTTAAATAATAAATCAGTTTACACACTGTATTATTGTTCATGGTCATATTCCATGCTATAATCCTATTTCGTTGTTTTCCACAATCTTTCTTATAAATATAGATTTTTATAATTCAGTAGTTACGTCTTAGCACACATATATTAAATTGTAAATCAGTTGCCCCCCTTGTAGCACTTATTCACGTGTTTCATGGTTCATGCTATGACCGTATTTTTATGTTGTCCACAAGATTTCACATCAATACAGATTTATGAAGTGATTCAGTCGTTACTTTTTAAAATTATAATTTAGTAGTCTATTTTTAGCACTTATACACGTGTTTCATTGTTCATGTTATGGTCGTGTGTTTAAGTTGTTCACAGACCTTCTTATTAATACAGTTATATATTGTTCACTTTTTAGCACTAATACACGTATACACGCGTGTCATTGTTCATGCTGTTGTCCACAGTTCTTGCAATCGATTCAGTTTTATATTATAATTCAGTAGTCACTTTTAAGCACTAATACACTTATATATTTAACTGTTCATGCTATGATCGTGTTTCTATGTTGTCCACAAGCCTTCTCATCAACACAGATTTATACTGATTCCACGTTTCTTTTGTGTACAATACTTTCTTAGCTTCATCCGGGCTCATGTATTCCCGTTGCTGTAACATAAATTAAAAATATAGACAGTGACAGCTAAATAAATTTGAATAACTAGGATAACTAGAACCATGCAGAACACACCTAAAGTGCAATAGAATAAAAAAACTAACATAACAGCCCATGTTAAAACACAATCCAAAATAAAGAAAAAAAGAAAACTGACCAGCTTAGCTTAACATGTGAACTTACATTAGGGAAGCAACTATTATTGATCTAGCTATACCACGTGTTCAATTAAAATTTAAAGTAAAAGGAACATGGAACTATGGGGCGTCAAATATATCCAGTATAATTTAGGATACACAGAGATTATACTTCTTTATCCACCACCCGTGATCCTAAAAGCTTTTAAAAGTCTATCACTCTGTTTCATTGTGTATTACTTACATGTACATATTAACAAACCCTTATACAAGTCACACAAGCTATAAAACAGTTTTATAAAAGGGAAGGAAATGCAAAAGGACAGCCATTGATCAATCAACCCTCTCTCTATTCAATTATCATTTGAAGTTTTTTTTATTAAAGAATGAACTTGCATCATTTCGCGAAATCAATCGTAAGTTACATTTTAATGCATTTATACTATTGGGCCCCTTTGTACAGGCTGAATAGTACATAAAAATTGTCATTAAAATACAAACCATAGTTTCTACTCGTAGCATAGTATTATTTTGTGCATGTTGAAGAAAAAATCTTTTACTGATTCGGATAACTTCAGCACCATCACTGACCTAAAATATTCATGAAATAGAAAATTAAAGAATTGAAAAATCAAAATAAACCAAGAACATTGTAGATATCTGGAGACAAAACTCTTAAATTCAGCACGGCGTCTTCTCCATTGACAATGCAGCAAACCAAGAACATTCTGGTAGATATTTGGAGAACGAAAACTCGCAAATTCAACATTCTTTTCTCCATTGATAATCAGAATATCCGAGATTAGAACTGAAAAATATATGTGTAACATTAATCAACATTCCGCGAAGTAAATCTGTAGTTACATTTGGTCCATTGTTTTTAAATGAAGATGATTAGAGTATGGTATCTATTCAAAATATGTTTTGGAGAAAAACTGAAATTTAAACACTGTTTCTGCAACGTTGTTCTTAAAAACTACGTATAAGAGGAATGGGACAGAAAATATAAAGGTATGTAAAATTAAACACCATGTAAAATTCTAGTAATTCCATGTATTTTTATAATTTGTAATGCCAGTGGTGTGTATACAGGAACTTTTTTAAAATAAATATTTAATTTTAGTTTTCAAATTATTAAAAATAATCTCGATACTTACTAGGCTGACTCCTTGAGCCTCAGTCGCTAAAGGTTTTTCCAGGTGTTCCAGACCCTTTGTAAGATAAAAATACTCATGTAAGATATTTTAATCCTACTTCTTAGTCATTTCGTATCAAGATAAATAAGCACATGTAAAACATCTATTTATATATAATATTATTTAAAGGTTCTTTCTTAGGAGTAAAACTGTTCTAATATCTCAACTTATTTTCTTAATTGATCTTGTGAGAGTTATGTAGTTTGCCATGTTTCAAAGTAAGTTTTCCCTAGTGATAGCAATCTTTAGGTATAAATGCCGTCACCAAATCGTTTGATATCATTTATCACTAGGACATAAGTATCTATTAGTATATTAAATACATTTCATTAAAGGGTTCTTTCTTGATTTAAAAATGTTGTTTTGAGTTTGTTTTCCTTCTAGTAGCATGTTTGTTGTTGATTTTGTTTGAATGTCAGTTTTCGTTAGTACTACCAAAATGCCGTAAACTATGCATTGCGCTTACATATCGGTATTAACGTATCACGTTGTTCATTAAAAGAAGAATTATACTTGAAATTTGGTCGCTCTTAGCAGCAATGTGTTTTTAATGCAAGTCTTTGTTTCAATCAACCTTTATTATTCAATTGAATAAACCGATTGCATCTTGCATGGAATTTGTTTCTGAAAATACTTGGCGACCTGGTAGTGTAATGTTTTAGAATGTTAATGGGGTCAAATATTATTCATATTTGTAAATTCCTCGATTCTAGATTTAAATATTCATATAAATAATTCATGTACACATATAAACTAAACTAACAAACTTAATTACTGTAATCAAATAAAACAACAATAATAATAATACAATAATAATAATAATACACAAAATTATAACATATGCGTGCAAAAATGATATAATTATCAAATGATATAAAAATACATGCAATCAGTTCAACAGTCACATACGTGGCTAACGACAGTCACCTAAGGGCCTACAATGCTACATTGTATTTTGGCAATGAGAAGGATATCTTTGTTTTTTTACAATGACAACAAGTCTTCTAATAGTCTATATCTACGTGTCTAGCTTTACACATTTTTTAAAACTGTGAGACAAATTAATTACACTTACTTATATAACTTATTTGTTTTTCATGCTTACAAAGAAGATATACAGTCCAACCTGTTTTAAAGGCTACCTCTATATAAGGGCCACCTGCTTATAAAGGTCAGTAGAATTGTATCCAGTTGTTCATATTATTTGAATCTGTATATAAAGGCCATGTTTACTGGTTCCCTTGGAACACATGTTTGATTTTATACATATTCAGGTCATGTAATTATAACCAAATGTGTTATGTAAATGTGGTCACTTAAAATTGTTCTATGATAAAATCCTTCATCAAAAAGTTTGAAGGTACAATGCCCCGTATCATGTTTTTACACAAGTCACACGATTTACCATTTGATTTATTTTTGCTGTTTGATGTTATTCTTTCTTAGGTACAAGTGGCGGGCGTACCTATCTAAACAGTAGGCGCTTACCCATTTCGAAGAACACAGCCTTACTTCCCTTCGTGGAAGTTCACGTGTTTTACTCAATTGCCAGTTTTCAAATTCTTTATTTTGCTTTTGGGATTGTGATTTTAACAGGGACTGTGTCAGTGTATAATTATATATCCTACCTCTCACTAGTTTCTGTGAATTTCATTCGACGATGCCGATCACGTGGTGACCTAATATAAACCATGTCGGGTCAGGCCTGTTCATATCTAGTCAGTATGAGAGTTATTTCCCTTGATCAACGCCAATGGCGCCCGCCTCGTAGTAAACACGTCATATTTATCACAAATATTTACGGCAAATACGGACACTAGTAAAGATAATGTGATACTAAAACAAAATATTTGATTTCCATGGATGAAAGTGCAATTGATTTCTTTGACGGAAGTTCCTAGTAAGTCAAATTCATTATTATTTTCAATATTTTGTCAGACAGAATGCCAAACGACGGTATTTCTACCTCAGTCACCAGTCACATGTCGCTGTGTGGATACATTCAAATTGGTTTTGTAAATGATTTATTGATGTGATCGGTATGATATAATCGTTACACAGTGTTTTTGTGACATAATATGGTATATAAAGGGTTAATTTTGGTTTGTCTTGGGACAGCTATGGTTACTAAAACATACAGCAGTGTCTCATCCTGAAGTTGAACTACACTCCGATCTCCGTATTCGTGTATGTTTGTTTACAGATATCCACGGTGGTTCTGCAGGGTGATCGGTAGGATATAATCGTTACACAGTCTGTTGGTGACCTAATATGGTTTATACAGGGTCAGTAAATTCCATATCTGGTCTCGGGCTTCGCCCTCGCCCGATATGGAATTTACTGACCCTGTATAAACCATATTAGGTCACCAACAGACTGTGTAACTAATAGTATACAACATAATAGCAAGAAATAAAAACTTTATTATAATATTACATAATTTTCATATTAGTATTAACCATGCATTTTATTCAGTGCAAATATTTGTATTATGAATAGAGTGCTTTCTAATATACTGGCGCCATCTACCGGTGTACAATGTGATCTACAGTATCACTACAATATTCTATAATATTCCAGCTATGCGACTAATGTTCATTTTTCTCACCTCCTGTTTTCGAGACGTTTGTAAGCTGCGGAATTTCTTGGATATATCGTCTAAACCCTGAAGTGTTTGGTTAAATAACCAATAATATTAGTATTGCATCACACAGGAGTCGTTGTTAATAAATGCACTCAATTTTGTTTAAAAGAAGGTTTGTGCCAAGGAGAACAGTGCGATTTTCCTAAGTTATCTAGCCTTTATTGTTTTCTACATCATCCATTTTTTATAAGTATATATATATATGTTTTGCAGATGTAACGGCAAATAAGTTGAAAAGTTAAATACATCTAAATAGATGTGTACATCAACACAGATAGTCAATATTAGAGCGAAATTATTAGACAGGGTTAAGTCAGTGAAAATCTAAAAATTCGACTATTAAAAGAAAGACAAACCAAGCTTTTAAAAGCCGTTTCGTCTAAAGGCAATAAGAATCATGAGAAAAAAATCAGGTGATCGGAACGGAAATCGTCCGATACATTGACACAACAGTAAAAGGAGAGAGTTCACTTGACTGACATAAAGTGTCTGTATGAAGATTGTTTAACTAAAGTGTCATTACTCCCTACTCCAGTAAAAAAAATCATAGAAAAAAGACTGAAAAATTTCATATATGTCGGTGTTCATACCGGAATGAACAGATAAACTGATGGAAAGAGAGCTGTAGAAATCAGGAAAGTTAAAAAGTAATGAGTTTTGAAAGCTATTGCATTGCAAAAGCAAAAAGCAAATCAATTGTAAGTAGAAAGTCTGACAAGCGCTAAAGATTCGTAAAGAGTAAAGATAGAAATCAAATGTGACTATATCATATTTGGTTAAAGTTTAGACGGAAAAATCTATAAAACTTATGGCAGCAAAAATGGGTGAATTTTAATTACGCCAAAAATAGTCTCCTAATGTCTCTAAAATGTAACAATCTCGCTTCATGTAATTTTGATCAGCAAAGTTTTGAATTTGAATTGCTTTATATTTTAAAAAATACAATAATAATAATAATAATAACAATTGTGTTTTGTCAAAATATTCTCATTCATTGCACAGCGATGTTCTACACCTTAAGCTTAAACAATTACCACTTTTGTCTATGGGAGAGCTTAAAATGTTTGCAAATGAACAAGTGCTGCAAACCAAACAGAAATTTGAAAAGAAAGAAAATGAGTGTTAACTTTTGAGTAAAATACTGAAAAGAAAATAATAAAAATACATACAAAAATATCTCCTGGACAAAGAAGATCAAGCTGAATGCATGCTTTTCTTTGAGGTGGCTCCTTCTTGTGGTTCAGATTTGAGTACATTTCCGACATTTTACGCGCATACACAGGATCAAATTCCGTCATTTCCCGCGTCATGTAAGTGCCATGTGGATGGAGGTGATCAGAACTCTCATTTTCAGACGATATGATTGGAGGAAGTGTTAAAGATTTCTTTGCCACTTTTGCTTCCGAGTTATTCTTTTGTTCTTTGTCCTGTAAATTATATTAACTCATCATTCAAATAATAAGAATGAAAATGTATATTGGCCAGAATAAAATTCATTAAAATGTCGAATACAACTCTAAATTTGTTGGAAGAAAATCGGGTTTAATGCCAAAATTAAGTTCTTAGTGCATTTCAAAGATCTTTGTAAGGCTTTTACTTATCACATAGAATATCACATATCATAGATTTAGCGGTATAGATATCGAAACGGGAAGTGCTTATTCTTCCAGCGCACCCGACCTTACTTCCATGGTGGAAGTTTAACTTAATATTTTTCTTCTTTTGGGATTGAGATTGGGACATGTATTAAAATGTTTTTGATTTTACTTAAGCAGTCAATTAAAGAAACACTTGACCATGTTATACGAAGGAATGAATTACTAACCTGATAACCATTGTTATCATCATCTGGAATGTCCATCCGAGAACCACTCCTACTGGGATTATCTGTACCTTGTTCAACTAAATTAGATAAAAAGATAAAAAAACCAAATAATAGCGGTGTTATTTCCCTGCGCGTTGATCTCTTAATCTAAGTTTCAAGTAGAGTGCCGATATTAAATCATTAAACCATTAAATCATCAAATACTAGCTTATACTGGAATGACTGGTTATATTATTTGTTGTAATTATTAAGGTATTATTCTCTTTTAAAAACTTCAAATGAGCTTGAAATAAAAAATACGACTGATTCTTAAAGTTCTGTTTCATATTTAGACTTACATTTGTATACCTCAGTTGCCATTGGTAGGCTACACTTGAAGCTGTATAACAAACGTGATTGACTTCAATTTTCCTTTTCTATGCAGTAATATTAGCAAAATATTAGTATCTAATAAAATTTTTCACCAGTAAACTTAAACATTAACTACCTATTATTGGTGCCTTCACAAGTTTCGCTTTTCGTTTCTGATGTTTTGGTTTTGTTGGCCCTTCCGATGAAACTGATGATGACGTTTCTTCTTTGTTGAATATTTCATTTTCGTTTAGATTTGGCAAGGTTATTACATTTTGTGCGTTCGCTGACGACGGAGCATATTTATGTCTTTTTGTAAGCTGAAACATTAAAAATATGAAAAAATATAGCCGATCTAGTTTACAATGAAATTATTAAAATTCCAGCTGAAATAGTCTAAAAGTAGAGATTATAGAAATGACAAGACAATTAATATTATAGAATTTGAAAATTTTTTTTGCTATATATGGAAAATAAATAAAATAGTTTAGTTTCTTGATTTAGATAAAAAAGGAATAACATAGTTTTTGAAAACGAACATACATGTTATTAATAGCGAGATATTCAAATATTTGATAATATTTTTAAAACTCCAGGCTTTTTAAACATCCGGGTCATTATTCATCAAGGATATGAAATTCTGTCATGATTAAATGACAAAATTATAATCACAGTCAAATTTTTGAGCAGATAATCAAATGTAATTTTTTTCTTTCATGCACAATTCATCATGGAGTAATGTGATCTACTGTATTCATATTTATTCATCGATCAGAGTAATTACGCTTCTTTTAAAAATACGTGTACAGGGTAACAACACAATCAACCAGGAACACACCAATGCAAGTTAATGACTCAAAGACCCAAACATGACAAAACAAAGGCAAACAGCTTTTGAGCTCACTCCCGACTTTAGACATGTGAAATCAAATGGCTTAATTACTGCACTTTTTGGACGCATTGCTTTTTCCAATTCAATAAAATCTTACATGATACAAGTTTAGTTTGCTTCGTTATTTGTATATTTCAGAGTCCATTGTGTAAAATGATTTAAATCTTATTGAAACGGTAAATGCTAAAATGTTCATCCCATATCCCACGTTAAGTTCATTCTCATGTAATTATCATGAACACAGCTCAAATACAATAACAAGAGGCCCATGGGCCTTAACGCTCACCTGAGGAAGAGTACATATCTTATGCAGAGGTTCAATGGTCAATGACATTAATAAAAGAGAATATCAAATTTTTTCAGCAGTAAGGGCCAATAATATGCAAGTATTTTTGCAATTTAATTATAATAATTATTATATAAGTATGCTATATATAACATATTTAAAGTCTAGCTACAATATATTATTTATAAACAGCTAAAACATCTGTATATTAAAATGTGCATTAGGCCAATACCTACAATATTGCAATATACATGCCTATACAAAGAGTTTATAGTTTTTAAGATAATTAACCATTTAAGTATTCGTTTGCATCTATGACCTTGACCTTTGAACCTATGAACTTCATTCATATATCAAAATGATTGTTGTGCAAATGCCTACAATATTCAATATACATGCCTATACAAAAAGTTTATAGTTTTTGAGATAATTAACCATTTAAGTATTCGTTCGCGTCTATGACCTTGACCTTTGAACCTATGACCTTCATTCATATATCAAAATGATCGTTAGGCCAATACGTACCTTATTCCAATATACATGCCTATACAAAAAGTTTATAGTTTTTGAGATAATTAACCATTTAAGTATTCGTTTGCATCTATGACCTTGACCTTTGAACCTATGACCTTCATTCATATATCAAAATGATCGATAGGCCAATACCTACAATATTCTAATATACATGCCTATACAAAAAGTTTATAGTTTCTGAGATAATTAACCAATTAAGTATTAGTTTGCATCTATGACCTTGACCTTTGAACCTATGAACTTCATTCATATATCAAAATGAGCGTTGTGCAAATGCCTACAATATTCTAATATACATGCCTATACAAAAAGTTTAAAGTTTTTTGAGATATTTAACCATTTAAATATTCGTTCGCAGCTATGACCTTGACCTTTGAACCTATGACCTTCATTCATATATCAAAATGATCATTAGGCCAATACCAACAATATTCCTATATACATGCCTTTACAAAAAGTTTATAGTTTTTGAGATAATTAACCATTTGATATTTGTTTGCGTCTATGACCTTGATCTTTGAACCTATGACCTTCATTCATATATCAAAATGATCGTTAGGCCAATACCTACAATATTCTAATATACATGCCTATACAAAAAGTTTATAGTTTTTGAGATAATTAACCATTTCAGTACTTGTTTAATCTGTGACCTTGACCTTTGAACCCATGGCCTTTATTCATATATCAAAATGACCATTGTGCCATTACCTACAATATTCTGATATACATGCCTATACAAAAAATTTATAGTTTTGCAGATAATTAACTATTTTGGTATTCTTGGACATCTGTGACCTTGACCTTTGAACCCATGACCCTGATCTATGTATCAAAATGATCGTCATGTCAATACCTACAAATAACTGAAAATCCTACGCCATTATCACAAGAAATGTTAAAAAAATAGCATTTTTTATCAAAGGTCAAAAACTAGGACATGACCTTGACCTTCGACCTTGACATCAATTGGAAGAAAATTGCAAGACAAGATCAACAGTGAAAACTCCATACAATTATCTTCAGCCGTTATGAAGTTATAACAATAAATGTCTCATTTTCAAAATTACGTAATTTTACACAACAAACGCGTAACCTATTTTTCGTCTAATTTTCATGAAAAACACAATTTTATTGTTCCTAGGTATGCTAAATCCAAATATCCAATCAAAATTTGCCTGCACCTTTTGGTTTCAGAGAAGAAGATTTTTTTGTCTTTTTGCTATTTTTAGTAACAGCGGCCATCTTGTTGGGCGTGGCCAAACCCCGAAAACAATTTTAAAAGGCTGTTACCCAGGCATGATAATCACCAAGTTTCATCAAATATGGCCCAGTAGTTTTGGAGGAGAAGATTAAAATGTAAAGTTTACACACGACGCACGACGGACGACGGACGACGCACGACGGACGGTGATAGATTGCAATAGCTCATCTGAGCCTTTGGCTCAGGTGAGCTAAAAATGCGAAACTAAGACCAAGGTGTGCAAGTAGTAGATTAAAGAACAATTATTATCTAGATAGATATGTACACCAAGTATAATAAATTACTCCGAATATTAATTGCTTGATACTAACATCCCGACAAGAAAATAATTAGTGGACATAACTCTGCATAACACAGAACTGTTATTCTGATATTTTGATACTCAACGTCACTTTTACATTATGTATTTTATACAAATGTTGAAGGTTATATCCCAGAAATATAGCCTAGGCCAATTGAGTAACTGTTATACCTCCAAACTTCTTTGTTGAGTGGGTGAGTAAAATGACATAAATAAGTGTTACAAGATGATGGTTTTATGCACATGTATAAGTAGCACTATCAGGTGTAACTTAATTTGTGAAAGTGGCTGGTTAAATTGAGGATTCTACATGTATAATGTTATCATAGTTCAAAGTGCAATGTTATTAAAACACAATATTAAAACAAACAATTATTCGATTTAAAATCGGAAAATGATCACCAAGGAGAATATGATAATATTGCAAAAAATATAAAAACTATATAGCCAAAAATTACTAAATCAATGATTTATTATATTAAATATATTGTTTTAACATGACCATTCTTCGATTTAAAATCTGAAACTGAAACGCATGAATTTGGCGCACGCAAATACGCTCATGAAATTTGTGAATTAATTTTCAAAATCAAACGGTTTTGTTGCAGGATGCTGTTATCTCTTACGTTCGCGAGGATCCCTAGTCCCTCTGTGAAGACTGATAACCGTCTAGTTGGCTGCTGTTGTAGCAACTTTATATTAAGGCTCAGATTTTGTGACATTGTACAATTATATGTGCTGTTGTCAGCACCATTTGAAATCTACAAACACAAGCAGAGTAGAAATTTCTCAAATGACAACCAGTACTTATAAAAACGAACGTTAACTCTTGTAAAAAAGAAAGGACAAAATAAAGTTTGTGTCAACAAACATACAGTATAAATACCAATTATACATTATACCATGTATAGTTTACCATTGAAACTTATACTTAATGACATCGTTTTACAAACATTAAGAAAAAAATTGATCGATCGATTAAATTGGGTAAGGGTCAAGTCCTTTTTTATAGAATTGTTTATAAACAACGTTGAGCTTGTATCACTGAAGTGTAAACTGAGCCTCCCAGAAAAAAAAACGTCAAAGGTTTACACGTTTATTGCAATAAATAAACATTTAAAGTTATGAACATACATTATAGGTAGACGAAGCAAAAAAGTAAGTATAAGCATATTGTTAAAATGAATAATATAGAAAATATCAAAATAACTAAATTCAGTTATGAGAATAATTTTAAAATAAATAATATAAAAAATAATAAAATCACAAAATTCAGTAATGGCTTATATTGAGAGTAAGATGAAGATTAACAAATTACAACATAATGAAAACATAAAAAGCAAACTTATTTTGAACCCTTATATTTTAGAATATAAAAGTTTACAAAATCTTTTCGACTAAATAATTTTGCTTGGCCCTACAATTTAAATATTGTTCAGAGACACTAACAGAAGTTGTAATTTAACTAGAGCAAGAAAGAATCACTAAACCAATTACAAAATCTTTTCGACTAAATAATTTTGTTTGTCTCTACAATTTAACTATTGTTAAAAACACTAACAGAAGTTGTAATTTAACTAGAGCAAGACGGAATTACTAAACTTATAGGACCAGCTGTTGTATATAAATATTGTTGATTTATAATGCCTTCGTATATCTTACCTCTGGTAAAGATATATTATTGTTGCTTAACGCTTTCATCTTTCTTTGTGACACTAACGAACCAATCATCGCTACAATAATAAAATTGAAGTACATATGCATTGAAGGCGTATCGGTAAATTAAATTTCGCTGTTAAAACAATCAAATAATTGAAAATTTGGGGTTTATAATATTATTAAACACATTACGTGTTAAATCTTGATCAAATCAAAACCAAACATACTAATCCATGTCCGAATCACAATCCAGAAGCAAAGTAAAAACTTTGGAACTGACAAGTTAGGTTAGACACGTGAACTTCCACCAGGGAAGTGAGGTCGGGTGCTCCGCAAGGGTAAGCTTCTCCTGTTTAGCTGGCTACACCCGCCACGTGTGTAATACTTCCTGTTTAGCTAGCTACAATCGCCACATGTGAAATATATAGAATATTGGTATAGAATAGGACAATCTGCACACGTAACTCCACGTAAAATTCAAACATATTGAATCACTCGAGTTTTATCTATTATCAAACAAAAGTAAGTTAAATCACTGAAACGAAATTACTGTCCAATGTCTTACGTAACTGAATATAAAAGGAATGCGTTAGGTTATGATTTTTTCATGTTATGACCTTCTGTGGACGGACATTCGAGCTATTGTTCATTGATATTGTTATAATACTAATGAAGAACATGTAACCAACTAGTTTATTTTATTATCATTCGCTCAAAATTTACACAAAAATTAAAAATAAGACTTTTTTATCAAACAACGAACCACTGGATGATGTTTTGGCCAGACCTTCGATACATATGTGACTTACCATTTGCGTGACTAAATGCTCGTCCACATCCTAATTCTTCTGTTGTTTGTTGTGTAAATTTACTTTCGTTTTCTACATCTGTTACCTGTTGTATTCTAACTACTCTAACTTTACCCTGAAAGACAAAAACATAACCATTAATATTGAGGCGTTGTATTTTGATTACTCTAGCAAAACACTTTTGCTGGTTTCTTTTGGCGGTCTTTATAGACAGATTTGAAGATTTGAATGTATTTAGCAAGTCTCTACATGTATATAATTGCAATTTTTTGTGTATAATATGTATTTTGGGTATATTTATATATATGTATGTATGTACGTTGTATAAGTTAATGAGAGCTAACAAAAATAAATAAATAAAAAAGAGAAACAAAACAAAAAAACAAAAGATTTAGCAAACAATAAATATTGTGACTCATTTCCTTCTGTCTATAGACATATGATAAAAAGGAAGCAAAGAAAAATGAAACCAATAATGTAGCTCAGATACATATTGAGAACTTTTATAATTCATCTAATCTTGGAGCTCATATACACTGTTAAACTGCAACCTTCACGATTCAACTATGAAGCGCAAACATACCAATCACAATCCACACATAAAACTAAAGTAAAATATCTGAAAACTGGCAAATTGAATGAAACACGTAAACCGAGAAAGGACAAACACCTCCTGTCTAGTTTTATCTAGTGTGGATTGAAGAAATAATCCTTATATACTTATCTGTCACAAACCGGTTGTGTATTACAACATAACATTAAGTTTATGGGGGGGGTAATTCGGGGAACAAAATAATGGATCAGAACTGTAGCTTAAGTCTTTTCAAATAGATTATCATTTCCTATTAAATTTGTGATGTCGGTCAATATGAAATCTTTAAACATAAGACAAATTCTACAACAACTGGGTAGACGTGAATGAACGTCACAATTAACCATCGCAATACCTCATCTGAAGTAAAATAAACCATGTTATTTATTACCGATTTTACTATGTGGATCCATGGAGTTCTGTTTGTGTCCTTGGAAACAATTGTATTGTGACTGAAAAATAAAAACAAATTCTTTGTAATCAAAAACAAACATGCTAATCCAATCCAGAAGCAAAGTAAAAACTTTGGAACTGACAAGTTAGGTTAGACACGTGAACTTCCACCAGGGAAGTGAGGCCGGGTGCTCCGGAAGGGTAAACACCTCCTGTTTAACTAGCTACACCCGTCACGTAAATGATTGTAAAAAGATATATAATTAAGAAGGAAGCGTTTGATCTAGTTTCGATTCAAGATTGAGACCAGATATTCGTGTTTTATTATTTCAAAGCAACCTACATTAATAGTTTGATGGGTGGACTCGGCAGTGTGGTATTGTCATTGCCTTTCTAAGTCAAGGGTTGAAGGTTCAAATCTCACAATTTTCTGAGATGATTTTCATCGCTTGTCTATACTAGTTAAACACAAAAAGATCGACCCTTGTCTAAATAAAAAATGCAAAATTAAACTTGGAAAGATGACACATGTAGACATGTTACAATATATTTTTGTAGATATTGATTTAGGATAAATATTTCAAAATGTACATTCTTATTTTCATATTGATTGAATTATGATGCCATTTAGGAATTTTGTGACTGAATAGGTAGTTTTGCGATACCTACATGTGTATGAAGAATTACACCAACACACAGTATATCATCGATTATTTTTTACCTTTTCAACATAGGTATACAATACACTTATTAATAATTAATTTTCGATAGATCATATTATTTAAGCGCATACATACCTGTAAAAACCCAACATTATCACGTTAAGGTGTGGATAATTAATTATTTAGGAAACACGCAATGGTATAATGTTACGTATTACTTGGGGTACTATGACATTGTATAGCTATTGAGGGGGTCGTTCACAGGATCCTGTTTGATTTTAAAACCAGTTTCTTTTGTACTCTGCAACCTTTTCACATTGTGTTTTATACACGTTCAAATCAAAACCAAACACACTAATCCATGTCCGAATCACAATCGAGAATCAAAGCAAAAACTCTGGAACTTACAACTTAGGTTAGACACGTGAACTTCAATTAGGGAAGTGAGACCGGGTGCTCCGGAAGGGTAAGCACCTCCTGTCTAGCTAGCTACATCCGTGACGTGTGAAATTATGATATATTTGCAGGTAATTTCAAACAAGGATGGACAAGATAAAAAAAAACCAACCAAATAAAACGTAATAGTCCTTAATGCAACCACGATCCCAAAAGTATAGTTGTATATTTACATCAAAATAGGGTTTTAACAGAACAAATCATTAAAATGTAAATATATAAATAACAAGCAAATTCATTGAATTACGATCCCCCGGCAGCAGATTTGACTTATGTTCAAAGGATCATAACTCTAAAGAAAATGAGCAAACCAACTCGGGTTAACGGTATGCCTATCTCCTACCTATGATGATACTTTGCACCAAGTTTTGTTATTAAGTGCTTTATAGTTTTGGAGAATTTGCGCAGACAAGAAATTCGAAAGGACGGACGGAAGGAAGGACAGATGGAAACTTAACTCTTTCTTTGAAAGGCAGGAATAATTATAATGCCCACACTTACTTACCCGTAGTATTTTAGCTGTATAGAATCAGGATTCGCATTAAAAACTTCGCATGGAAATTCGTGAAATAATTCTAATTTACTAAAAATAATAATAATAACATATAATACCAGTTTTAATTTTACAGCACTAGACAGGTGCTTCGAAATACAATTCATCATCAGTACTGCTTGGACCAAGGTTGTGAAACCACATTTTATTCTCCAAAATGTTGAAAAAATGTGTAAAAGACATAAGTTTAGCAAAGGAAATAATTTTCATGAATGCTCAATATGTACATTATTGTAAATAATATCAATTTAGGAAATAACCACAATTGTAAAGTTTAAAGACAATAGGTTACATATGGAATTCAATTTGTACAAAATATGAGGCAAGTCATGAGCAATTATTATTATTTAACCAGATCAATAACATCTCTGTATTCACAAACTTTTATAACAATATTAAGTTGTTATTGTATATAACCTTTCCTTGTGTTTCAATCGTTTCTCTAGTGTTTTAATTGGTTTTGATATTGCATGTGATAGTTCATATGAGTACAAGTGTTAGTTATACGTTTTATAGTTAATTAATACATACCTAATAAAATCTACTGGAGGACCTTGTGACTTATTTTGTAATCTCATGTAATCCTGAAACAATGAACAAAAATCAAATTTTACCAGAAAAAAACAAAGTTTTCTAATTGTGTTTAAAAAAAAAATCATTTGCAACAACAGTTTCTCTAAAGCTTTGAATGTGGGTTCATCATATTTTAGTAAATTAGTTCTTACAAGTATTTGACACAAGATTAAGAATTTAAATCCTACATAAGCATATTTAACCCAATTGCTGGATAAACTAATCCATTTTAGCGTGTCAGCCTTAAGTCGGGAGTCTGTGGTCTAAATAAGTCTTTATCAGAAATATTTGTCTTATTTTGGTTCATTAAGACGTTGTCTTGTGTTTTTATGTATGTCTGTAATTTTTATCCAGCAAGCGTTCTTTACTTGTAAATTCCGTTACTGTAATTCAAAATATAACTTGTTTCCCCAAAATGTGTAAGGCTTTTTTCGTCTTGTTTTGTTTAGTTTTTTACATTATTTATTTGCATTGTGTCGTAACTTTGGTTCCGTAAATTGCTACCAAGTACATGCTTTTTCAGTTACAAAATTCTTTCTTCTATATTTAGATATGACGCAACAAGTGATACACTTACATCTCGATCTAAAATTAGCACTTCCGTTTGACCCCTAGAAACAAAATGGTGTTCTCTCTGCCAAGACATCTCCAACTCTTCTGGCTGTTACAAATAAAATTTTAAAGTTTAATTTTGATATTTATTTTGAATTTGATACTATTTTTGATTTTTGATGATTTTTCATTATTTTAAACTCTTAAAGTCTAGAAGCTGAGTAATTAAAAATTTCAGCAGTTTATATAATGGCTTATTGTAAATTATTTTGTTTTATTTTGCACTTTTTGTGTTACAAACACGTTTGGCCATCGATAAAATCAAAATACTACTTTACATTAGAATGTCAATAGTGCTGCATGTCAGAATATGTATAATGAACACTTCTGAAAAAAAAGTTTGGAATCCGGAATCCTGCATATGATTATTAAAACTCATTGTCTTGTTTATTGGAGGTGTAAATCATCGCATTGAAAGCACGTTCTTTTAAAAAAAGTTTTGTCCGAGATAAGCAAACATATTTTATGATGTTTTCTAAAATTCCCTATAGTTTTCAGTAATACAAAATATCAAAATTAAATTATATCTGTTTTTTCCTCCTAGTTTTGGATAAAATATAAATAACTAGATGCATGGTTTAGGTAACAATTCGGTTTAACTGCGTAGCACATGGTACGGAGCCCGTATGTGGTGTTTGTCTGTACAAATCAAAAACAAACATACTAATCTATGTCCGAATCATAATCCAAAAGCAAAGTAAAAACTTTGGAACTGACAAGTTAGGTTAGACACGTGAACTTCCACCAGGGAAGTGAGACCGGGTGCTCCGGAAGGATAAGCACCTCCTGTTTAGCTAGCTTCACCCGCCACGTGTGTAATCAAAATCAAATTAAGTTAACATTTCGGAAATTTGCCACGTAACTGTTTTAACATTTACTCAACAAAAAAGTTAAGGACCACATCAAAAACATTATTTAATTTTGTAGAACATAAATCATATCATTTCATCTTCACACTTCTCGTAATGTTTTAATGCGTTTTGATTTCATGCACAAAAAGTTTTCTTTAATACATCATTTGAAAAAAGAAGAGAACGAAAACAAAATTTAGATGAATTTTTATATTTTTCCGATCTTGGATTGTCATCTTATATCTTACATCGGTCTTTAACTTTTTTTGTTGAGTATTTATTGGTCAAATGGTACGTTGGCTTACTTTATTACTTTATTTTATTTTCAATTTTAATTTGATTACTGGATTGATACTGTTTTACTTACATCCGTCGTTGTGCCTTTTTCGATATACCCTTCTGACCTTGATAAATGCCCGGATGACAGGCGATATTCGCGAACTTTTTGCACTGCAAATATAATAGATGTGCCGTTAGTAAACAATTTGCTATATTTTCGATCGATTAAATGGTAAACATATTGCCGCAGCCGTAATGCATTCGATTTAACATGTGATTTTTTTGCAATGGAATAAAACCATTTTCTGCATTTTAAATAATTTTTAACTAACACAGGCTTAAAAACCTTTGTGTGGATGTAAATAGAACATAGAAGACATCACATTGTGCGGTCTGCCTCAAGTGCAGTGGACCAAAACCACTCAACCAAATAATAAATGTGAATAAACAACTACATATCTGGTTTTTTGACTAATGAAGCGAATCTATATGAAATAGAAAGTTTCAAAATACAAACTCAAGATAATTTCCACTGACATGTTCTTAACATTTAGATTAGACTTGTTTATGAATAATTTGTGAATTTTATATGCCTATAAAATGACATTAAATTTTTCATTAACTTTAAGAAAACTAATTTGGAATTTTGAATTTGTTAAATCTATGAATAATTAATGAACATATAGGTGTAGTATATGTAAAAAATCGATATTAAATTTGTCTCTCAAAATATAAGTTAAAAAGGCCTAATATTTACATAAACTAGAAATATGTTAAAAAGTTGTTTTTTAATTGTTATAGATATCATAAATTTTAACATGTAAATACTAAAAGCTATAAGGTACAGACCTGTCAAAAATTCAACACCGAGCTAACAGAAAACGGAGTCGGAAGATCGGCTGTCGATTGCCCGAGATATGGAAACTTAGTGACCGAAAAAGTCCCTAGATATAGTGTATAGCGATCGCTCCGTAAGTGGGGATCGTTGGTTCGAACCCTGACCTGGTCTGCCCTAAGACTTGAAAGTGGGTAGTGACTCTTCTTTCGCCAAGCTCCCAACATTACGAAATGAAAGTGACTGTTCTTTCGGATGGGAGCTTAAAATAAACGAGGTCCCGTGTAACGGTAGGCGTGGCACGTGAAAAACTGCTATATAATGCCATCAGCGCAATGCACAGGCAAAATTTCTGCATCTTCGCCTATAGCTGGTTACGTCTAGATATAAGTGAAATATTCTTGACTGGGACGTTAAACACCATTACTTAACGTAGCTCCCGAGATATATTGGCTGCTGAAAAATTAAAAGATAGAGGTAACGGGGCACGATGTCAGCTCCGATTCCATACTACTTTGTAAGCTGAGTGTTAAACTTTAGACAGGTCTGTACCATGTATAATAAAATCACTTACCTTTCCCGGTTAAAACATAATAAAATCTCTCTGGTTCTCTACCTTGACAAGCTAGTATTCTGTTTGAATCATATCTGAAAATTGTATAGAAAATTTCTAAAGTTTTTAAAGCCTTCCTTCAAAAACAGATAAGAGAAACAGTTCCAATGTGATTGAACTATATGATTGGAAAATTAGTGGAGTAACAGTGTTTTACTCCCAGTCAAAATCCTTTCATTTATACCGAGCTCGAGAAAGTCGACTCTGGAATGGTAGAGGAAACTAGAGTACCCGGAGAAAAACATAGACGCAAGCGAAATGACAAACGTTTCGCACCAAGGTCTGCCAGGAGTTGGATTAGAACCTAGGCAGTGACAGGCAACCTGATATGTTACCCGGCTCTTTAGACCACTTGGCTACCGATCCCTACTCCCCGATTAAACTTTTTACATAAAATACATTATAAAAGAAAGGTTCTTAAAATGAACTTTGCAGAACATGTCATAAAATTTACCGACCAAAAGATTTAACATCTCCAGTTTGATATTTATTTTGTCAGTGTAAAACTTTCTTTGCAAAAGCATAGAACATTTATTCTCGACATATATGCTACGATACTATGCTATATTGATCCTAGAGTTATGTGTCTTGTGTATTGCTGTTTCATTGCCTGGTTGAAAAACAATATACTTTCAGTTCATGATAATTATGCCTTTTAGTGTTAAGGAATCTTTTAAGTTCTCTCTTGGTATTTAAGGTTTTTATTTTTTTAAATATGTTTTCTCTTTTGTTTTTATTTACCACTACGGCTAATCAGTGGTAGAGTGCTCCCTTTGTACGTGGAAATCGCGAGTTCAAAACCCGACCGGATCTGACTTGAAAACAGGTTATGACTATTTTTTCGCCAAGCACTCAGTATTTCGAAATGAAAGTCTCGTGGTGCTTCGGATGAGACCCTAAAAACAGATGTTCCATATTAGAACAGACATGGCATGTTAAAGACCCCCCTGCACATTGCCCTGAACGAACTGCAAGGTAAAAAATTATGTCAATTCACCTATAGCTGGTGACATCATGATATAAGTAAAATATTATTGACTGGGACGTATAAACCCCCATTCATTAAATCAATCTTTTGTTTTTTACTTACCTTTCATATGCTACCACTTTAGCCAATTCTCTTTCTGTTTCAGCTGGGAATAAATGTTTAAATGCTTTTGTAGCTCTTAAAACCCAAATGGCCTGAAAATAAAAAGTGCAAGTAAATCAGTGAATTAGGAAATCACGCAAAGTGGGAGCTTCTTGTGACATGCACTTCTGTTTAAAAGAGCCATAGAAAACGAGCAACCAATTCGGTTTAATAATATACCCATCTCCTATATCAGCGTTGATGCTTTTAACCAAAGTTCCTAATTTTAATAGGGTGTCATATTCGTGGAAAATTACTCCGGACAAGATGTGTTTAGACAGACGGATGGAAATTTAACATCCCTTTTTCTACGAATTGCACAAGGGGGAGTAATATAAAAGGAACGACGTCGATTTGGAAATTCAGAAGCCTCCGCATTATTGGTGCAGAAGAAGAAAGACATTTATAACTGAAAACAACGTGTTGTTTTTTGCAACTAGGCACCGCAACCATGGAAACGGAAAAAATAAAAGTGTGTGATGAAAGAAGTAAAGAAAAGACAAAAATAATTATATTGCAACCTTCATGACTTTTGACAGGCGATACTTGATTTAAGGACAAAACAATGTTCATTGATTTGGTTAACATACAACTGATTATTGAAGTGTTCACAACAAACCAACTTGTCTCTAGAGGAACAAGAGTCGAGAGATAAATAAACCCGTCGTCAGTCAACAATTCATATGGGGACCAGAATTTGCCAAAGATACAGTAAAACCTCGTTATAATGCCCCTCGATAACTTTGCCACCTCACTTATCGCCACACTTTTGAATTCCCAAAATCCATTTTGTTTATGTTTTTCATTATCCGCCTCCCCCGATTTATCGCCAACCCCCTTTATAACGCCAAAATTTGACTGAACAAATGGTGGCGATTAATCGAGGTTTTACTGTATTTTAATGTAATGTCTCATACCTTTTTAATATCGTCTTCTGTTCTATAATCACTGTGTGTTAATAATGCTAACTCCATCTCTAGACTCAGCTAAAAAATAAAGAAATATACATAAATAACTTAAGAAGGTTTTAACCTCCATATTCTCTTAAACAACTTAAAAAGTTTGCCTATTTCCATATTTTGCCAATCTCCATATTCTGTTAATCCTCTAAGCCTATTCTGTGACTATGTGACGTTCAAAGAATTTAAGCTTTGCTGTCAAGTGTCAAACAAGAAGACACTGTATTTGCAATTCGGCATATAGATCAAATGATAGGATATCGGTTCATAATTATTCATTGGCAAGGATATGTTTCATGGAATATTTTTTATATTAAAAGGTGTTTGACAAGGATATCCTCTATGTCAAGTTTACTTCATGTTGAAAACATGTTTAATTCTTCTGTATAATAAGTTTGATACCTAAGTCAAAAGTTATTTTTTGATTTCTTTGATATAAAATTATTAAAAAATTGTCACAAAATTAAAAGATAAGCAGACGACACATTTATACTTACACTTGACCTAGATCTGTCCATTTCTTTGTTTGTTTGGTCATTCTTTCTAAGACGTTTTAACGATATGGCAGTGTCTGGTTTATCATCTTTAAAATACCTGAAAATAAATACAAATAAACATATCACTTTCAAACACAAACGTACCAGTCAATATTCAAATCATAAAACCCAAAGCAAAGCAAAAACTTTGAAAACTTGCAAATAAAGTTAAACACGCGAGATTCTGTGGTGAATTGTTATTTCCGGATCATATCCGTTTACCATTTTATGTTTTAGTATTACCAAGCATAGGGATACATTAGTCGTCTGCTTGTAGAATGTAAATAAATAGTTCTCAACATGGGCGCACATGTTTTGTTGATCATTCCGACAATGCATCAATTCACACGACTACAGTGATAGCCACAACAGCTTCCACCAAGGTGTTTGTGGCTAGGTGCTCCGGAAGGGAACTCCAGCTACACCCGTCAAGCTTGAAATGAACATTGATCAGATATACTCGGGCATAATTATCCTAGTGCGATAAAGTTGTCAGTTCTTCTACTGAATGTCGATAGTTTAGATCAGGTACCCTGGACATATCGCCTCGAGATAATTAAAGGAACTTGAGTAGGGCGTAAAGCATCATTACGGTACCATCATTACTCCACCCCCTTTTTATCACTTATATAAAAACATTTTATTTGTCAATCTTTTATTTCATAAACAACATTCTTAAAAAACCGCAAATTCCAAAATGGCGTTAAAATGCACGTGTTGTATATATAAACATACCTTCTCCTTGGTAAACACGCACGGATAACAATACACAAGATACAGAAAGCATGTCTGAACTTATCTCTTGCCTGAAACATAAAGAATACACGATAAACCAGAGATAGCAAACAACCATGTACAAGTGTGTGTGTGTGTGTGCGGGGGGGGGGGGGGGGGGGGGGGGGGGGGGGGGGGGCTCGGTTGACACGTGGCCTAAAGCACGCTTATGAATCACACCTCTAACTGCCTACATGCAAATCTCATTTAGGACAGACACTACTGAACCTGTTTTAAGCCTGTCTCGCACAGAACACGTTGGGCACACGGTTCCAATACGGTATACTCGGTTATACACGGGTTGACTGGTACGAGTATTGAGCTCCAACCGTACTCGGGGATGAGTTGGTACGATTTAGACTCGAATGTAGCACGAGTATGTACGAACAAAGCACGGATATACTCGGTCAAGCAAGGTTTGTCACGGTTGGAACACGATTTGCAAACGATTTTCATACGATTGTTGTACGGTTCCAAGTACGGTCTAGTACGGTCTGTTACGGCCTAGTACGATTAAACACGACTTTTACTCGATTAAGGACATTTATAGGGTTTACATACGGTCCCACCGACTTTTGTTCGATACGATTTATATACGATATTGACACGGTTGAGCTCACTCGTGGAGTGGACTTCATGTGCGGTTGTATATACGGTCTCGTACGGTCTCACACGGTCTTGTACGATCGCCAATACGATCATACACGGACATGGCACCCGTGCCAGTTTTTAAAAGTTTTAAAAATCATACACGGCTTTCACGGATACACTCGAATGGCCCGAGTGTAAGTCAGATAAGGCCACGGTTGGTTCGGTTGTATGTACGGTTTACATAAGTGGTCATCCGTATAAGCCGTGTGTTCTGTGTGAGACAGGCTTTAAGTTTGTAGCACTAGACAGTCATTTCGGAATAAAATTCCCCATCAGTAGTGCTCGGAAATCTAAGAATAATCAAGATGTTGAAATGAGAAAAAAGAAGGGCAAAAAATAAGTTTCCCCAAATCCACCAAAGGCAGTACTTTGAACGATTAAGCATAGCAGAGTTTTTGAAAATTTTTAAAATTAAAAATTTGTCAGTTTTCTTGCAAAAGGCAAGTAGTTTTACGGACAGGCAGATGGACAACGGCAAACTCTTATTGTTCCTTTCGGTCTCACAAACAGGGGACTAAAACGCAAGCGATGTGAAAGTTATTGATAACACTGAAGTTAAAATGGACATACACGTCAAGTTTTTTTCAGTGTTATCAACATTGAATAAAAGCCTACATTGTAAACCAGTATTCGAGGTTTCAATTTTATTTTTTTTATAATTATAAATTAACTCGAAAAAAAATCCGTGTGTAAACTTAGAATATTTATCTCAATTTGAATCGCGGTAATTGTGCCAAAGAATCTATAAAAATATGCAATGCAAACAGACTGAAGTGCCTTGCCACGTAACATATCATTTAAACTTTCGTACAGACCTGTCGAAAGTTTAACACTGAGCTAATGAAACGGAGTCAAAGCTCCGCTGGTGAGTGGCCGATATATGGCTAGCTAGTGACCGAAAATTACGTCAGAGAGATACATATCAGGTACGGCTCCGCAAGTGGGAGGTCGTGGGTTCGAACCCCGACCGGGTCTGACTCAAGACTAAAAGTTGGTAGCGAATGTTCTTTCGCCAAGCATTCGGCATTACGAAATGAAAGTCACGGTCCTTTCGGATGGGAATATTTAAAATAAACCGGAGTTCCCGTGTCACGGTAGGGTCAACACGCTAAAGAACCCTGCTGTATAATACTGTCATATACCATTTTTTTGAATTTAATCATAAAATACATTCAAAAATGGTATATGACATATAAATTCAAAAAATGGTATATGACAATACCATCAGCTCAATCATGAGACAGGCAAAATTTCTGCACCTTCGCGTATAGCTGGCGATGCCTCGATATATGTGAAATATTCTTGACTGGGGCGTTAAACACCATTACTCAACTCAACTCATATCAGGTACGGAGATATAGCTAACGAGAGGTCAACTTGAGCAGCAAATTCATCATTAATTCGTTAGCTTTGTGTTAAACTTTTGACGGGTCTGTACCGAATATCGTAATGAGTTAAATTATATTGTGCATTTATTGTACACAAATAACAAGCGATTAAATTAAGTCACTGTCAACTTGCCGCTAAACAAGGGATGAAAAGAAGAGTTAAATATCAAGGTCGTTTCTAAGGACAACGTTTCTATTTTTAATTCAAAAGTTTACCCGTTTGTTGACTCAATTAAACTAATTTTATCTGAAAAGATTTAAAACTTGTATATACGTAATAGTAGGAATAGTAGTAACAGGCTGTGCCTTCCCAAACAAGAATAGTTCACTTTAAAACTGCATTTATTTATCCAATACAGACCCGTCGAGAGTTTAACACTGAGCTAACGAAGGAGGGGAAGTTCTGCCGGCGAATGACCGAGGTACAGACAGCTAGTGACAAAAACACTGCCAAGATAATGAGGGACCGAGACCAGCTACCTATTCGACACTAATTCGTTCGTGTTCAACTTTTGAGAGGCATGTACTTTAGATTTATGCCATAGAAACATGTGAACATGTTACAAGACATGCAAAATATCCTTTTTTCAGCCAAAACAGCTGGAAAATATTGAATTGAAGACGGGTTTGTGGTAGGGCTAACAAGAAAATACGCATTAGGAAACAATTACAGACCAAACACAAACATACCGGTCCATGTCAAAATCTCAGTCCCAACTTTGAAACTGACAATAAAAATTTTGAATCATTGCCTTTAATTGCAAATAAGGAGACAAAAAGATCAAAGGGGTATGCAGAATAAACGAATTACTTCAATGTGAACAACACTGAAATGTACACATGAATTTATCCTCAGTTACCCATATTGCACAAAATCGGGTCTATGACGAAAAATAACCCTAACTTTTAAGCCAATCAGAATGCGTGTAAGTTCAGTGGTCGGGTCTTGGTAAAAACAGGCTATTATGAGGAAATAACTCTAACTTTTAAGCCAATCAGTGTACGCTAAAATGGTAAAATTTAATTATTCTATTACACTTCCTGATAAAGAAACTTATCTCCAATATGGAAATTTTCAATATGGACCTGAATTGAATTTACGACACTGGAGTTCTTGGTCAAGTTCAACAATTTCAAATTAACGTTGATAACAAGTTTTAAAGTACTTTTCTAAAAAATAAATAAAATTAAGAAATCGGAACGGAGTCCAAGTCAGGAAGAGTCCAACCGACGGTTTAGCCCAATGAAGCTTAGTTTTCATTTCCGACATCGTAATTTCTGCATTTCGGCATTTTGACATTTCGCGCTGTACATTGGGCATTTCGTCCCATGTTTTTGACATTTCGTACCATACCCATACTTTGCCTTTTCCTTCTTTACACTGAAACTTGACCCATGTTTTTGACATGCCATTTCCGTGCTATGTCATTTCGTACCTTAAACTGTTGAGGTCTTAACTCTTAACCTTAATCTCGTACCATACCTGTACACTGCCATTTCTTATAACGGTTTTTGTACTACACAATTCACTTGTTTACCATTAAAATAAATATATCCTGGACATTTCGTCAAATATCGTGTCGACACTGAAGTTTCTAGGAATGTTATAGGTCATTTTCTTTTCTTCTTCTTCTTTCAATATACAGTATTCCTGATTACATACTATCGCATGTGTGGAAAACAAGGAAATAATAAATGTAAAATATGCAGTGGTCAGACGAAACGAATTGGAGAGTGATTTAAACTGTGTACATGTTGCTGGAGGTTTATTGTGTTTGGGGTGTGTAGAGAGCAACATGTGACAATTGACGTATTGCCGTCCACGCCTTTTACGTTCCGACACAGGCCGCCATCACGGTACCAAAGCAGCGTCACACGGCAACTAATGACTTTCTATTGTCTGTGACGTCATTAAACGGCACAATTCAGGCCGAGTTTTTGTTCTTTTTGCGTGTAAATCAAGACTGCCGGCCATTTGTCGGAACATTGTGGACATGGCCCCGTGATCCGTCAATTGCTCTCTGAAAGAGTCGATAGTTGGAGATTGTACAATGTAAGCCGGTAAGAGATTCCACTGGATGATAGTGAGGGAAAAATGAATACTAGTATGTCCTTGGGTATGTAGATATGTCTGTAAGAGAAGGGACGGGATTAACGCAATCTGACGTCCACTTGGATAAGTATGTTGTCTGTGTTGATTTTAACGAGTTGGTTAGTACTTTATACATCATGACCAGTCTTGTTTTGAGTCTGCGTTTATTTAATCCATTTATTGAAGTGGAATTATGGCTCCAGATACATATTTATTCATGTATCCAATTAATTATACAATTGATCTCTCTATAATAACCTTTTGTCATTGTCAATAGAAGACATTGATCTCTGTCATTTGTATATAGACTATGTTCCCAATTTGACCTATCAGTATATTTGAAACAAGTTCTAACTAAAACGGAGTGTCATTTCAAAAGTGTTCCCAAAACCAACCTACACCTGGGAAATCATCAACCATGTGCATGATCAAAATACAAATGTCTAAAAGCTAATCTACACACAAATTGTTCCTTTGAAGTTTCACAAAAATCTGTTAAATAGTTTCTGAGAAAAGGTGACGGAAGAACAGTAGTAAAACCATACTTCCACTTTGTTTCGGTACATAACGTTTACAAAAGATGGCCAGAGTATGGGACAAATAGTCCGAGTCTTTGTACAAAAGGTCCTGCGGTTGGTTTAATCTACTATTTCATTTTACGTCACATCAGCATTTTAGCTATCTGTGACAAGACGAGACAATTTTCTTATTAAAACTAAGGATTATATATAACCATTCTATAGTTGATGTTGTGGTGTCGAACGAACCTGTACGAACGACGTCTTGGTTTTGACGGCTAACATCTTATCAACTCGGCCAACGCAGCCCGAAAACGTCCTATGGGACAAAGGATAGAGCCAACAGACACAATACGCCTTAATTTTAAAGGCTAACATATTAACAATTCGACCAACACGGCCCCAAAACGTCCTATGGGTCAAAGGATAGAGCCTATAGACACAAGACGCCTTGATTTTGAAGACTAACATATTAACAATTCAGCCAGCACGGCTCCAAAACGTCCTATGAGACAAGGGGTTGAACCCATAGCGACATGACGCCTTGGTTTTGAAGGCTAACATATTATCAACTCGGCCAACGGTCAAAGAGTCGAACCCATGACAATAAGACGCTTTGGTTTTGTAGACTTACATTTTTACAACACAGCAAACGCGGCCCCAAATTGTCCTATGACACAAAGGTCATATTGCGTCTATAACCATGTCAACAAAAGAACTGAAACATATCACATGCCTAGCAACAGCTGTTCTGGAGTTAATTGATATCAAATATTGGACTAAAAACAATAAAAATGTTATTACTTACATTCCACTGAGTTCGTTTCTGTCCACGCAAAGTTTGTACATCCATATCCGCTATTTTCTGTAATAAATAAATAGACAATTATCCATCAAATATAATATCCAGCTTAATTATGATTAATTAACACTCGTTTCGGAATATTTCATCCGTAATATTAATTAACCAATATAACAAGACTGGATAATAATCCGTATATTATTATTCTCTGCTTAACTGTAATTAATTAGCAATCGTTTCGGACAAATTCGTCCTTAATATTAATTTTTCAATGTAAAAAAAGAAATGACACTATCCATGTAATATAATACTCGGCTTAACTGTAATTAATTAACAGTCGTTTCGGAATATCCCTTCCGTAATATCAATTTACCAATGTAACAAAATTCAAAGAAATGACTGAACAAATATTGTAATACCTATTTCAAATCAATACGCTTCTTTTAAATTGACATCGATTTTAGATTTTTCTGCATATCTCGCTTTTAAGTGAATCACTTCAACCAATAAATCGTTGTCGGTTTCTAATCTTAATAAGTGGAATGTGTTTTTATGGATAATGTGTGTTAAGTGACCAAGTTGTCTAATTGTTCACAGCAGTTAATTGCTAACAGAAAAATTTTGACGCAAATATTTATGCACGAGTTGGTGGACCTTCAAACAATTTAAATTTAAATTGTCTTAAGCACCGTAAAAAATTTTGAATATTATATCTGTGTTTGATTTAGATTTTTCTTAAACATTCCATAATTGCCAAGGTCTGCCTACGTTGCCAGAATTATTTGCAAGGCACTTTAAACCAGACGCCATGAAAAGGGTAAACAATCAAAACGTAATCAAAGAGGCGTAATCCGGCTCTTAATCTCCACTGCATTGATTGATTGATTAAATGGGGTTTTAGGTATCAGTCAAGAATATTTAACTTATTAATATCGAGACGTCACCAACTATGGGTGAAGTAGCAGATTTTTTTTTAACTTTTGCAATACGCTTAGGTCCATATGGCAGGAAGGGGTCTTTAATGTGCCACATGTCACTTGGGAGGGATCTTTAACGTGCCACGTGTCATCAGGGAGGGATCTTCCACGTGCCATGTGTAAGCAGGGAGAGATCTTAAACGGCCACGTGTCACCAGTAACGGAACTTTAACGTGCCACGTGACACCAGGAAAGGATCTTTAATGTGTCACGTGTCACCAGGGAGGGATCTTTAACATGCCACGTGTAACCAGGGAGGGATCTTTATCGTGTACCGAGTTACTACCTAATGTCGCATTTTAATGTTTATATATTCAAATGTTACATTTTTTTAAAATTCAATATCTGGCCATGTATGACTTACGAGACACAACATAAAATTTAATCGATAAAATAATTTCATGTGCTTTGTATTTTTTAATTAATTCATTCATTTTTGTAACTACTGCATGTAATCATCTGACTTCCATGTTATGAACTTTATGAACTTCTACAAGCTTACAATTCAATAAAGTCCTTCTAAGAATCACTGCATTTTGACAGCCTCAACAAATATAAGCGATAGTTTTGTGTATTTTCCACTTCGTTTTAACAAGCCTGTGTTGAACTAAAATTCTATGAAGTATGAACTAAACAGTCAATAGTTTGAAGTTCGAAGAATGTCTTCATTACAATTAACACAATGTAAAACCATTAAATTCCATTAAACATTTAAATTAAAATAAAACCCGATGAAAAGATCAATCTATATATTGACGTAAAATTCCACAATCATTAAGTCTGTCTTATGTTATTGTTACAATCAGACAATCGCAATAATTTGACAGCGTTGTGTTAATATCGGGTTTAAATATTTAAAACAATTTTGGTAAAAGCTGATTGCCTTTTTTTAGCAGATCGATATAGCGAAACTTGAGTTTCAACTGTAACAATGTCATCACCAAGGTTGCAGTTTCATTCATGATGGGGTCCACGGATTGAAGAGAGAATGTATCTTTTGTCTTTCAAATACGCTTAAGCTTAAACATATAAAACCATGTTTAAAGTCGAATTTCAATTATACTGATGTCATCGTCTATTTTTAGAGAGAGGACGAACCTATTAGTGGGATAATAAAAGAGGGTGGGTGGTGGAGTGGCCTAAAGCGTATGCTTTAAGAGCACAACCCTTCTCACTGACTATACCACTGTGGTAGCTCAGTTGGAAGAGTGCTCGCTCCGTAAGCGGGAGGCTGTGGGTTCGAACCCTGACCGGGTCTAACCAAAGACTTGTAAGTGGGTAGTGATGTTCATTTGCCAAGCACTCGACATTACGAAATGATATCACGGTTCTTTCGGATGGGAACTTAAAATAAAGGAGGTCCAGTGTCACGGTGGGCTTGACACGATAAAGAACCCTGCTCTATAATGGCATCAACACAACGCACAGGCAAAATTTCTGCACCTTCGCCTATAGCTGGCGAAGTCTCGATATAAGTGAAACATTTTTTACTAGGACCTGAAACACCATTACTCAACTCAACTCCTTCTCACTGCCTATAGCTATAGGTTCAAATCAGGTATATCCTAGTGTAAGAAAGAATTGTCAGTTCGCTTGCTAAAGGTCCTGTTTTCTCCAGACACCCCGATTTTCCTACCATCGCTGAACCGACCATGAAAGAATATTGACTAGGGTGTAAAACACCATTTACTTACCACAACTGTAATATTTCAATTCAACGATTTAGGAGACGACATCATTATGGGATGTGTGTTGGGTAGGGTAGGGTAGGGTAGGGTGGAGTGGAGTGGGTGGGTGGGGTGGGTTAGGGTAGGTTGTGGTGGGCTGGATTGGAGTTGAGGGGAGTGGAGTGGATATATCCGGAGAAAAAATCATTTATCCTCCATTAGGGAACTAAGAAACTTTCTTTATTATTGATCTTTCTAAGGGTCCATCAACCAGCGCTTCATGTTACTAGGTTACCATCAAGGAGGTCATAAAAAACTCAAATTTTATTCCCTATTATTTATTTTTCCCTTCTTTTTTATTTATTCCATTTCACATGGCATTTTACCAATATTTTTTATCCTTAAGCCTTAATTTATTTTTGTACTTCAAATAAAAACAAGCAAATTACCATTCATTTAAAAGTTTAAATCATTTGAGTTTCATTTTTAAATTTGTAAATATCAAAAGAATAATTACAACACATAGAAATTAACAAAAAATTACTTAAACAGTATAGCCCCGTCGAAAGTTTAACAGTTAGAAAAACGAAAAAGAATCGAAGCTCTGTTGTCGAGAGGCTGTGATACGGAAAGCTAGTGTGCTTAAAGCCGCCAAGAGATGGATAACAGCTGCTGGACACCGAACCCATATTGGACCGGACTACTTTTTGTACCCTATCAATTTCTTCAATATGGTTTACATAATCACCCATAAGCCATTTATTTTCTGTGTCATATACCATTTTTTAAAATTTATTTTATGATGAAATTTTAAAAAATGGTATATGACATCTTGATCAGTATGAAATATATACATGTAATCTATATATGACAAAATTTTGGACCAAGAACCTATTTGAACTGGGGCATTTTTGGGCCCAATCAATATTGCCCGCATTATAAAAGTGGCTGAGATGGGCTGTCAACAAGGTATTTATTCGTTAGCTAAATGTTAAACTTTCGACAGGTCTGTACTGTATGTAAATCTGAATGGAGTTCTTGCATGTCTACCTTTATACACAATCTTTATAATAATGTGAGAATTTTTAAATAATTCCGAGGGAAAGTGATAATGTGATTTAATCTATAACACACGTGTTCCTTTGAAACTTCAATTTTCAATTTCAATGGTACATAATTGCTGTAAGTTTGCCGTTTTAAAAATACATAATAAATAGTAGGAAAAATTATATAAATGAGCCCCCATTATGTGTTCTGAAAATGTTTTGTATATAGAGTTTAAAGAAAAATTTTCTATTCGTTTTAGTTTGTATTTTTAAGTATTTTTCGTCCATGTACACAGAGCTTCTCACTGCCTAGGTTTGGATTTCGTTCAGATTTCAGATATTAGAGAGAGAGAGAGAGAGAGAGAGAGAGAGAGAGAGAGAGAGAGAGAGAGAGAGAGAGAGAGAGAGAGGGCTAGCTAGCAGTATTGATGAAGTATTTTAGATCTCATGTAGCATTTTCTTTTAAATTCTGGTATTTTGTTAGTGAAAATTTTCGAGACAATATGACATGGCAACTTTTTTTTTGAATGACCCCTTTATGAAAAAAATGCAGTTCAGGTCTGTCGAAAGTTTAACATTAAGCTAACACATAAGTGCTGAATCAGAAGATCGTCTCGGTCCCTAGTCAATTGTATATCGGGCAACTGCCACTATCTAGCTCTTGGCAACGTTTTGGCCACTTGGAAGCTGAACGTCGACTTCTTTTTTGTTAGCTTAGTGTTTAACTTTGGACAAGTCTGTATTGTGTAAAATGATGTGATAAATTGAAGGTAGTTACAGTTGAATCTGGCCGCTATACTAATATTCCAAGGGAAATGAGGATTTGTTCATGTTGTGCGTTAAACTGTATTCTTCCTCCTTATATGTCCTACATTCCGTTTCATACGTTATCAATATCTACCGAAATATTACTGTGTCTGGCTGAATATCCATACATTTCGTACACTATTAAAAGCGGACTCCGAATCTCTCACAAGGAAGCTCTGTATTTATCTATCTCAGATCTCAACTTCTTAACTCCTGGCTGTTCTTTACTATTTATTTGTTATTTGTCATGTTGTTACATATTCAATTCGTTTTGTAATGCTATAGCAATGTATTGTTTGTTGTTTGCAATAAAGTATTATTATTATTATTATTACTATGTAAAACTCAAAGGAGTCTTTTCAATAACCCTTTCAGCCCTAAAACTCCACATCAAAATTGAAACCATTCGCTATAAATTGTTTATTTTATTATATTTAGTGATTAATTTGATATAAAAGTGTGAAAACTTTGGGTTCGTTTAATGTGGTAAATACACACTTGTGATGGATATCCTTAATCCTGGATTATCACGTTAATCCGGGACTTAATCACCACTTAATTTCTAAACACACGACTTAAATAACTGTAGATAAACACAGAATACATCTGTCATGTGCTACTTTTGAATTTTTTTGAAATAATGCATTCAAAAGTAGCACATGGCACATCATTTTGCGTCAATTTATTTGTGCGAGAATCGTCATTTTATGGTAGAAGACTAGGCCAGGTATGGAACGGGGATGTGAGACGGTCAAAAGTAGTGCATATAAAACATAGATCTATAAAGGCTTTCGCTCTGCACGCTTATTCAAATTTGTTAATAGGAAGCACTCTACAAGAGAGAGAGAGAGAGAGAGAGAGAGAGAGAGAGAGAGAGAGAGAGAGAGGAGGAGAGAGAGAGAGAGCATCTGAAACAGTCTCCTGAGAGAGACTAGAGCAACTGAAACAGTCTCCTGAGAGAGACGAGAGCAACTGAAACAGTCTCCTGAGAGAGACGAGAGCAACTGAAACAGTCTCATGAGAGAGACAAGTTCCAAAAAATATTGCCAAGTTGGTTACTTTGACCTCAAGAATTTGACTTTTGACCATGAGACATATTGTCTCATTAGTGTTCATTCTAGAAGGGGGACATGGGGTCATTGATCCTTATTTCTTCAAATGACCCCATATTCTTAATGGGTCATACTGGACATTACATGAATACAAAAATATTGTTCTGGTGTTTTAGAGGATTTTTTTTTGAAAATGTCCCTCTGAAATCCTAGAGTTAAATGAACACTGTCACATGTATGCAAATTTTGACTACGCGCTAGTCAATCTCCATCCATTGATGTGAAAGTTACTGGTATGTCCAGAGCTGATACGATATTAGAACGGATGAATAGACAGGCGAGTGGACAGGTGGACATGACTGCGGGGGTGAGGGGGTTATAAATTCCCGATTTTGGGCGATCACTGGATATAATTTAATTCTTTTGAAAGTTCCGAACTCATTCGAGTAATCTTTCAAAAAAATATTTTTTTTAAAAAAATTCAAAAAATACAGAAACGTTGTGTTTAGTCCCTCAAGATTCTTCCAGGTACGTATACACACAAGTGAGATTCGGACCTAAGCGATGAAAGGCGCCGAACAACCGATCACCCCCATTATTATTAGATTTTGCATAATGTATAAAATCCCTTGTAAATCTAGCTTATACAAATAATCGGTAATGTTTAATTTACTGATTAACAATACCTATATTCTATGTTTAAGAGCCTATTTTAAAATTTAAGCCTTATTGTTAAAAAGTTCTAAAGCTTGTTTGTAAAATCTCTAATGTGTATGTACTGACCTGTCAAAAGTTTAACACTGAGCTAACAAAAAGGAGTCGAAGCTTGGCTGCCGAGTTGCCGAGATATGGATAGGTAGTGGACGAAAGCTGCCGAGAGACAGATAGCAGCTGCCGAAAAGATGTCCAGATATAGCTAACGAGGGACAGAGAGGAGTTGTCGATTTGACACTTATTTGTTAGCTCAGTGTTAATCTTTTGACAGGCCTGTATTATTTTGGTAAATATTAATAGTTCTATCTCTGTTCAATAAGTATTTATTATGACCACGGCTAATCTTGTAAAAACAAACTTATTGTAGAATGCCCAGTATTTGTTTTGGTGTATCAAATGTTTCAATAAAACAATTTTAGAAACATTCTACATGTACTATACAACTCATGTCGAACTCGTTAATTTAAGACCATATGCAATTTTGGCATGATGAGTGTAATGCAGGGTAGAACTTGAAATCGAACCCATGTCCTTCTGCGATAACTGGAAACCCCGGTGGCCGAGTGGTCTAAAGCGATGCCTCATAGACCACAGCCCTTCTCACTGTCTAAGATCGAATACCACTATGGGACAGAACCCAGTGTGAGAAAATTAGTTTGCCGAAGGTGGGTGGAATTTTTTCGGAGACTCCGTTTTTCTTTACAATCCAAGAAATGACCGCCTCGATATAAGTAAAAGAATTTCCATTACAAATACCATATTGTTTTGTTACCTATTATATCGAGATATCACCAGCTATATGGAAATTTTCAGAAAATACCTATACAAACAATAAATAAGTCGACCTATACTTTGGCTACTCGGGTATATATTTAGAAATTTCATCAAAAGTATCCCCCCACCAAGAAAATAATTGAAAGGGCGATTACATAAGTTAACGATAAAATTTACTAGAAGGGGAAACAAAAAATTACTTATTAGAAAAATTTGCATTTATTCAAATAAAAGCAGAATAAAGGCATCAGAGTTTAGACCTAGGTACTTATTACTGACACTCCCCGAGAGTAAACAAACATTTTATATAAAGTATACAATTAAATGTACTGTATACATATTTAAGAAATGAAATACGATCGAATTCAATTCATGCCAATCAACGCATTTATTATACCTATCGTACGTAATGCCGAAATCGAACAATCATATTACTTAAATTCTTTTATTTCTCCTCTTTTCACTTGTAAAAAAGTGAACAAGTGCATACACAGTACCATCACTTTTTTTTGCGATACCCACCACTATTACTGGCCCAAAGTTTGTCAACTGATTTTGAATACGCTTAGAGTGGGGGTACTGCTGGGTAGTTTGAGACACCATGGAGATACACCGAACTACCACCTGGGTCGCGAATATATTTTAAAAGCCGTGGTACATGTATGGAATGTACGGTAATATCTGTCTATAAATGCCTCGCAAAGGAACCAATAAAAGTTGCCTTATGGGCAGGTGGGTTATATATACAAGTTCAAATAACATGATTAAAGAGCAATGGGGATAAAATTTTACTGGTTTTTAAAAGAAGATGGACCTTTTATATAGGTTCAAATACCATG
The DNA here is from genome assembly GCA_021292105.1 of Anadara kagoshimensis. NCBI lineage: Eukaryota > Metazoa > Mollusca > Bivalvia > Arcoida > Arcidae > Anadara > Anadara kagoshimensis. Next base: position 47,875,761 of record CM037873.1, on the reverse strand, counting down.
GATAAAAGGCAATTGGGATAAAATTTCACTGTTTTTAAAAAACAGGTGTCCCTTATATACAGGCTTAGATAAAATGAATAAAGAGCAATTGGGATAAAAATTTTAAAACAGATGACCTTTATAAAGAGGTGATATTTAGGAAGGTACGACTGTATTATTTATACTTTCTTCATCATGTGATGTGAAATTATATGAAAATGTATTGGAACGACACGGCACGATGCACACCAACACTGTCTATTAAGTCCACCTAAGGAAACCAGTTAAAGTGGCCTTTGTGGAAAGGTGTCCCTTATATATAGATTCAAATAACATGAATTAAGAGAAATTTAGATAAAATTTTACTGCCTTTAAAAGCAGGTGGTCCTTATATAGAGGTGGCCTTTAAGGCAGTTTGGCTGTATGTAGAGTGCTTCATTAAATCCCATTTTACCATTATTTATGAGCCACTGGTCCCAGTTTCACAATCATTCTTAAAGACTTTCCTAAACTTTGATTTGGCAAATTTTGAAAATCTCTTTTAAAACTATAAATAGTCATTTTTGTCAAAACTAAATACTGGTGCCATCAGCTTGATATGAGCTTTGAAATGACATAATAAATTACTAACTATCTTTACAATTACCAAAATCGTTTAGGTTCCGAATTTGCTAAATTCAAGTTAAGGAAACTCTTAGTTAAGGAATGATTGTGAAACTGGAACCTGGCTTAAAAACGGATGAAATAATATTGTAACCATATCACTGGATATTTACTCCAGTGACTGTTAAAAATCAGGGGTTATCTCATCAGTCTTAACAATATGTGTCGGTCTGTCTTGTCAAGTTTCACTGTTTATCGCATATTTACCAACTGAAGCATCAGAGAAACATTATATCATATCATACTTTAGTCAATAATGAAATCACTTCAAGAACAATATCAGATATATTGGACAGGGGGTTAGGGGTTCCAAGGGGTGGAATGGGGGTTAAGAATGACCCATTTCCCACGGTATAAAGTACACACCTGTCGAAAGTTGAACACTGAGCTAACGAATTGGAGCCGATTCGGTAGCTTATCTCTGCCGTCTTTACATATATCTCAACAGCTTTTCGGCAGATGCCATCTTTTTAACGACAGTTCTTCGGTCATTAGCTACCCATATCTCGAGTCGAATTTTGACTCCTTTTCATCACCTCAGCGTCAAACTTTCGACAAGTCTATACTGTATGGCCTTGTTCTGAGACAGGAGTTATTGTAATAAATTATGACTTACCATTATACGTTCTTTCTGTTCTGGACTTAAAGTCTCTATAAAATTAGCAAATTCAGCCCTAGGTTTAGACATTGTTTGTAACTCCTCAATTCTATTTTGTATCGTTGCCATGGGATCCTCATCTGGAAGAGAAATACGAACTTTTTTACTATGTATAAGAATGTCTTCCTGTTTTTGTCTAAGATCCTCCTGTAGGATCCAATTGTGCTCCATTTCAAAATTTCCGAGTGTTTCCAACTTTTTCCGCGCAGTTGCAGTATCATCGTCAAAATTAAAATAGTCATCATCGTTATCCTCGCTTTCGGGTCGTTCCTCGAAATCGGAGTCGAGCCCATTTTCCAACGTGACATCCTTATCCGGAGAAGTTTTGACAATCGCACTTTCATCACGTGTTTCAACATCTAAGTCTAAGTTAACATCCGGTTCCAATTTCGGTAAAATAAGCGGTAATCGTTCGTAAGCTTTCGTCTTTTTGGGCGTTTCTTTTCTTCGAACTCCTTGTCCGAGAGCGGTTGGCCATCTGTGTAGCCCTTCCGTCGACACAGATTTGGATTTAAAGTCAAATTGGGTAAAGGCCCGAGATAAGTTCAAACTGCTGTTGTACAATCGCGGATTTTTTGGTTTCGATGGTGATGTTTTGCTGTTCATTTTACTGTCGCCAAAAATCAAACTGAATTTTTAAACTTAAATAAAAACCTTTATTAACATCATGACACAAACGCTATAAAATTCCAGTACGTAACATTTTAATACTCTCCCTCGAGCTCCATTAACTTGTCGTATCCAAAAAGAATTTAATTTTTAATTCCTTTTTTAAAAATTGAATATTTTATATAACACAACTCATTACAACATCCTCTATACACGAATTAGATATATCCGAAATTCCCTCTTGTTCTGTAACACATATAAATAAATGTATCCTCATATAAATGAAAAACGTGTGTCGGAAATGTCACCCCCAAAAACTATTAAAATGCGATAGTGACCCAAGTCAATCCATTCGGTACACACAAAAACAAACAAATATTTAAAAAGTGTTAAGTCTCTAGTGTGTAACTTAGGCGGATAACTATGGCCGCCTACCCGCGTTCAGTTCAACCTAATCCATTGATTATAATATACATATTGAAAGTATACTTAAATAAATTAATTCCATTTACAGGAAAAATTATCAAAGTCATTGGACCTTAATATTACAAAGTTCATTATTCACATTTTTACATATATGTACATAGATATACATGTACTATTCCCGGAGTTAATCATTACAAACACGTTCTAGTTGGTTTAAACCCTTCATAAAAGTTAATTGCACACCACGTCGCACTACACCAACGGTGAGATAGGAAAAATATCTAAATGAGCTTTTGATATTCCTGTCTCGTTTTAGCGATAATTATTCTGGATCTGTGTGTTAATTTAAGAATATATATATACATATTTACACAAATACATACATATACATATATAATATTAGTCGATTAAACGATTGTGTTATATAGCATGCACTGAACAAATAGATATTCAATTAATGTCAGTTTTATTTGGTAAAACCGTTTCAATTGTCAGACGTTTTCAGGAACAATACAGACCCGATAACGCTATCAACCAGAGACAATTACATAGTACAGACAAGTCGAAAGTTTAACACTCAGCCAACACATTAGTGTAACACATCTCGGAACCATGAAGCAATATCTCGACAACTTTTCGACAGATGATGTCTATTTTTTCAGAAGCTTTCCAGCCACTTGATAGCCCTATCTTACCCACTAAGGAACCGAGTTTCGACTTTTTACCGTCAGCTCATGGTTAAATTTTCGACAGGTCTATACTGTAGATGGAATTCGCTGTATATATACAACGGAGTTTATAAAATATTCAACAACTGGCGGTTTTATGGTCTGTCAATACTTGTATTTTACACCATAGTCGTAAATCATTATTGAAAGATAAAACGCAACGGCACACTTTTTAATAAATAAATAATAACTGTTTTACACAGTATACGGTATAGACCTGTCACAAGTCTAACACCAAGCCATCGAATATCGGCAGTTCAACTCGGCCTCCCGTTAGCCATACACCGGTAGCTACTCTCTCTCTCTCTCTCTCTCTCTCTCTCTCTCTCTCTCTCTCTCTCTCTCTCCATCGACAGCTTCTCGGCCACTAGCTATCCATTTATTTGCAATTCGGCAGCTAAGATTCGATTCCTTTTCGTTAGCCCAATGTTAAACTTTCGACGGGTCTGTACTGTAGTTAGGTTTGTTCCGTGTTTAAAAAACCTATTTTATTGGATATCAGAAAAATATGTATAAGACAGTCACAAGTTAGATCTGAATGTATATGTTGCAACATTGCTGTCATATACCATTTTTGAATGTATTTTATGATTAAATTTTTAAAAAATGGTATATGACATAGCAAACATATGCTAGGTTGTTGGTTAAATGATGTTTTACGTCTCATCAGGATTTTTAAGCTATTCTACTCCCACAAGTATACAGTCTACCACAAAATGAATGTATATTCTTCCATAATAGAGAAATTTTTACCATCAAAGTTTACAGGCATCTACAACAGTGTACAGGATTTTGTAAAATAAATAAATAAATAATATTGATAATAAAAAATAAAAAGAAGAAAAGTAACAAGAATATTGGTAGAACCGATAGATGCTCCTCGAATAAAAGCCAATTGCAAAAAGGCTTTTTTCAACATGAATCTTTTTTTCAAATGAATTTGCTTGAAAAATAACAAAGGACAATAACTCCTGAATTATGAAAATAGAATTATGGCGCCTTACACTACAGTTCTTTTTATCAGGATTTATCTAGCATTGAAGTTTTATGTTGATATCTTTAACAGATTTTGTGTTATGCTCCGAACAAAATTACATGTATGACGGACGAATGGACGGACGGACGGACGGACAGACTGATGGACAGACAGATAGACGGACGAACGAACGGGACGGGCGGACAAAGTGGCAACTATACGCTCTCCTATCGGGTAGCATAAAAAACGAATAAATAAATGACGAGGAGTTTTTGGCTTTTTAATTTGGTCTTGTATTCTCTCCAAACCATTCCTCTCAAACTTAACACGGCGTGGTATTTTTTTCTTATCAAGTTAGCTGTAATTAAACCTTACATATAACGAATGAACTTTAAGTTTTTTAAGCAAACAAAGACATTGTGGTTCAGATTTATTTAAATTAAATACTTAACTACATCATTAGATTAAAAAGTGTTCTATTCAGAACAAGTATTAATCTTTTTGAGTCTATATAAATCTGTTTATTTAAACTGAAAAAACTCGGATCATGTCAAAGTCTGGGTTAATCGAGCTGAAGTACAGACCTGTCGAAAGTTTAACACTGAGGTGACGATAAGGAGTCGAAAATCGACAACTGAGTAGCCGAGGTATGGATAGCTATCTATAGTAACCGTGAGATAGATAGCAGCTATCGAAAAGCTGTCCAGATATTCCCATATATATCCATATACAGACCAACCTGCCTTAAATGTCGCCTCTATATAATGGCCGCCTGCCAGTAGAATTGTATCCCAATTCTTCTTTATTCATATTATTTGAACCTATATATAAAGGCCACCTGCCAATAAAACTAGTTCCCTTGGGTGGCCTTTATTGACAGGTTTGACTGTATATAAAAAGCCAAATTGCAAAACATGTCGGCAATCGTTTATAATCGTGGAAGTTATATATAACATGAAGAAACATCTGAAGAAGGGAGATAACTCCCTATCGATCGCTAATGTTAATATTTACATGGATTGTGGTCGCGAATTTACATACTCCCGAAATGACGTTTGGATTGGCACGCGAAATGTGATACTCACGAATTCAAAGTAATCTACAGTGCCTAACGAGGGACCGAGATTTTCTGCACTAATGCGTTGCCTCTATGTTAAACTTTCGACAGGTCTGTAGACGCTGTACTTGCAATTAATATAGCTATTACTATCGCTTAGTTAAACATACCATCAATTATATCAAAAATAATGTCTTGCTTTATCAACCCTATGTTTTGTTGAAATGACACTTCAGTTCAATGTTTGATAAGTTTTGAAGGAGTCGTGATCATTTTGGGAATGATTTTTGACATTGATAATAAATGTTTTACTTTTAAAATTATTTACATTACAGACCCGTCAAAAGTTTAACACTCAGCTAAGAAATTTGTTTCTAGCCGACAGCTTATCTCGATCTCTCGTTAGCTATATCTCGACATTTTTTGGGCAGCTGTTATTTATGTCTCTTGGCAGATTGTCGACCACTAGCTGTCATCTCGTCCACTTGAATTCGACTTATTTTAGTTAGCTCTGTGTTAAACTTTAGACAGGTCTGTACTGTAGCTCAAAATTACTACCTTACGGAACAATTCCAAATACATAATAAATTATTAATATTTTGAGATTATATAAATTAGTTTTTTCAATTAAATTCCAAAATAGATTTTTATGAATAATTTAATACTAAAATGCCTCTTTAGAAAAAATATATTCATGTACGTATCTGAACATCACAAATTGTTCTGGGTAAGGTGAAAAATATTCACTGTGCGAAAATAGGCCATAAAACAGGTCCATGGGAATAGCACAATTTCACAAGTACAATCAGCTAGGCGGAATTTCATGATAAAATTTATCCTACATGAACGGTTTTATTTTTTTAAGATAAATTGTCATATTATATTTTATCTGAATGAAATAATAAAACAAGAGGCCCATGGGCCTTAACGCTCACCTGAGGAAGAGTACATATCTTATGCAGAGGTTCAATGGTCAATGACATTAATAAAAGAGAATATCAAAATTTTCAGCAGTAAAGGTCAATAATATGCAAGTATTTTTGCAAATTAATTATAATAATTATTATATAAGTATGCTATATATAACATATTTAAAGTCTAGCTACAAGATATTATTTATAAACAGCTAAAACATCTGTATATTAAAATGTGCATTAGGCCAATACCTACAATATTCCAATATACATGCCTATACAAAGAGTTTATAGTTTTTGAGATAATTAACCATTTGAGTATTCGTTTGCATCTATGACCTTGACCTTTGAACCTATGACCTTCATTCATATACAAAATGATCGATAGGCCAATACCTACAATATTCTAATATACATGCCTATACAAAAAGTTTATAGTTTTTGAGATAATTAACCATTTAAATATTCGCTTGCAGCTATGACCTTGACCTTTGAACCTATGACCTTCATTTATATATCAAAATGATCGTTAGGCTAATACCTACAATATTCCATTATACATGCCTATACAAAAAGTTTATAGTTTTTGAGATAATTAACCATTTAAGTATTCGTTTGCATCTATGACCTTGACCTTTGAACCTATGACCTTCATTCATATATCAAAATGATCGATAGGCCAATACCTACAATATTCTAATATACATGCCTATACAAAAAGTTTATAGTTTTTGAGATAATTAACCATTTAAATATTCGTTTGCAGCTATGACCTTGACCTTTGAACCTATGACCTTCATTCATATATCAAAATGATCATTAGGCCAATACCTACAATATGCCAATATACATGCCTATACAAAAAGTTTATAGTTTTTGAGATAATTAACCATTTAAGTATTCGTTCGCGTCTTTTACCTTGACCTTTGAACCCATGACCTTTATTCATATATCAAAATGACCATTGTGCAAATGCCTACAATATTCCAATATACATGCCTATACAAAAAGTTTATAGTTTTTGAGATAATTAACCATTTAAGTATTCGTTTGCATCTATGACCTTGACCTTTGAACCTATGACCTGCATTCATATATCAAAATGATTGTTGTGCAAATGCCTACAATATTCCAATATACATGCCTATACAAAAAGTTTATAGTTTTTGAGATAATTAACCATTTACGTATTCGTTCAATTCTATGACCTTGACCTTTAAACCTATGACCTTCATTCATATATCAAAATGATCATTAGGCCAATACCTACAATATTCCAATATACATGCCTCTACAAAAAGTTTATAGTTTTTGAGATAATTAACCATTTAAGTATTGGTTCGCGTCTTTCACCTTGACCTTTGAACCTATGACCTTCATTCATATATCAAAATGATCGTTCGGCCAATACCTACAATATTCCAATATACATGCCTATACAAAAAGTTTATAGTTTTTGAGATAATTAACCATTTCAGTACTTGTTTACATCTGTGACCTTGACCTTTGAACCCATGACCTTTATTCATATATTAAAATGACCATTGTGCCATTACCTACAATATTCTGATATACATGCCTATACAAAAAATTCATAGTTTTGCAGATAATTAACTATTTTGGTATTCTTGGACATCTGTGACCATGACCTTTGAACCCATGACCTTGATCTATGTATCAAAATGATCGTCATGTCAATACCTACAAATAACTGAAAATCCTACGCCATTATCACAAGAAATGTTAAAAAAATAGCATTTTTTATCAAAGGTCAAAAACTGGGACATGACCTTGACCTTCGACCTTGACATCAATTGGAAGAAAATTGCAAGACAAGATCAACAGTGAAAACTCCATACAATTATCTTCAGCCGTTATGAAGTTATAACAATAAATGTCTCATTTTAAAAATTACGTAACTTTACGCAAAAAACGCGTAACCTACTTTTCGTTCAATTTTCATGAAAAACACAATTTTAATGTTCCCAGGTATGCTGAATCCAAATATCCAATCAAAATTTGCCTGCACCTTTTGGTTTCAGAGAAGAAGATTTTTTTGTCTTTTTGCTATTTTTAGTAACAGCGGCCATCTTGTTGGGCGTGGCCAAACCCCGAACACAATTTTGAAAGGCTGTTACCTAGGCATGATAATCACTAAGTTTCATCAAATATGGCCCAGTAGTTTTGGAGGAGAAGATTAAAATGTAAAGTTTATACACGACGGACGACGCACGACGCACGACGGACGACGGACGACGGACGACGGACGACGGACGACGGACGGTGATAGATTGCAATAGCTCATCTGAGCCTTTGGCTCAGGTGAGCTAAAAATATAAAACGAGTTGTGATATTATAAGTTTTGGAATAGTTCATTAAGAGAATATTTTGAATTTTTGGATTTTCTGAATGACATAATCAGAAATTTGTAAAATGACAATACTCATACGTTTACTACAACATTTCGAACATTAAATTTTAAAGTTTGCTAATTTGTAGCTTTTAATCTTTTGCAAAACCGAGGATGTCTTCAATTTGGTTTTAAACTATGTGTTATTGTGCAATGTCATTTCATCATCAGGCAGTGGTTGTTGTAAGGGAAAGGGACGTCTATCACTGTGTTACAGAAGAGGATTCGAAGCTAGGCTGTCGAGTGACCAAGTGCCAAGTGGCCGAAAACCAATAGCAGCTGTCGAAATGCTTTTCAGAAATGAAATGATCTCTCGTATTAAAGTATTCAGTTGCAATTTTAGAGTTCTGTGTTTAAATTAAATGTTCTGAAGATGATAAATTTCAATAGATCCATGTGTTGGTAAACGCACCAGCAATCAACACTGTGTGTAAAGAAAGACAATCTATGTAGACAGTTTTTGCATTTCATTTATGGACTAAGGGCGATAACTGTTGCTATCAAAAAACTACTATGTAAGATTTTTTTTTAAAAATTGACATGCCACAATAAATGAATGCTTATTCCTGGAAAAATAAATAGAAAAGAGTGGCCAAATGGTACCCTAGTCAAGAATCTTCACTGATATCGAGGCGGTCAGTTATGAAATCTTGGAGGAAACTGTTATGTTCGAATAAAACCCCTAATCTTTGGGAAACGGACAAACCTTCCCCATGATAGGATCAGCCCGAGATGGATTCGAACCCAGACGGTTAAAGGCGATGTGATATGTAAGCGTGTGCTTTGGATCATTCGGTCTAGAAGTCCTACAAGTCCAATGGAGTTTTACGCCCCGTCAAGAGTCTTTCCTATATAGAAACGGTCAGCTAAGGAGTAGCAGAGGAAACCCGAGTGTCCGGAGAAAACTGATGACATTTAGCAGTCAAACTAACAAACTTTCTGAAACCAGATTCTGCCCTGAGTGTATTCAAACCTGGATCGTGGTCCGTCAAAATGGACAAAGCACATTGCGTTCTGTTTAACAAAAAGAATATCACGCAGGCCGAAATGTCTACTACTTCAGTTACAGCCTAATTATAAAAAACAATAAAAACAAGTATTAATTTAAATGGGACACCATTCCTATGTCCCCAAACAAAGCATTCGAGTTCAAATTTGGGTAAAAACTCGGGTCCAAAAAAAAAACAAAAACCAAACGGGGACCAGGTCCAAAAATGATACCAAAAGACACGACTACGCCCACTCCTATGCAGTTTCGGAAAAATCCGACAAATCAAAGATGAAGAAGAAAAAGAAGGACAGTAACAACCAATATTAGTACCAATATTCACTCCTTAGTTTGGAGGACATCAAAATAATTAAAATATACTAAATGCACTTACCATCCAATGACGTAAGCTGTCCGTATTTGATCTTTTTGAGGTTGTAGAGAGCTAACGTCGCCATTGTTTTCTTTTCAATTAAAACCTTCTGTCGAAGGTTTAATAGAATGCTTCAGTTCTTAAAATTATTTAGTTGCAAAGAAAACTCATGAATCTGAAAATATATAAAAATGAAACTTATATATACAATACAGTGTAAAAACGTCATGAGTATTACCTATTACCCTCAAATTGAGAGCAGTGGAATTCATATTCCTATGAATGTCATTGGTAACTCTGCGTATGATTACATACTGGCAATTGATAATTTACAATTACGAACTTTATCCCTCCGCGTCTGCTTGTATAAATGGATAAGATTTTTTTCATGTGGTTATTTTTTTATCGTGAATTGTTTAGTTTGCCATGCAAAGCTGTGGCATCTATATTAACGATGGACGCCATTGCAAAACAATTCAAATGTAAATTAAATTTTTTAAAATCTTAATCAGCAATTGATAATTTACAATTACGAACTTTATCCCTCCGCGTCTGCTTGTATAAATGGATAAGATTTTTTTCATGTGGTTATTTTTTTTATCGTGAATTGTTTAGTTTGCCATGCAAAGCTGTGGCATCTATATTAACGATGGACGCCATAGTGTTATTATATAGAAGTCTATTGAATTGGTTTAGGGTTTGCAGGTGAAAAAAATAAAGGTTGTTCTGAAGACGGGTTTATGTAAACTTCCGCTTGTTCCTGAATCCAGTATACAGTTTGTTCTACAAAAGCCTATTTTACTGAATAATAAAATTTATATTGTTTAAACTTTTTAGAAGTTGTCGCGATAGCAGGTTTTAACGTATACGGTAGCCATTATAATTTCAAAAGACATTGAGCAAGTGGCAATTGATATAATAACATTATGTTCTCGTGTAAAACAACGATCGGTATAGGCAAACAACATTGACCTGTCCGCTATCACTTGACCTTTAATCTAAATATTTACTATGGACGAGTACATTTATGCATACATAATGGGAAATACATCTGTATTGTGTATGTGTTTTAACTGAGAAACCTAACACTATCCATATACATGTACTTTGTGGATATGCATATTCCCAATAAAAGGTCAAGCGGGTAGGTCAAAAATGTTTACTGTAATTGGTTTGGATAAACGCATATATCTGTAGTCAAATAAATAAATAAAATAACAACACGATCCGTCATTTATGACAAATAGGTTTAATACTTTAAAATCCGTATAATTAACTTCTCGTTCAATAAATAAAGTCTTGTAAAACTTTAAGTAAGACCCCGAATGTTTTGGATGCCGTGATGGCTGAGTATTTAAGGTTTTAGAACTGAAATTCAAGACGTCCAACCACTGTGGGTTAATCTCAGGTCGACCGCGAATCAGAAAGCTTTCCTTGTCTCTGGCATCTTCCAGATTTCTCGATACTACATTGTAGTATAATTTGAGTTAGATTCAATTTTTATTTGTGACATTGCAGGGCTAAAGGTGCACGGATCAAATTCTTATGTGACGAAAAACAACATTCGAACAATCTCCCACAATAATTGAGCGTTGTGTTTCAACATATTGTGCGCTTGTGCAAGTTGTTTGAAATTTCATGACCACATTGTACACTGGTGTTAGAAATCTAAACCCATCATTAGAAACAGAAACAAACCAAAGCACAAACTAACAAAAGCAAGCACACTGACTGAACGCAAGCACAAACATAAGACTCAGAATTTGAAATTTTTGTCAAGCACATTTTGACAAGTCAGAGTTATGAGTTATCTCCCTTTGTCTGAATTCTTTTCTTTTGAAAGACTGTGGATACACAGCTCTGACGTCGTTTGTACTGAGGACGGTTGTTCTATAGCCCTAATCTGGAATATTTAAGGACCATTGCTATATTTTAAGGGGGCCGATACTGGCACGCATATGAAATTTTCGAAGCGTCAGGAGAACAAAAGAACAAATGTAACAAAAGTAATTTTGATTATCAAAATGTATGTACTAGCACCCCGTTTAATCTTTCAATTTTGCTACAACATATTAAAGTTTTATTTTGTCAGAATTGTCTTTTTCTTTCGTAAGATATTAAAAATTTCAAGGGCGATATGGGTTAAACTTTAATATTTAAACGTTTTTATTTGCCATTTTTCTTCATTTTCAAATTACGCTAGAAATAAGATTTATCAAAACAGTCAAATAAAATAAATAAGAATTACCAAAATACAGCAAAATGTTTTCAATTAAACTTCGAAATTTAGGGTTTTAATTTTACCGTTTTTATTAATTTTCTTTAAAATAACTTACCTGTTTTGCCTTCCGTTTGCTCTCTATATATACAATGTATATCAATTTGTCACAGATATAGATAATGTACAAACACACTTATGTGAAGGGTTTTTGAGATACCTAACGTTCCAATTCTGACCGGTAATTCTATCCCCCATTACGGCTAAGTCCTGACCCGGGTGGCATTGGGATAAGTCATCTATACTGATCTTTATCACGACATTGAAATAAGTGACAATAAGATACAAAAACAGAGACTTATGTTACATATATTATTGTATAACGCTAGATAATCTGTTAACTGGATTATCTCCGTTTAACGTCACGCCAGTGATTATCGGGTAGGTAATCTTTGAGACAGTCATGAAACACTTATGTTGAAGTATGGCATTGTTTATTTATTGACAAGGTCGTAGTGTGGTCATAGTCTAAAGATAAATATAGACCTTATAGATAATTATGAAAATATAATTCTCATCATAATGTGAATTCCCTGCCAAACAATGGACTAGTGTATAGCGCTTGTTGATATACAAATTGTGGAGGCGATACCGAAAAAATGCGAGGGCAAAACGCCGTGAACTGGGCTAAACATACAAGTTGTGACGGAAGGCGATAACGCATAGAAAAAAACGACAACAAAGCACCGCAAACAATAGGGTTTCATATACAAGTTGCGTCGGAAGGCGATGACGAAAAAAGCGACACCAAAGCGCCACGAAAAAATGCCGTGAACAATTTGTTAATCTACAGAACTTGATATACAAGTTGTGACGGAAGGCGATAACAAAAACAAACTTGTCTTTGATGTTCTCCTAATCTATGTTTATATACTTATTTATTTAATCAATTCAATAATTAATTATATATCCATTAGTTTATTTATTTAATATTGTAACTTCATGTTGATTTATATTTTGTTACATATTATATTGAAGGAGACTGGTTTATATAAGAGTTTCACTCTTGTTCCGGAATCCTTATTGTATCTATTTGTAATTATGTATCATGTATTTCATCAAAATAAAATATTGTTTAAACAACAAAAACAAAAGCGACACAAAAGCGCCGCGAAAAAATACGACACGAAAAAATGCCGTGAACAATTGACTTATGTACGGGGCTTGATATACAAATTGCGACAGAAGGCGATGACGAAACAAATGTGATGACAAAGCGCTGCGAGAAATGCGACGACAAAATGCCGTGAACAATTGGCTAATGTACAGGGCTTGATAAACAAGTTGTGATGGAAGGCGATGACGAAACAAATGTAATGACAAAGCGCTGCGAGAAATGCGACGACAAAATGCCGTGAACACTTGGCTAATGTACAGGGCTTGATAAACAAGTTGTGATGGAAGGCGATGACGAAACAAATGTGATGACAAAGCGCTGCGAAAAATGCGACGACAAAATGCCGTGAACAATTGTCTAATGCACGGAGCTTGATAAACAAGTTGTGATGGAAGGCAATGACGAAAAAAATGCGACGACAAAATGCCGTGAACAATTGGCTAATCTACAGAACTTGATATACAAGTTGTGACGGAAGGCGATAACAAAAACAAAAGCGACACCAAAGCGCCGCGAAAAAATACGACACGAAAAAATGCCGTGAACAATTGACTTATGTACGGGGCTTGATATACAAGTTGTGATGGAAGGCGATAACGAAACAAATGTGATGACAAAACGCCGCAAACAATGGACTTATGTACAGATTTGATATACAAGAGGTACCAGAAAGCGATAACAAAAAAGTCACATGACACAAATGTGATAATTTTATTCATGAGCTAACAATCACGTGACCATGTGGGCAAAGCGCCGCGAACAATGGACTTATGTACAGGGCTTGATATACTAGTTGTGACGGAAGGCGATAACACAAAGAAAAAAATGCGACGGCAAAGCGCCGGGAACAATTGAGTAACGTTCAGGACCTAGGGTTTGATATACTAGTTGTACCGGAATGCGATTACGGAAAAATGCGACTACAAAGGGCCGCGAACAATCGATTTATGTACAGGGCTTGATATTCGAAAATTCAATTTGTGCTGGAAGGCGATAACGCAAAAATAAAATAAAATTAAAATACGACAGCAAAACGTGTTATCGACCTCGTGTATAGTCCAAATGGGGTTTTATTTGAAATATAGGCCAGTATCTGAAACCAAATACCTTGAGTTATATACTTGGATTGTTTGTACTCAAAATACTACAAAAATTTGACTACGACTATCTTCGAAAAGACCGCGCTTGTACAATTTGTTTCCAAAATTTGTGTCTAACACTACGATAGCTTAAATGGTAGAGTGCTCGCCGCATATGTGGAAGGTCGATGTGAGTGAAACATTCTTGACGGAGACGTAAACCCCCTTTTTCAATCAATCAATCAATCAATCAATCAATCAATCAATCAATCAATCAATCAATCAATCAATCAATCAATCAATCAATCCGGCAATCAATCAATCAATCCGGCAATCAATCAATCAATCAATCCGACAATCAATCAATCAATCAATCAATCAATCAATCAATCAATCAATCAATCAATCAATCAATCAATCAATCCTTAAACTTGTGTATACTGGCAGTGATTATTTTAATGGCAGACAGTAGCATAGTGTTTAACGTCGTTCCAATAGGCAACACCTTATTCCTCGGTTACACATTCACGGATCACCTCAGCCGGATGGACCCTGCATCTGATTGGTGATCTGTATAGGTCCGCTGCTTTCCATATAATAAGTAGTCGTAGTCATGTTAACATGGTAAGTCAATGTCAAATTCCTAGTCTAACATGCAGTTGGTCGGGGTCAATTTCACATCGGGTTTGGGGCTAATGCACCAGTCACACATTCACGGATCACCTCGCCGGATTAGCTACGGATACGATCCGTCATCATTCGTGGTAATCTGTTGCAGTCCGTAGATTTCCGTATAGTAGCCGTAGTCATTCGTAGTAGTATTCTATATCCGTGACAATTTTTGAACATGTTCAAAATTTTAACACGGATGAAACAACCATAGTATATCCTTACTAAACCTATCAGAACGTACTGATCCGTTCTAGTCCCCATCACAACCGTATTAACCCGTGCTTATCGGTAAGCCCGAACTTGTCAATCATTTAGACGGTTAGTTTCGGTTAACTACGTACTAGTGCGTTACACTGCGTATTTGGCGTCCGTATCGGATCCGTGCAAGACTACGGAAATTGGCTTTTCCGGGATCATCCGTGAAATTTAATCCGAAGTGGTACCGGCGAGGTGATCCGTGAATGTGTGACTGGGGCATTACAAATCTGTTTTCGGATATGTGACCACGTCTTTTTTATCTATATTTTACTAATAAATTGGCTCAAGAAGATTGAAAATAAGCCCAGATTATTCAGTGAATACCTGTGTTATTAGTCAATAAATAGTTCGTCTTATAACATTGGTTTTAATTTCTATTTATGAAAATTAATTGTCTGGAAAAAATATAGAACATTGCTGTGTCAATTTTACGTAAGAACTTAAAATGTACCATTAGAAATATCACAGTAACTTAAATTAAATAAAATTAATCACGGTTAGTTTTATATTTGACCTCTTGGCAAGTTCGGGTGCCGCGGTGGCTAATTTAAATTTTGCAAGTTCATTTATGGTGACAGACCAGTCTAGTTTGACTGTAAGCTTGAGGGTCAAAACCAGTGTTCGATTGTATTGAGATCAAAAATTTTAACACTTTAAATGGCATTTTTATTATATATAAGTTTTATTATATATTCACAATTTACGTATTGTGTCGAAGGTGGGCAATTCCTGATTAACAAAAGTAAATCAAAAGTAATTACAAATGTACTAATTTTCAAGTTCCGACCACAGGAGCTCGTAATTAAAAAAAACCCCTTTATTATCCAACACCTCTTTACTATCCAACCTCTTTTTTATAGGTGTTGGATAGTAAAGGGGTGTTAGATTATAAAGGGATTTTTTAATTACGAGATCCTGTGTTCCGACCACAAATCAAAGCCAGCTGAGGATGCTAATGACACAAATACCATTAAAAAAAGTCAAATACAAATATTCATTTAAAACATGTATAATACAAATACTAGTACAAGATATATGATCTTTGAAATTAACTACTGAAATAAAATACGTGTCGAATCGTAAATAGGTGTAAATTAAATGTTATGTTACGTAACCAAACAAGTTGAACCATTCCTACCTTTTGTGTTCCTTTCCATTCATGGAGCACCATTTTAACAGAAATGCATTTTTAAAAATACATTTTTTTCAAATCGGTATTAAAATTTAAACAACCCAGACATCCGATACGCTTTGGAGTAATTAGATCGCTATTATATATATATATATATATATATATATATATATATATATATATATATATATATATAATATATATATCACACCAGGGATATCACATGTCTACTAAAATCGTGAAATAAAACATTAAAATAAGTCAGTTCAATAATACGGGTAGAAAAACGTCAGCGAAAACCATAAAACCGTGGATGTGTTAAAATGTATAGAAATTGTTAGAAATTCGATATATAATAAATCAAAGAGAAAAACTGATTTTAAAGTTTTGATTTTTTATATTAGAAAAAGTCGGTGAAATCCGTAACAAATTTTAAACACAGACATGTTTAAAATACAGGCCTGTCGATAGCCAGTTAACACTAAGCTAGCGAATTAGTACCAAACCGACAGTACATCTCTTCCACAAGTTAGCTACATGTACACTTCGACGGCTTGCACTAGCTGTCCACATATCAGCCACCGGACAGCCAACTTTCGACTCCTTTTCGTTAGCTCAGTGTTAAATTTTCGACAGGTCAGTACGGTATTAAAACTGTACAAATTACTCGAGGAAAGAGGATTTTAATAAAGAAACTCATAATAAGTTAAAAGTCAAAAGTTAAAAAAAGTTATTTAAAAGTTATAAAAAAAACTTAGGTTTGTAATATTAGGTAAAAGATTATTTAACGCACGAAAATCGCTAAATTAGAAAAACGTAAAAATTCTGTACACATATATAGTACAGACCTGCCGAAAGTTTAACACTGCGCCAACGAAAAGGAGTCGAAACTATGCTGTCGCAGGGGCGGATCGAGGATTTTTTTAAAAGGGGGGGGGGGTGAGAATTACTAGTATATCAAATGCTAGGTGCGAGCTTCCAGAGACGTGGGGTCTAGTAAACGCGAACCGGAACAACACGTATACAGAAATGGGTTGTTACAAATGGGGTCACATCAGTCAAAAGCTCTCTCTCTGTCTTAAATTTTTCAAAGAGGGGTTGCAACCCCCGCAACCCACCCAGCCCTTAAATCCGCCACTGTGTCGTGTGACGTGGTCGATATATGGATAGCTATGGATACCTGTCGAGAAATATGCAGCGGCTGTCGAGATATCCCCAACATATACAGGGGTGAAATTGAGCTGTCGATTCGGCACTCATTCTTTAGCTTAGAAGTGTTAAACTTTCGACAGGTCTGTACTTTCATTATAGGCGCAAACAAGGGAAAATTTACAGTTTTTTAATAAAGAGACATTTTAGGGCGTGTTTAATTAAAGTTACGAAAATATATGAGATATCATTATTTACACGTAATTAAAGGCACAAACAAGTAAAAAGTAACAGGTTTTTTGATAAAGAGGCGTTTTAACTTGTGTCTACTTAAAGTTGCGAAATTATTAGAGAAAATTGCTTAGCATCTTAGTGCAATATTGTTACTTGTCTGAACTCAGATTACTTTATGTAACAAGTATAAAAGCCACGCAACAGACAAAAGAACAGAGACTTTTTATAGCGAGACTAATTTAACTTCTATTTACAAGTCAGAAAATTACTTTCGAGTTCACTGTAATTGTGACAGTGAATTATGGGAAATAAAAAATCAATGCCGCAATTGCCAATATACAGGTCCTGAGGGCTACACTGGCCACTAAACTTTATTAGGGAAGAGAAAGATGCAGGGTCGGACCGGGGGTCGAACCCGGTGCATCCCGCACTATACATGAGTGGTCTACTAACTGACCTAACGAAATCACTACACCGAAAAAAGATGTTTGTCATCTAAAATGGTTTTCAGGTATCGACATATATAGTTCACTAAGAGTAGGGAACAATTAAATAAATAAATAAATAAATAAATAAATTAAATAAATAAATAAGAGAGAGAGAGAGAGAGAGAGAGAGAGAGAGAGAGATTTTAACAGTGTACCTACAATGTGAGAACACTACCAGTATCATATTTTGTAGGGATTCTTCTAACCGAACCCTACTTTATTGTAAATAGCGTTTTAGGGCATTTCAACTTACCTACCCTCGATTTGTCCCCACATTATTGGTGGTGTCCCCACTATGCGTCTGATAGAGCTAATAAATTTCCCCGGAGATTAACGGCTGGAGAGAGAGAGAGAGAGAGAGAGAGAGAGAGAGAGAGAGAGAGAGAGAGAGAGAGGGGGGGGGATTGGTCTCTATAGAAGAATTAATGATCAAATGAAAAATTTGTTGTACAGTTAATTGAAACGTTTAATCAAAATTTGACATTCGTGACGAGTTAAAGATTTCCTGAGTATAATGGCCAGGATCTAAATATTTGTTGGTCCATGGTTAAGTTGATGAAATTTATGTTTTCAATACAATTAAAAGTTCAAGACAGGACAGTTTTATGTTTTTTACGAGTAAGAAAAGTACATTTCCCACGAGAAAAATATATTATAAGAATGGACATTTGGAGGTAGATAAATTTGTTGTAGATAAACTTGATAATTCTATGTAACTTTTTAAAAAAAATCTAAGTAATGTTCAAAATAGCTTGATTCCATCATCTAAAGAAAATACCACCTTAAAAATTCCCACTTTTAAAAATCAAGTGCACAACATATTATTATTATTATTATTATTATTATTATTTTATATACCAGGTATATATATAAGTAAAAAAATTGATGGGGGGGGGGGGGGGGTAAAACTCTAAATCTAAATCATATAGAAATATTTCATTTTTACACACACGCGGGCGCTTCTGAATCTATTTTTTCCAAAGAAGAAATGTTCGCTCATTGATGGACTTTCGGTCAGTCTAGGATTCTAGACAAACAAAAATGCTACGACGTCAGTTATTATCAGTGCTCCATTTTCCCCCCGAAATTGTCCAATTTCAAAAAGATTTAATAAATGATAATGTTATTATAGATTGCTTAACTTGATTTCAAAATTCAAGTTTTTAGAAATTAAAAAATTGTACTTACATTTTTTAAAGATGTGTTTTTGTCACAGACATAGTTTCGTATAAGTACACAATAATTAGACTTTATGAATGTATATATCAATGAGTTTCCACTTTATGGGTTTGAACACAAGTTTGTTTATTTTCACATCCTGGTACTTCCTATCACACGATGGACAGGTATGTACGACGCAACAGTACAGGCCTGTCGAAAGTTTAACACTGAACTAACGAAGACGAGAGTCGAAGCTTGGCTGCTAAGTTGCTGAGATGTGATTTACTTGTGGCAGAAAAAGCTGCTCATAAATTGATATTGGCTTACCAGGGACTGGTTTGAGCTGCCGATTCGGTACTAGTACATTGGGTAAGTGTTAAACTTTGGACAGGCCTTTACGACGCTATTTCCTGAATTTAATCTCACACCGACTACCGGGTAACTTTATACTCTGTACGTGTTATTTATTACAGAGTTAATGGAATGTATTGACGGATTTTATTAGGAGAAATTTTCATTATTTTCTGATTCTAATTATGACTTTTTTCAAAGATTTATTGAAATTATTTTACATATACACAGCACAGACCTGTCGAAAGTTTAACGCTATGCTAACGAATTAGTACCGAACCGACTTCTCACCTCGTCTCCTTGTTAAAGCTACATGTATACCTCGACAGCTGCCACCTATCTCTCGACAGTTTTTCGGTCATTAGCTATATCAACCGCTTGGCAGCTGAACTGCGATTTTTTCGTTAGCTGAGTGTTAAACTTTCGACAGGTCTGTACTGTATTTATAGATGTGTGCATTGTGCAAAATGAAAAAGGTCGATGAGTTTGATAGGACATTTAGTGCGTGTTTTGGTTGGATGAATGTTTTTCTTCGTTACAAATAAACTTCTTTAATTACACACTATGTATGGCGATTTTTATTTTTAAGAGGAAATATTAATGACTGGTGATGCCCAGTCTCCCGGAACACCCAGTCTCAAAGAGGTAATTATATTCATAATCATTATAAAACAATCAGTTCAAATTCTTCAGCCAATTAGGTATAATATTTTCACGAAAAGTATGAACAATAAATAAATAAGTATATCTGTCAATCGGTAAATTTTCGTCTTATTTTTGCTCGCTTTAATCCTAAACGTCCCCTGTAACAACCACAGGCGGCCTACTCTAAGTTCAAACTCTACAGATGTGTCTTTAATAATGTGGACTGATGACAGGATCCTGGTATAGTGTTTCATCCAAAAGAGTATTTTAATACTTAGCTTTTTACAGCTCATCTTACTCCCGAGTGAGGTTCAAACCCACAACCCTTTAGTCCGACTAATCAGACCACTAAACCCCCATTTTAATTTTTTGACTTTTTTGGAGGTTTGTGGTCTGACAGCTTCCATTATTGAATTCTTGAAATTTCTGGCGAAAACGGCAGAAAATGTTTTAACATTAAAACATTATTCTACCGATCCATGCTTAACTTTTAATTAAAATCCATCGATATCGGTAGAAATACAAGGTATTCTGATGTCTCTTCAGCTCTCTGTCACTTTCGCATCGTGAAGACATTACTAATCTGCATTGACCAATCAGATCGCGTGTTGCATCTTTAGAAAGCACATGGCGATGTTTATTTACATGAGTAATTCACGTTATTAAGGGTGTTTTCACACGTATAACATATTATTTTAGTTATTTTATTTTTATCAATATCATGTGAAGACATGTGTACTAAATCTAGTGAAGATTTCTCATCTTTTTTACTCGTTTATATCGAAATTATTTTTTCTTTTAAATTGGGTAATGTTCTATGATATCATACTTGGGACTTGCATGTTCACCTGAAATGCTGTCAAGGTTTGTACACTATTTTGTAGATCGTAGAATTATAAGGTTTTAAACCAAGTTCAACACAAGAGTACTTGTCCGCAAGGTCATTAACATTAATTCTCTTATATTCATCCCGACCACACTGTAAATTTTGTCATAGGGTTCAATTTCTAACTGTATTTTGCGTGAACATACATATATACAGTGAGGTGCTTAATTTTTTCTCTCCAAAATTAATGGAATAATATTTCCAGGATACTAGTTCAGAAAAAAATGAGAGGGGTCAAGAATATAAAAATATACAGAGAAGATCGCGACTACTCTATTTTAAAGTCTACATATAAATCTGACAATTATTTCTCTAAATATTTTAAATACATTTCAATGTTACCTTTTGTAAGTACATGTATTAAATACACCATGTAAAACATCCTTAATAACGCGAATTACCAATGTAAAGATTGAACTGCGAGTTTCACCATCCAAATGCAACACGCGATCTGATTGGTGAATGCAAATTAGTAATGTCTTCACGATGTGAAAGTGTCAGAGAGCTGAAGAGACATCAGAAAACCTTGTATTTCTACCGATATCGATGGATTTTATTTAAAAATTAAGCATGGATCGGTAGAAAAATGTTTTAGGAAGTGTTCCATGTTGTCAACACGAGCGAGGTAAGGAAATACTGGAAATTATCGACGCGTGTTTTCGTTTCTGCCGTTTTCGCCAGAAATTTCAAGAATTCAATAATGGAAGCTGTCAAACCACAAACCTCCAAAAAAGACAAAAAATTAAAATGGGGGTTTAGTGGTCTGATTAGTCGGACTACAACCCTTGACTTAGAAAGCCAATGACAGTACCACTTGACCATGTCGGCCCGTGCGAGACTCGGTAACAAGACGCAACAAAATCATTCGCAAATATTTCATTTTGATACAATTCAACCGTAATTGTTATGACCATGACGCTTTTCGCGAATAATTTAAAGACGCGAAAATAACTCAATTTACGAATGTAAAACTTGATTCCATGGAAGCAAAAAGCTTTATTACCAACATGGCCAATTAAGACTTAATGGAATGTTGATCCTGTTTCAATTATTTCACTTAAATCGAGCCGTTACCGGTTATTGGAGAAGTTTTAGAAAATACCATGATTTGTAAATGCGCTTTAAAAATGAAAAAAGCCCAGTGATCGTTCAAGACTTTTCTTGACATGCTCATCAACCTCTGTGGTTGATGTGGTCTAAAACACGCGCTTAACGGCTCACAGCGCCTTTCGCTTTCTTGATTCACACTCTGGCAGATCCCAGTGTAAAAAGGTTTGTCATTTCATTGACTTTTCTCCGCATAGCGATATCAACCAAGACCTGACAGTTTCATTAAAAGGGAAATAATCTAGAATTTTATCTGGGTCGTAAAACACCTTTACTCCACTCAACACCAATCCTGATTTTTTTTAGGTGGCGATATTATAGTAGCACACACACACACACACACACACACACACACACACACACACACACACACTATTTGTGTAAGAATACATAATTTACTATTAAGTTATACATGTACTCTCATAAGACCTTGACGAAATTCTTTTTATCTATACAGATAATTTAAACAATGTTCTCATTATAAATACAAAAATTTTAAAAATATCATATTAAAACAAGTTTCAAAGTTCAATGTTAAACCTGAACCACAATAAAGAGTCTTGTTCTTATATTAGCTCTCTCTCTCTCTCTCTCTCTCTCTCTCTCTCTCTCTCTCCAAAATGCATTTCCCCGTATAGAGTCTCGCTCTCATATTAGCTCTCTCTCTCCAAAATGCATTTCCCCGTATAGAGTCTCGCTCTTATATTAGCTCTCTCTCTCCAAAATGCATTTCCCCGTATAGAGTCTCGCTCTCATATTAGCTCTCTCTCTCTCTCTCTCTCACACACACACACACACACACACACACACACACACACACACATCGAGAGACATTTCAACTGTAGAGTCTTGTTCTCACATTCTCTTATTAGTTCTCTCTCTCTCTCTCTCTCTCTCTCTCTCTCTCTCTCTCTCTCTCTCTCTCATGAAGAGACATTCTAATTATCTTCTTTCCACATCAATCTTTTTATAATGCTAAAAGAATTATTACATAAATCGTTTTCAGTCTGACTGAAGAATGTCAAATCAATTATGAAAGAATTTATTAAGAAGATAAAAATTCCTCTACAATGTTATTCCTGTATAGACATTCCAATGCCGCCAATATTATCTTCATAAAAATGACACTTCACTTGACGCTATAAATATTTCCAATGGAACAGGAAAGGCGATGAATTGGGATCATAGTCTCTCTGAATTCCACTCACTAAGAGAATTTGTTTATTTGCTTGCTGAAGGTTGGTGGTTTTTTTGAAGTACTTCAGCTTCTTCCACCAGTCCGAGAACTGATCGTTTCGAAATAGGTGAAAGCCGGAATCTTGACTCGGGCGCAAAACGCCATTACTTCACTATACCATTCCCAGAACTGCCTGCCTCGATATAAGTGAAAGAATCTTGACTGGAGCGTAAAACACTCTCAACCTCACACCACACTTAAATGGAAATCAGTAAACTGTTACACCTGTCTAAACCGTAGACTTTCATCATTCAAGATTTTGCTCAAAATCGCTATGATTAGACAGAGCTTCAGTTTCATACAAATTTTTCCAACTATTAAGTGCACGGTTTCACTTCATGCAATGTGTGGTATAGTATAGCCATGTTTAAAAGTTTTTATTTTAAATATTTACTGTAATTTCTTGCATCTTGGAACTTGTGTATATACAGGGTGGGGAACCTACGTCATAGGTCCGACTTCGTAAACACAAAAATGGCGACGAAACCATCGACTCGCGGTGAGTTTTTACTAAATTTCCACGCTTCTCATCAGTTTAAATAGATATCTTAATGTGCTTAAAGAAGGCAGAATAACTTCAAAAACGATCGGTTGATGTATAGACTATAGATTAACACAAATTAAAAACATCAATAAAAATCAACATAACATCATCAAATTGATATTTTATAACAATGTGCTTTAGTTTGGTGCAATTCTATCTATTTTTGAAATTTTTTATTTTAATTTCACAACATAATTGAAAGTCAAATTTTGACCAATTAATTAATTAAACTAATTAAGCTTGGAACAACTGGCCCCTGGACCAATTGCAAGTTGTTGAAAGTTGGATTAGTTTAATCAATGAAACCATGAAAAATTAACATGACATTATTAAATAGACAGTTTTGAAACAATATTTTTTCAGTTTGATTAATTTACTTTCACAAAAATATTTGGTAGCATAAAAGAAACAAATTTTGACTAAATCATCAATTAAGCTTATCAAGTTTTGAACATCTGAGCTTTACCTGAAAACGTTTTACTTGCTTCAGGTCCCAGTTTCACAATCATTCCTTAGCTAAGAAATTTAGCAAATTTTTGTAATCTGTTTTTGAAACTACTGATGAATATTTTTGTCAAAACTAAATGCAAATGTTTTAATTTAGAAGTGATCTTAAAAATGACACCTTAAATTCCTCAATATCTTTAAAATTAACAAAATTATAAAGATACTAGTATGAAAATTTGCAAGATTTAAGTTAAGGAACATCTTAGCTAAGGAATGATTGTGAAACCGGGACCAGACTGAATAAAATAATTGAGATCGAAACACGAATATCGAAATGAAGCGATTATGATGGACCAGAGCAATTATTTAGACTTACTTTTTGGTAAATGCTTCAAATTCTAAGACCACTAATCCAGGGAGAATCCTAAAGCCATTCCAATACTGTCGAAATGCTTATCACTTTTCTAAATCTTAACGAAACATTAAGTTACCAAAACGCTTTATAATAACGTCATACACAACTTTCACCTAAAACAACTGTTTTGAAAAAAACCCACTCGTTGCCGTAATTAAATAAATTACTGGTGGAGAATTAGACGTGATTCCGTTACCAGGAACGCTTTGTAAAAACGTCACACTCACAAATTTGACAAAAAACAACTGTCTGCGGGGAAAAATCACAATCCACTTCCTTTGAAAAAATGACTCGTTGCCGTTATGAAATAAATCACTGGTAGGGAATTTATTTCACGTCTCGTTGTAAACTCGTAATGAAATGAACAGTGCGAGAATTCGTAATTTTAAGAAATCGTTATACAACAAACGGTTTAATCAAACGTTTTAATGTAAAGAACAGTGTAGGCGGACCTGTCGAAAATTTAACACTAAGCCTACTAAAAGGAGTCGAAAGCTCGGCGGCTAAATGGCCGAAATATGAATATCTAGTAGCCGAAAAAACTGCTGTTGTTGCTGCTGATGAAAGATTGATAACAGCTGCCGAAACAATGGGACGAGATGAGCTGTCTACTCGGCACTAATTCGTTAGCTTAGTGTTAAACTTTCGACAGGTCTGTACTGCAGCTATTATAAACGGGAAAAAGGTCTTTAACTCAACAATAATAGCTCATATTATTACAGTGTTTTGTTTGGATTGGGACTTAATTGATGGCTTGATGGATCGATTTTGTGTAACAAGAATTTCTACAACAGAATATATAAGACCGAGAAAATCTGCCGATTGAAAAAAGTTAAGTATAGCACATTTTCATCGTTTTCGTAAGTCAAAAAAACGAAAGCGAAAAACATATACAGTCAAATTGTCTGTAAAGGTTAACCACACAAGGCTAGGGAACCAGTAAAAGTGGCATTTATTGGCAGATGACCCTTATATAAAGAGTAATTCTATTAAAATGAATAAAGAGTAATTGACATAAAATTTTGCTGGCCTTGAATAACAAGTTGCCCTTATATAGATGCGGCCTTTAAGACTGGTTTGGCTGTACAGTAAAACTGTCTTAGCGGCCACCTGGGATAAACGGTCAACTTCCGATAACGACCAGGTTGCATACCACCCATTAGTGGCCTCTTAAAACAGGTTTTACTGTAATTTAAAATCAAAATCGTTTCCTGTAGGTTCCTCGGCCAGAACATAATATGTAATCAAACATATCTAAAAGATATCGGGGCTTTATGATATTAAATATAAATCCGAGTTAGCGGAATGTTTTATCCAATCATACAATAAATCACTGATAAACATACTCTAAAAATCCCGGATTTCCTCGGCATATTGGTTGAGAAGAGGATTTGGGCTTAACTTGGAAAGTACGTGTAGTCCACACCTAAGATGGCTGCTATATTGCATGGTTCATAAGTTACTTGCGTTGGTTTTTCTCAAAGTACTGTACTGACCTGTCGAAAACACTAAAAAGTAGTCGGATTTTGACTATCGAATGGCCGAGCGACCGATAGCTAGAGGCCGAAAAATTGTCGAAAGACAGATAATTGTTGTCGAAAAGCCATAAAAAATAGCTAACGATTGACCGACATGAGCTGTCGATTCGGCACTTATTCGTATGCTTAGTGTTATACAGTCAAACCTGTCTATAAAGGCCATCAAAGTGAACTAGTAATAGTGACCTTTATGGGCAGGTGGCCTTTATATAGAGGTGGATTTAAGGCAGGTTGGACTGTACTTTCGACAGTTTTGTACTGTATATATTGTCAGTTTCTGTTTAGAATCTTTTTTTTAGTTTTAGTTTTTGTTTTTAGCAGTTTGGGTACATGCCTCGTATAATATTAAGGACAAAGAATTCTAAAAACCCACAGAGTACAGCAGTGATGTTTTATATTTAAGGCTAGATGCTTTCACTTATAAAGAGAGAGCCAGTTATGTTATAGTGTAGAAAAAAAAGTGCCAGCCAAAAAGCACCGACATTCGGTTAGCGAACTGACAAAAATCCTCACACTTGGATCTGTCTTAGTGGAATCCTGTTTAGATGCTTGTAGCCCGTTTTTTTAATGTCATTTTTTTAGTTTTAAGTAGCTAGCTAAACAGGGATGCTAACCCTTCCGGTGCACCCGGCCTCACTTCCCTGGGGAAGATCAGGTGTTTAACCAAATTTTCCAGTTTCAAAGTTTTTATTTTGCTTTGGGATCGGAATTTGGACAAAATTGATATGTTTGTTTTTGATTTCAAAGTTTTTACTATGCTTTAGAATTGGGATTTGGACATGGATTGGTATGTTTGTTTTTGATTTCAAAGTTTTTACTATGCTTTGGAATTATGATTTGGACATGGATTGATATGTTTGTTTTTTATGTCAAAGTTTTTACTATGCTTTGGGATTTGGATTTGGACATGGATCGGTATGTTTGTTTTTGATAACGTTGTGTCGATCTAACTGTCAATCCACGGCGGGTTTAGAAATATATTCAAATATTTTGAAACTGTTTCACTCGGTGATATTCATTCTTCTTATTCCGTTATCCAACCTTTCCTTTGATATATATATATATATATATTCAAACCTGTTTATAAAGGTCACCCAAGGGAACAAGTAAAAGTGGTCTCCATGGTATAAAATAAGAATAAAGAGCAGTTGTGATACAATTTTACTGGTCTTTATAAGCAGGTGGTCCTTATATAGAGGTGACCTTTAAGACTGTCATATGTTTTCGGCGGACATGTGTTTTCGGCGCATATTTATTTTTCTTGATATCAAATGCACATGCATTAATAGAACATTTCCTCGGACAACTTTTTTTAATGTAAAAACCGGACTTTTTGTCTCTGAATCGAAATGTGGAAAATGAAGCTTAATATCGAAAATATAGCAAGTTCTTCCTTACATAAAGTATTTTCTGTGGTTTCTGTTATGCCCGAATTAAGTATCATTGTTAAACGACATTACAATAAAAAAAACAATGCAACTGCTACTGATGTTGACATTTGGCAGCGTTCCCGACGCCATCATATAATCATGTGACTTTCACATGGTTAGCATGTCTGTACAATATGAAATCGAAAGAATAAGGTGGTCCTGTTCTTATATATTTTCTTTACAAATATTGTTTGCAATTTATATATAGTTTATATATAGTTTTACTTGCGTTATTTCACAAAAAAAATAATAACTAGAATAAAACGAAGTTGATTAACCAAAATATTACGATATAAAAGGTTTAGTTTTGACTAGCATTCAAGAGCTGTATACATTTTGAGCAGTATAGAGCCACCTTATAATCCGGTTCCGCTTTTGAGTCACTCCTTCTGATGACCAATGACATGCGCCGAAAACATATGACGTTCCAAAAATAGCATTGTAAACAGACATGCAGACAAAATCACCTCTCCGAACATATTGCGGTATGAAATGAAAAATTCGATGGTTGGATTCGATAAACAAGATTGTCTTTATTTGATTTACAAGCCAAACGTCACAAATTATCTCTTATTAAATTTTTTTGAAGCAATACTGTCTTAATACGCCGAAAACCCATGACACGAGGATATATATCTGTAAACTTTTTTGTCTTTAAAAATATTTGAAAAACTTCAATGCATACTTTTTATTAATGTCTTTACATGTGTCAAGCGGAACATGTAAATTTAATTTAATAAGTGCTTTCAAACTCGTACATACATGTAGATATTGTTTGGTAAATTTAAATTAAAAACATCTTTTTTAATATAATTCTATGATTGGCAAGTACATTAATTAAAATCACGCTTATAGCTTATCAAATTTAAATTTTAAAAAAAACTTGTATTACTTGAAGACAAGTTTCATAATTTTTTTAAATTAAATTGAAATTGATAAATTCGTTAGGCTGAAATCATTTTTAAAAACTAATTTATTTATTTTTAATTTTTATTTATTTATTTTTTAATTTAATATATTGGGAGTCTCAAATATCACGTTTTATGCACATAAAAAGTTTAATGAATAAGGTTGAAATTATTTGTTATTTAAATTCTGGTTAATATGCACATCGGTGAATTTTTGCCTTTATTATATTCATATTTTGCTATATGGTAGAGTGGTATTAAACCCACTTACTTAAAAGTTCAGTTAACTGAGTTCAGTTCTAATTTTAATTTCGTTTTAAAGTATTGAATTAAAATTGAGAGCCTTCCTCATAAAAAATGTGTTATTATATTCATTCACTTGTAAATCACAATATTCATATATATATATATTTGTTGAAATATAAATGAAATCTTGTGATATATTTTCCAATTTTAAATTGTGCTGCTGAATCACCCGTACTCTATCTCACGAGAGAGAGAGAGAGAGAGAGTCTCCCCCCCCCACACGTTTCACATCAGTAGATACACAGCTCCAGTGAAATCGGATTACAGAGTAAAACCGCTCCATATGAAATCTAGTCCATTAATCAAATACATTTTGTATAGTTCAGAAAATGTAGAAATTGAAACATATAAATAAATAAATAAATAAATAAATAAATAAATAAAAACCCGCTTACCTTATTCTTGGTATCCAGTTAAAAATAAATCTCCATAAATATTCTCCAATTATCATTTCCGTCAGATTATCATTAGAATTCACCAGCTCAGTTATTATGTAGGTATAAACCCTTAAAAATGGTAACAGTATATAAATTGTAACAATGTCGTATCTTTTACACACTGGTAATCTATTTTGGAAATCTACGGTTTTTCTTTTTTAAAATTTAAATCAATTTAACTGTGTTCAATCGTCTCATTTCATTTTGAAACATTTTTTTTCAAAAGTGATCTTCAATATGTATATACATGTTCAAGGTATCCGACATTGTTGGTATACGCTTTTTGATAAATTTGTTAATGAATTTCTGAAATTAGATACGGCGAATTATTCAGGTTTTGTATATGGAAATGGATTAGTCTTTAACCTAGAGTACAGACATGTCGAAAGTTTAACACCGAGGTAACGAAAAAAGCCAAAGCTCGACTGTCGAGTGGCCAATATATGAACAGCTAGTTATCGAAAAGCTGTCGAGAAATAGGTAGCAGCTGTCGAACATCTGTCGAGGTAACGAGATGTCGAGATAAGCCGCCGGTTCGGCACAAATTCGTGAGGTTAGTGTTAAACGTTTTACAGACCTGTACCGTAAATTTAAGAAACACGAGAATGAAGTGTATAGTACGGACCGGTCGAAAGTTTAACACCAAGCTAACGAAAAAGAGTCCGTCGATGCTCACCTGTCGAATGATCGACATCTGGATAGCTAGTGATCGAAAAAGCTGTCAAAAGATAGATATATCTAGAATAGCTGTCGAGATATATAACTAACGAGAGGCCGAAATGACATGTCGATTCGGCACTAATTCGTTAGCTTAGTGTTAAACGTTTCGACATGCCTGTACTGTGAATACCGTGACATTGAGTTCCAATCAATTTTATTGTCTACTAACTTTCTGCTTAAAAGCGACGTTTTAAAAATGAATTTTATATTCATTTTATTTCGTTTTTAAAGATTTTATAAAATGAATTTTCTTAAGACACACCAAAATGGAGTGTGATAATGATAAAAATGCCGAGACATTGAATTATGATCGATTTTATTGTCTGCTAAGTTTCATCTTAAAATGAAAATTAAAATAATTTAATATATTTTATTATTTTCATACAATTTTTGAAATGGAGTTTTAAAGACGTGTTAGATGTATTTGCACACTATTAAATTTCACATGACACTAAAAACGGTTGTTTTTTATAGTTCGTCTTTTTAGTATAATTTTATGCCGTTTTGCTTGAATATTTATTGCAAGGAGAAATTTTTATTAAATAGTGTAAGTATGATTTATATAAAACCGCGTGACTCCCCATAAAGAGAGAGAGAGAGAGAGAGAGAGATTTGCTCGATCTCAAGCTGTCGGTCAGGGAATGAGGACAAATTGGGTGCATCGCCTTAGATTTAGTGAGACATTTCTTGTGATTTTCGGTAGGTTGGTTTCTATTTGAAATTGACCTGGATCACGTTGCCTTTGACAGCCTGGAAGCGCACTCTTGTCGAACACACCTGGGTTGGAATCCCATTCAGGTATGTCCTAATGTTATGAAATTTGTCAGTTCGTTTGCAGAGGGTCAATTGTTTTCTCCGGACACTCCAGTTTCCTCCACCATCACAGAACTGGCCGCCCAGATAGAAGTGAAAGAATCTTGACTGGGACGTACAAAACACCTCTTCACTCCACTCTCATACGTTAACATAATAAGAAAGCAGTTCATCTGTCGTGACGTCAAATTGTCATTGGTTGAAGCTCCAGTTGGGATATGTGGTATGTCCTTGAGCAAGGCATCTCGTTGATAAATGAACGTTTGCCATTTTCTTACGTCAAATCCATCCCAAGAGGTCTGAAGTTAAACTCAGTCCGAACTCCGAAACAACGTCTGCCTCCTAGCGCCGTAAATCTCGAAGTCGACACTGTCAACTTAACCGATACGGATGCTGGTTACAGTTCAGAGATATGCTTCATACTATGCAAACAGAGAAAAAATTGAACTTTGGACATTTTTTTCATTGGACATATATAACAGACTTGTCGAAAGTTTCACTCTGAGCTAACGAATTGGGTGCCGATTCGGCAGCTCATATCAGTCCCTCGTTAGCTATATCTCGACAGTCTTTTCGATATTTGCTATCTATCTCCCTGCGACAGCTTGCCGGTCTCTACCAACCATATCTCAGACACTCCGCAGCCGAGCTCCAACTTCCACTTAGGCTTCGCGATTTGTGATTTGTCCCAGCCTGCTTAAACAGTTCAAACCTTGATGAACGGTTAAAAACAAACGTCAATCTTTAAATAAACCGTATTTTTATTAGATAAATTTTTTATGACAATCTATAGAAATAGAGAGAGAGTCATTATAACATAATACATAGATACTTATAAATAGAATCAAACAAAATAGAACATTTTTCATTTA
The DNA here is from genome assembly GCA_021292105.1 of Anadara kagoshimensis. Lineage (NCBI taxonomy): Eukaryota > Metazoa > Mollusca > Bivalvia > Arcoida > Arcidae > Anadara > Anadara kagoshimensis. The sequence continues at coordinate 47,843,756 of CM037873.1, read as the reverse complement.
TTTAATGATCAATTTTCATTGGTATATTGAAACAGACCAATTTCAATGTGCTTGAATGAACTTCCGGATTTTTCAGATTTTGTTTTGTCCGCAATAAAGCGTAAACGTGATTAAGATTTTACCGGAAATAAATATCGGGTACCTGTAGCGTTTTTATAGACGTCATTTCCGGAATATCCATAAATGGTTGAATGAATCACAAAGCAAAGTCCATACAAATCCATGTATTTTAGAGAACATTGTCGTAATCACACATTTTGACATGATTTTGTTTAACAAAAAACTGTTCTTTATGCTACTGAATATCCTGTTTTCGATTCTTTTTCCTTTTGGCTAAATGCAGATAACCGACAACAAAAGCAAAACTATGATATACCTATTTCCAAGAGAGAGAGAGAGAGAGAGAAGAGAGAGAGAGAGAGAGAGAGAGAGGTACATGTATTTTGTTTCAAACGTTGTGTGAAAACTAACATTGTATTAAAAAACAAACATACTAATCCATGTCCGAATCACAATCTAGAAGCAAGGTAAAAACTCTGGAACTGACAATTTAGATTAGACACGTGAGTTTCTACCAGGGAAGTGAGGCCGGGTGCTCCGGAAGGGTAAGCACCTCCTGCTAAGCTAGCTTTCAGAATATACATGTGTAATTATATGCTGAGCATGTATTCGTATCTACGGTCAGAATTAATTCTTCTGATATTTCAGTCTCGTTGAAATCTCATTTGAAATACATGTTATTTCAATATTATGTAACACTGATGGAAATTGTTATAAAATTCTACAATTATTATGAACCCTTTAAACTGTGTAAAAATATGTATGTATGACAAGAGTTCTTTTCAGTAATGTAATTTTCAAGTTTTACAACTAAAGAACTTGAGGTCGATGGCCGTGGTGTCAGCCAAAGTATGATGGAATGGGAGTACATGTAGGTCTACAAAAATGACTTAACAAAATTAAATCACATCACATACATGTATCTATTTCAGGATTTCAAAACTCTTTGATATGATTTTTACTATTGTTTATCTATACAAATATTGAAATTAAATTATCTTTGTTCTAAAATATCTAACTTGAATACAAATTTTTAACATAAAATTTTCATCATTAATTGGCCTAAGAAGTTCAACATAATGTGGGGTGTTTTTTTTTTTAATCATCACAAACATAATTATTTTGCTCTACATGTCAGACTCATGAGTTTTATCTTAAGGACAGTATGGTAAAAAGTGGGGAACTGTGATTAAAAAGAAAAGAAGAAAAATGACCAGGAAATCAGTAAAAATGGACTAAAATGAGAAAATTTTCAAAACAGAGGTATATTTACATGACCCTAGCGAAAAAAAAATAGCCAACTGCTATATGTCTTTTTCTTTTTAAATTATTGTTTTATGGTAATATACATGCACATGAAAATAATTTGAATCTAATTAACATATTCGGGTTGTTTTTCAAATAAGTTGTAATGCTAAATTGTTTTTATACGTCAATGATTTCATTCGCCAATCCAAACGATTTAACTGAAAAACTATTCATACTCCGTTGTTTTATGTGTGCATCGCGCTCTCTCTCTCTCTCTCACTGCGGTAGCTCAGTTGGTAGAGTGCTCGCTCCGTTAGTGGAAGGTAGTGGGTTCGAACCCCGGCCGGGTCTGACCCAAGACTTGAAAGTGGGTAGTGCCTGTTTTTTCGCCAAGCACTCGGCATTACGAAATGAAAGTCACGGTTCTTTCGGATGGGAACTTAAATTAATCTAGGTCCCATGTCACGGTGGGCTTGGCACGCTAAAGAACCCTGCTGTATAATACCATAAGGGCAACGCACAGTCAAAATTTCTGCACCTTCGCCTATAGCTGACGACGTCTCGATATAAGTGAAATATTCTTGATTGTGATTACTCAGCTTAATTCCACGTACACAGAGACGTGCAAGAAGTATTAGATACTTTGTAAAATCCTTCTTCTTTTCATATAAAACCATATGCTATTTTTTAAAAATGATCAAAACTTTATTTCTTTGTCAATTTCAATGAATTGTTTACTTCTTGCATGTCTCTGTACTTTTGTAGGGCCTTTACGGTAAGGTTTGGTGAATCTTTTCTGTTCTGTTCTATAGTTCCCACCTCTCTTTAGGAGAACCACCAAAGGCGTATTGGGATCACTACGGTAGCTCAGTTGGTAGAGTGCTCGCTCCGTAAGTGGGAGGTAGTGGGTTCGAACCCCGGCCGGGTCTGACCCAAGACTTGAAAATGGGTAGTGACTGTTCTTTCGCCAAGCACTCGGCATTATGAAATGAAAGTCACGGTTCTTTCGGATGGGCATTTAAAATAAACGAGGTCCCGTGTCACGGCGGGCTTGGCACGCTAAAGAACCTGCTATATAATGTCATAAGGGCAACGCACAAAAATTTCTGCATTTTTGCAATAGCTGGCGACGTCTCGATATAACTGAAATATTCTTGACTGGGACGTTAAACACCATTACTACTACTATTACTACCAAAGACGTATTGGATTGATCCACTATGGGGAATGTTACCACAGAACATAAAAATAAAGGTATTAAGATCCCTATTAAATGTTATTGCCTGTCATGATGGTTACATTATTTGGTTGATGATACGAGAAACTGTGGCGTGGCGTACATGTATGCATGCTTGTCCATATAAACAATCCAACCTGCCTTAAAGGTCACCTCTATATAAGGGTCACCTGGTTTTGAAGGCCAGTAGAACTGTATCCCAATTGTTTTTTATTCCGATATTATTTGAACTTGTATATAAAGGCCACATGCCCATAAAGGACACTTTTACTGGTTCCCTTGGGCGGCTTTTTATAGACTGGGTTGAATGCAATTTATCAGGTAATTTTTTTAATTCAATCTGTCTTTATTTACAAATGAAAAAGAAAATAATTATATTGCCAAAATTGCAGGATTTAATTTTTGACTTGTAAAAGATGTTGGAGATTTTGAAAGAAACCCGGCCTTGATAATCAAAATTTTAGAATATTTATTATTCTGAATATTTTAAGGGAAATAAGTCATTGATTACGTTACTTTTTACAGAGAGTCGCCGTGGAAGTGCTTTCATTGAATATTACATATGCAACATTTTCCGAAAAAAATTGATCAAACTTCGAAATTCAAAAGTTGTTAATTTTCAAGAAAGAAAAATGCACTTTAAAGTAACCTTAGGTTAATATAGTCAAACCTGTTTATTACGACCACCCAAGGGAACCAGTAAAAGTTGAGTATATGGACAGGTGGCCTTTATATACAGGTTCAAATAATATGAATAAGGAACAGTTGGGATACGATTCTGCTTATCTTTATAAGCAGGTGGTCCCTATACAGAAGTGGCCTGTAAATCAGGTACACGAAATATATGTATATATGGCAATGTCATCGCACATTGTTATGCATTAAGTGTAAGAGTTATCTCTCTTGGATTGTTTCCGGTCAAGGTTTATTGAGAGTTTTCTAAAAATAACATGAAAATGGATTTCTCGGAATCACACAGTGGCATGTAGGTTACTGTAATACTGTATTTTATATTGCGATTTCTAGTTTGTAGAAGAACGACAGATTGAGAAGAATGGTCAGGATTGGACTGAATTAATCAAAGGTAAGTTAATTTACATAATTATCTTGTTATCTTATCGTACCTGTGTAATTTGTGTTACCTCACACAGGTAATAACTAAGTCACGTAACCAGGAAGTGAAATAGGTCTTGTTTGAATATTGACGCTGGGTGCTTTGATCAGAGATAAATTTCACGGACATGTAGGATTTTTAGCTGTGTCGGGCAAGTTAATGAACACTTAGTTTAAGATTTTTGAAAGTCGGGTTATTCATATTATAAACCATGTATAACAAATTATCTCCCCTTGATTAACCATTGATTATGTACAGTATGTGCAGTGGACTGGGTGCATTGGTTACAAGGACAGCACGTTAAAACTTAAGACTAGTTCAAAATGTTGTTGATTTTGATAAGTAGATCCGGGGATCTAATCCGGGACCTACTGCATTAAGTTATTGACGAGTGGTCTACAAACTAAGCTATATGATTCCCCAACTGTTATTGGGGTTTTGTTTAACGCAACGGTTGTGTACGTGGGGAATTCCATTCTAATACCGCCTGGCCTGGAGAAGGACTTTATATGGTCCGCAATTGCCAGTCCACCACGTCCAAAGGTCACGCTGGCCACTGTAACATCAAAGAGAAAAGCACAGGGTCGAACCCGGGACCTCCCGTGCTAAAATATAACATAATTATCTTTATAGCTTGTGTAGGATAAGATTCATAAAATATAAAGAATGATTCCCAAAACGCCGAGCTATCCGCCTATAGGAATATATGCGCAAGAAACTAGGTTACACCCTTTTCAGGCCTCTATACCCGTCACTACTTCGAGGCCAAGTACAAATAAATCTCTGTGTAAATATATACGTTGCATATGAGTAACATTTTTCCTTTTTTATAATGACGTGTGTGGAAGCTGACTTTACTGGATAGTTAGCCGTCTATAATTTAAATATTAAAGTGTAGCGCTTCTGTCATTGCCATTTCTTTGCTAGCACAAAAACAAAAACTCAGGTGTCACAATGATTTGTTTTGTTTTGCGTCATAATGTGTATACGTTGTGTCTATTGACGGCATGTCAGTGTGATTTCATAGCAGAATACTTTGATTTGGGCCATCATACTTTTATTTTGATGAAATCAGTGATAGAAGGCATTCAAGAAACTCAAGTTGTTAGAGCCACCCGTGCTTCAGAGAGCATGCTTGACACCTGTGATGCATTTTTCAGACAAAATGGTGTTGCTAAGAGTTCATGATAAACACCAGTTTTAAGCTTTGTCAAGAGCAGTCCTAACGCAAAGATTTTAGACTTAGTGCTGTGGACTTTACTGATATAACCTTTGTTACAAGATGCTACGTCCAGTCAATGTATAATAGTCATCATCAGAAAGGCCATTTGTATAATCGAAATCAATTTCTCTACTTTAACTATAAAATATTCTTATTCGACAAACCGCAGGTTCATGATATTCATTCTTGTCCAGCTAGTGGCATTCATCACATATGAAACCTACCCCGACTTTTCGTCTATGGCCTTTCTTCGTGCGACGAATGCACTTCGAAAAGATTTACTAGTACGTGTTCAACATACACGAAACACACGGGAAATGACAAGTGGTCTTAAAATGAATTGTAATGTCGTTTTATATATATTGTATGTAGAAAGCAAATATGCATGCATGTCTTTCTTTCTGTTATGTTATTTGTGGCATAAAAAAATAATATTGCATTTAAATTCTAACACAAAGTAAGATAAAAAAAGAAATAAAGCCGTAAAATATACATTTTATTAAAATGAAATAAGTTGAAAAATAAATTGTAACTTTGGGATTCGAACCAACAACGTAAGACTTACTTGTACCTACGTATACCCACTACACCACGCAGGTAATGGTTAACAATAAGGTTTATTAATATCAAGTACGAGTATAGTATGGTATATTAAGAGGTTATATTGGGGTAACTCTCAAAACATTGATTTTTACAAAATTCAGTATCAGCGCATATCTCTCCATTAACCATACTTTGCATATCGAACAGTAAAATAATATAGTTTTTATATTCAAAATATCTTTAATGGAGAGGCATGCGCTCAATATGTATTTATTAAAAAACGTGTTGATTTTCACTGACTTGTTCCATGTTTGTATTGAGTTCTACGGAGACAAACCTAATGGATTACATGAGTTAAACATATAATGCAATGTTTTACTGAGATTTTTACCATATAAACTTTTACATAATGATAGTAGCTTTAGGTTTTTTCACTATCAATATGTATTCAACATACTTTTAAATTTTGAATCCTATAGGCGGATAGCTCGGCGTTTTGGGTATCATCCTTTGTAGAACTTATGACATAATTGTAAGTATCAAATTTGTTTCTTGATACAGAATAACAGGTCTTAAACTTTAAAACGGGAGGGGGGCATTTTGCTTGCATTCTAAAATATTTCCATGTCAAAAAGAACAGTTCTGCCAGTGACCACCATGGCTATTGGCAGAATCGCTATTGTATACTTTGTTCTTGGAAATTCTTTCAAAAAGTAAATTTTAACATGATGCTGTAATTTGTACAAATTCTTGAAATTTAACTAAGTATTAATAATTTGTGCTAACCGAACGAAGTTATTACTATTATTGTATCAGAATTATAGCTGATCACCATGTCAAAAGGACTCTTACAAGAAGTTCTTTGAAGTTGCAACTGTACTTGTATTGAAATTCGACAAACCTACCTCTATACATGAGCCACTTGCTTTTAAGGGCAAGCTTTTTTGTCCCAATTCTTCTTTATTCATGTTATTTGAATCTGTATATAAGGGTCACCTGTCCACTTGAAAAAGACCACTAACTGGTTCCCGTCGGTGGCCTTTACTGACAAGTTTGGTCTATTCTTGTGTCAAAACCTTAGCGTACCATCATGTCAAACGGGCTTGACTGACATTAACCGCCTTGACTATTTTCAGAATTTCAGAAATAACATGTTCCGTTTTTAAATTGCAGCTGATCACAATGTCTAGAGGAACAGGGCTGATTGTGGCCGCCATCGATTTTGGCACCACGTATTCCGGATATGCATTTTCAATGAGACACGAATATGAGAAAGACAAGCTTAAAATATCCGCCAATAATTGGATGGCTGGATCACGTGGTTTGGTATCATTGAAGACGCCCACTGCAGTGCTTCTCAATCCGAAGAAGGAATTTGATTCGTTTGGGTTTGAAGCAGAAGACAAGTATTCAGACCTAGCAGACGACGACGAGCACCATGGCTGGTATTATTTCAGACGTTTTAAGATGATGCTTCATGATCAATTTGATGAAGTTGTAAGTATGTCGTCATGGTAACTGTAAAGGCCATTCTGTCACTAAGTATTTCGTCATGTTAACTTTAAAGATTGTTTGCACACATGGGGTTTAAATCCCAGTCAATACCGAGACGTCACCCGCTATAGGCGGAGTGCCAGACGTTTGACCTTTGAAGTGCACGCAGATCACGATTGCCGTGACACGGGGCATTATTTTTAAGGTGCGTGGCAAAAGAACAGTCGCTACATATTTTCAAGTTTTGGACAGACCCAGTCGGATTTCGAACCCACGATCTGCCACAAAGGAAGCTAGGAAATTCAAAATTCAAATCGTTAAAAGGTTGAGTGGTCTTGTGGTCTAACGCCTTATATAGCTTATGGACCTGGCCTATGTTCAAATCCAAATCAGAAGGTTATGAACGTATCAAGATAGATCATTATTACAACTACATTCAGTATGTCGTCATGGTGATTAAACACCATTCTGTCACTAATTACGAGTATGTCGCCATGGTAACTGTACACTAAGTACATCGTCATGGTAACTGTGAATACTTTTTGTCACTAAGTGTGTCGCCATCATAAATGTAAAGGCCATTCTGTCACTAAGCTACATAAATCAAACCCGACCAAGTTAGCACAAGTCACGTCACAAACACAGTGACCCGGTAATAATGGATCAATTTTGTCTATTATTAAGGACGGAGCGAAGGGGATAAAGGGCACGAAGAACAAAATAAAGAGAAATATAATGCTGAAAGACGTAACCGGTGATAAAGAAATGCCAGCCATAGATATATTTGCCATGGCTATTCGCTATTTAAAGAACCACCTGTTGTCTACTTGCGAGAAAAGGGCGGATATGATCAAGGAAGATGACGTCACGTGGGTGCTAACAGTTCCCGCCATCTGGAATGATGCCGCCAAACAGTTCATGAGAGAGGCAGCAGAAAAGGTAAGACATTTTTATTGGTAAAATTATGACTACGGAAAATTTGTTGTCACAAAACATAAGTGTTAATAGATTTTTTCATGAGTTTGTAAACAAAACGACATGCAATAGTTTTATGACAACAGATTTTCTATGTCACATAATAAATATTTAAAATCAGAAACTTTTAAAGATGTTCGATGCAACAGTGCCACAACCAGAACACAATTGATTTGGTTTTGTCATATTTACAAGTATATTGTGAATCTACATGCAGTGCAACAACTCCTAATGAAGTCTGGCCCCTGATTACTACAGTCAAACCTGTCTCTAAAGGCCACACAAGGGAAGCAGTAAAAGTGCCCTTTATATAGAGGTGACCTTTAAGGCAGGTTGGACTGTATACTACCCCCACCCCCAATGAAGTTTTAGTTCCTACACTGCAGTCTGACTTAATATAAATCCGGCTGCAATCGCGACACATGGGTGTTCATGCCTATGGTAGCAACACATACACCTTTCAAGTTATGCATTCTTGTCATGTCAATCCAAAAGAAACCTACCGATCCATGACCTAATCTCAATCCCAAAGTAAAGTAATAGCTTTAAAAAATGACATGTTAAGTTAATCCTGAAGACTTCCACCACGGAAGTGAGACCGGCTGTTCCGAAAGGGTAAGCACCTCCTATTGAGGTGGCTACACAGCCACATGTGGAATCAGAATTGAGAAAGAAAGGAGCATGGAACTTTTGGACGTCAAATGTTTATCCAGGGTAATTTTTTATACAGAGACACGTGCATAGTTTTAAAATAGGGGACCTGGTTTGTCTTAATATCCCAAATACAGTCCAACCTGCCTTAACGGCCACCTTTATATGAGGGCCACTTGCTTATAAAGGCCAAAAGAATTGTTTCCCAATTATTCTTTATTCATATTATTTGAACTTGTATATAAAGACTACCTGTCTATAAAGGCCACTTTTACTAGTTCCCTTGGTTGGCCTTTATAGACAGGTTTGACTGTAGTATTCTATGGAGGCATTTGGTCTTAAATCTTACCAATAGCATTATAGTTTGTTCTCAAATGTAGAACTTTTCTGGAAATTGCATACAAAGTTGTGGATCAATAACTGTCGTATGTCACATTATCCTCAATTATTTTCACAATCATCCAGGAGTGAGTTGTTCGAAGCCAGGTTAGTTTATTCAATTGATTATTCAAAAATTTAAATAATGCATAATTTCAAATCTGTTATGAAATTAATGTTAAAAATGTCACGAGTGCATAGAACTTCAACAAATTGAAGCATATGGCGATAAATCTCTGAATTTGATGATGATATAATAATGGTTTTTATTGTTATTTTAAATCTGTGTTAATCATTGATTAAGCTAATCAAGCTTGGAACAATTGGGTTCTGGACTCGGTAACTCGAAGCTATTTTAACGTAACACTTGTATGATTTATAGATGTAAAGTATCTGTAAACTTCTAAGATAACGCCATGTTATCCAGTTCTGAAATACAGGTCATTTCAAAATAAATCGGTTCCCAAGTTATTATCATTTCTACCCATTTTAGGCTGGGATCAATGGAGATCAACTTCTCATTGCACTGGAACCGGAAGCTGCGTCAATGTTTTGTAAGCATGTTCCGGTAGAAAAGATGTGTGGTGAAACCGGATTTGCCGCCTTCGCCCCAGGAAGTAAATACCTTGTTTTGGACGCTGGTGGTAAGATAATTTAAATAATAACGGATATACCTCCTGACCTGTTGTATGACATGTATCCAAAAATATATATGTTTTTGAATATATTTATATTTGCCTTGTCGGTGCAAATGTGCGATTAATTGAATGGAGTTTAATGTCCCGGTCAAGAATATTTCACTTGTATTAAGACATCACCAGCTATAGATTAAGTGCCAGAAATTTTGACCTTTGCAATATGCGCTCAGTGCAATGTGCACGAATGGTTCTTTAATGTGCTAAACCCACACCTGCCTTGACTCTGGGCATCGGTTTTTAAGGTCTATTCCGAAGGGCATCGTAAATTTATTGTCTTTGCGAAAGAACAGTCACTGTCTATTTTCAAGTGCTGGTCAGATCTCTACCGGGGTTCGAACCTATCAATATAAGCGATAAAAACCAGTTCATTTAACCCATTCATCAAAAACCTGATGGTGATCTTGTGTGTTGTGAGCACTCTTAACTTTTTTGATTTAATTCTATTTTACCAGGTGGAACAGTGGATATCACAGTTCACGAAGTCGCCAGAAATGAGCATTTACGAGAACTACACAAAGCCAGTGGAGGGGCATGGGGAGGGACGCAAGTAGATGAATCATTTCGACAAATGCTGGTGAGAATAGTTGGGGGCCCGGTTTGGAAAAAATTCTGTTCAAAACATACTGGCGATTTTGTAGATATGTTTCGGGAATTTGAAACAAAGAAAAGAAATATTAACGAAGGAACTTCCGGTAAAGTAACCATGAAGATTCCCGTAACCTTCGCGGAGCAGTTTGAGGAAGATACAGAAGAAGATATCAAAGAAGCAATTGAACATACTAACTTTTCTGGTAAAATATCTTGGTTTAGCGATAAAACAAGAATTAACGCCGATGTTTTCAAAAATCTGTTTGAAGACGCAAGTCATAATATTGTGGTTCATTTAAGGGAATTACTGCGTACAAAAGAAGTAAAGGGTACCCAAACTATCCTGATGGTTGGAGGATTTTCCGAATCCCCAATTCTCCAGGCTAGAATTAGAAAAGAGTTTCCGGATATGAGAGTGATTATCCCGCCTGATGCTGGATTGGCAGTTCTGAAAGGAGCGGTATTGTTTGGTTATGATCCCAAAACCATTGAGGAACGAATAGCGAAATACACATATGGAATAGGTACAACCTCAAATTTCGATCCACAAAAACATGACCCATCCAAGAAGAAAAACATCAATGGCCGAGACATGTGTACCGACATTTTCCATAAACATGTGACAAAGGGACAGGTATTGAGAATTGACGAAGTTCAGAGCGAAGAAAGTTACAATCCATTAACAGCCGACCAAACGTCGATTAATTTTACTGTCTACATTTCACAAGAATTAAATCCGAAATACGTCACTGACAATGACTGTGAGGAGATGGGTCAGATGAATGTTGATATACCCGACACAACAGGTGGTGTAAATAGAAGTGTCATTGTGAAAATGATTTTTGGTGGTACGGAATTACATCTTGAAGCAATGGTGAAGAGAACCGGGAAAGTTACAAAGGCAAAATTTAATTTTCTTGGAAATGACTGATTGGCAAATACTTACATTCAATAAATAACACTACTGTGATATATTTGTAAAGTCAAACAACAATGACCTGTGGCTTGACCTTTTATTAGAAATATTGATATCGGAGCATCCATCTAATATATGGGTAGTGCTAGGACTCACAGTTGTTACATACACAGTACAGATGTTTACTCTGTTTCCCCCCATCATGTACTTGTGTTCCCTATGCATAATGTACTCTCCATAGTGAATATTTCAATTGAGGGTCAAGCGGACAGGTCAATGAGGTTTGCCTTCTTGTTTTAAATGACAATATAACCCTGATTTACAGTCAAACCTGTCTATAAAGGTCACTCAAGGGAACCAGTAAAAGTGGTCTTTATGGGCAGGTGGTTTTATATACAGGTTCAAATAATATGAATAAATACCGACTGTGTTTGATACAAGACTTTCCAGTAACCAAATATATGGTGACATTAATTTCTCATTTTTTGAAACCTAACTAACATCATTTAGGCATTAGAATGGTTTCAAAGGCCGTTATGTGCGTTATGAATTTTTTCAAAGTCAAAACTAACCATATTGAATGACGTGTAGAGGGGATGTGATTAACCAATCAAATAATTTGTATACAGTAAATACCTGCCGAAAGTTTACAATTAGCTAACGAAAATAGTCGATCCATCAGTTATCGAGTGACCATTTAGCTAACGAAAAGGAGTTGAAACCTCGGATACCGAGTGACCATTTAGCTAACGAAAAGGAGTTGAAACCTCGGATACCGAGTGACCATTTAGCTAACGAAAATAGTCGATCCATCAGTTATCGAGTGACAATTTAGCTAACGAAAAGGAGTTAAAACCTCGGATATCGAGTGACCATTTAGCTAACGAAAATAGTCGATCCATCAGTTATCGAGTGACCATTTAGCTAACGAAAATAGTCGATCCATCAGTTATCGAGTGACCAATTAGCTAACGAAAATAGTCGATCCATCAGTTATCGAGTGACCATTTAGCTAACGAAAAGGAGTTGAAACCTCGGATATCGAGTGACCATTTAGCTAACGAAAATAGTCGATCAATCAGTTATCGAGTGACCAATTAGCTAACGAAAATAGTCGATCCATCAGTTATCGAGTGACCATTTAGCTAACGAAAAGGAGTTGAAACCTCGGATATCGAGTGACCATTTAGCTAACGAAAATAGTCGATCCATCAGTTATCGAGTGACCATTTAGCTAACGAAAATAGTCGATCCATCAGTTATCGAGTGACCATTTAGCTAACGAAAATAGTCGATCCATCAGTTATCGAGTGACCATTTAGCTAACGAAAATAGTCGATCCATCAGTTATCGAGTGACCAATTAGCTAACGAAAATAGTCGATCCATCAGTTATCGAGTGACCATTTAGCTAACGAAAATAGTCGATCCATCAGTTATCGAGTGACCAATTAGCTAACGAAAATAGTCGATCCATCAGTTATCGAGTGACCATTTAGCTAACGAAAAGGAGTTGAAACCTCGGATATCGAGTGACCATTTAGCTAACGAAAATAGTCGATCAATCAGTTATCGAGTGACCAATTAGCTAACGAAAATAGTCGATCCATCAGTTATCGAGTGACCATTTAGCTAACGAAAAGGAGTTGAAACCTCGGATATCGAGTGACCATTTAGCTAACGAAAATAGTCGATCCATCAGTTATCGAGTGACCATTTAGCTAACGAAAATAGTCGATCCATCAGTTATCGAGTGACCATTTAGCTAACGAAAATAGTCGATCCATCAGTTATCAAGTGACCATTTAGCTAACGAAAATAGTCGATCCATCAGTTATCGAGTGACCATTTAGCTAACGAAAATAGTCGATCCATCAGTTATCGAGTGACCATTTAGCTAACGAAAATAGTCGATCCATCAGTTATCGAGTGACCATTTAGCTAACGAAAATAGTCGATCCATCAGTTATCGAGTGACCATTTAGCTAACGAAAATAGTCGATCCATCAGTTATCGAGTGACCATTTAGCTAACGAAAATAGTCGATCCATCAGTTATCGAGTGACCATTTAGCTAACGAAAATAGTCGATCCATCAGTTATCGAGTGACCATTTAGCTAACGAAAATAGTCGATCCATCAGTTATCGAGTGACCATTTAGCTAACGAAAATAGTCGATCCATCAGTTATCGAGTGACCATTTAGCTAACGAAAAGGAGTTAAAACCTCGGATATCGAGTGACCATTTAGCTAACGAAAAGGAGTTAAAACCTCGGATATCGAGTGACCATTTAGCTAACGAAAAGGAGTTGAAACCTCGGATATCGAATGACAGATATATGGATAGCAAGTGACCAGAGAAGTTGTCGAGTGATAGATAACAGCTACCGAAGAGCTGTCTTGTTATAGCTAGCAATGGGCTGTCTATTACATAGGCGTAGGAGGATTTTTAATATGGGGGGGGGGCAAACCGAAGCTATGTCTATGTCGTGCAGCAGGTACGACCTCGTGCCTATGGCGTAAAGCGGGGAGAGTATGAGAGGGGTTCTAAACCCCTCGCATAGGTGGGGGTCCGGGAGGCCTCCCCCGAAAAATTTTCAAAACTTAAGTCCTGTGTAGACGCATTTTCAATGTATTTTGCAGCGTTTTGATAGGTTAAAATACTGTGATATCAAGGCAAGATTATATAAAATAACCGTATGACCCGTATGACACAAGTACCATATGGGGGTACCCCGGAAAATTTTGCAGCGTTCTGAGTAAGAGACTGAAAAGCAGTGAAATATTAAGACAAAATTGTACAAATAACTGCATGACATTACTAAGTCCAATGATTAATTTTCAAACGTACGGTACTCAACTCACGATTTCTGGCTACATGGAGATTGAGAAGGTTTGGTGCCAATGGAGATGCTGTGAGCCGTTTCTAAGGGTGAATTTCAAGACGCCCTTTTACAAGTATAATAATGAAATTGATAATTGATTGGCTACCAGATGGACATTTCCTGTGAAAGCTTTTGGTTTTTTCTTCCTTTTTTAGCACTTACACTTGATACAAAGTTTCACACAATATATTGCGGGGGCTTGCCCCCTCCTTCTCTGACATGGTGGGGGGGGGGGGGCGCTGCTCCTACGCATATGTATTCAGCACTGATTCGTTAGCTCAATGTTAAACTTTCGACAGATCTGCACTGTATACGTGCTTCTTTCCGGATTAGATTTCCATATTTTAACAAGAAAATCATTCTTAGTTTCGTCTGATAATAAGGCGTCGGTGTAACTCTGCTTTGTATTTTTTCGTTTGTTCTGCATTCGTTTCCTGTAACTGTAACACTAGGTTAAAAATACATGTATAAATAAAGATAAGATTATTTTCCTTTTTAAATAAAGATATGATTTTGCCATATAACAAACAATAATGTCAATCCCTTTCGAGAATTTTTCACAATGTGTACGGAAAATCAAAAACAAATTTTCCAGGCCATGTTCAAGACCCCCCCCCCCCCACAAAAAAAAAAAAAGAAAAAAAAAAAAAAAACAGAAAAATAAAACATTTGATAAACTTGCAAATTAAACGCCTGTACTTGCACCAGGGAAGTGAGACCGGTTGTTAACAACCCTATGGCTCTTGACAATCAACAATTTTAAGAATCCCTTTTGTAATTATTTTGGTAGGATTATTTCTGTAACATATAACCCTTATACACACTGAATTATGAATAGAATTTTTAAATTTGTTTTCACAAAAATGTCCAAAATAGTTTGATTCCGTCATTGAAGGGTACAAATGAAAGTCCTTTCATTATTTGTATATCGCTTTTTTTGATTTAGAATTTAGAATTGGATTTAATATCAAATGTTTATTTAGTGCTGCAATTTATTCATTTATTTTTATGTACTTTTTTTGTATTTTTCTCCCAATAATTTTTTTTTGATTTACAGCACCTAGATAGTTCCATAATGCAACAAAAAACAAGCTTAACACCTATTAAGTGCTGTACTTGATTGATCTTATTATAATTTTTTTAAATTTTTCTCCTTGATGACATTTGTTGAAATTTTAATAAAAAAACTATTTTTGATAAAAAAAAATGCGACTTTTAATTATTTGGATAAACACACTAGATAATTAAGAAATGTACTACATTGTTCATTTCACTTTCACCTCCGAATAATGTTGTACATAGTGTCTTGATAAAGGCGGTAAAGCCGAAATATCGACTAAGTGGTACATTTCTAAATTATCTGGCCCCGGTTTTACAATCATTCCTTAGCTAGATTTTCCTTACCTTAATTTAGCCAAATTTTGTTATCACTTTTTGGAAATATTGATGAATATTTTTGTAAAAGAAGTGACCTTAAAATGACACCTTAATTTCCTGAATATCTTGAAAATTAACAAAATTATAAAGTTTTGAAATTTTGCAAGATTTAAGTTTAGGAAAATCTTAGCTAAGGAATGATTGTGAAACGGGCCTGGCTGTAAAGCCGACATATGACTAAGGGCTATTTTTATATTAATGAATTTGCCCCTCAGGGAATAATGTTATGGATTAAGTCATGAATAACGTGATCAATAATGACGCCACTTACATCATGTCATACAAAACAACAAACAGGATATACGAATGCGTATAAGACCTCTCGAGAGGCTAGTGATGACCCGGTCCTCACTGCCCAGGCCACGGTTACACAATTATTCCTAAACTAAGATCTTCCTTAACTTAAATCTAGCAAATTTTGTCGATCTTTCATCGTACTAAAAATAAAAAGTTTCAACTAAATTATAACATAGGTGTTTTAAGCTGGAAATGATCTCCAAAATGATACCTTGAATTCACAAAAACAGAATTATTTAGCTTTGAAATTTACCAGATTAAAGTTAAGGAAAATCATAGCTAAGAAATGATTGTGAAATCGGGACCAGGGGCCAGTTTTTCAAAGCTTGATAAGTTTAATCAATTGATGAGTCAAAATTGGAATTCCCCATAAATTCAGATCTGTTGTGAAATTAATGTTGAAAATATTGACAGTGAATAGAATTCCATGCACCTTAACCATGTCATGACTAGTAAAACTATAAATTTGGTACCGTTATTCTGTTTTTTTTCTTTTTTTGAATTTTCTGTTAATCATTTATTAAACTTATCAAGCGTCGTACAACAGGATCCAGATATAAAAAGCGCCGTCTTACTGATCACAACACCAGTTTACTTTAACGCCTAAGCTAATATACCTAATATAGGGTAAACCCCAACGTAAGAATGTGTTTAAACTATTTGGCTATTAGCGATGTTTTTCCTTCGGACCTTCTTATCCTTCAATGGTGCAAAAACCATAACAATGGACATCGGGTTAAAAGGTCTTTTCTGATATATGAGTGAGTGAGTGAGTAATGGTGTTTAACGTCCCAGTCAAGAATATTTCACTTATATCAAGACGTCGCCAGCTATAGGCGAAGGTACAGAAATTTTGCCTGTGCGTTGCGCTGATGGCACTATACAGCAGGGTTCTTTAGCGTGCCAAGCCCACCGTGACACGGGACCTCGTTTATTTTAAGTTCCCATCCGAAAGAACCGTGACTTTCATTTCGTAATGCCGAGTGCTTGGCGAAAGAACAGTTAATACCCACTTTCAAGTCTTGGGTCAGAACCGGCCGGGGTTCGAACCCACGACCTTGCACTTACGGAGCGAGCACTCTACCAACTGAGCTACCGCAGTGGTTTTCTGATATATGGGTGAATACAGTTACCCTACTCTATTGATTATATTGACCGCCTCGAGGGCTCAGTGGTAGATTGTTCGCCTCAAGAGCGGAAGGTCCTGGACTCGAACCCCGACCGGGATATACATAAAACTTTGAGATCCTGTTTCCTCACCTGGCACTCGGTATTAAGAGAACAGAGTATCGACTGTTCACCCGTCAGGATATTGTTACTGGGGGTGTGGTATGCTTGTCTCCTCCATACTGACTCGCTGACCTAGCATTTTAATGTCGCACGTAATGTGAGCTAGTACAAGGCCGACCATAAAACACACTAGAATGTCTCATGCATACATAAACTTGTTAATTATGAGAGATTATAAAAAATAACGGTTCATATACTGACCCTCGACCAGCCCATTTATCTTAATTTTTACCCTGTAATAATATACATAATCGTTATTTACACACAGCATAGATAACATCCCTGCAGATTTATTGACAGAGTGTGTTTATCGGGCAATACACCTCTAAACGTGACAGCTTCAGTAGCTTCAGTTTTCTATTGTCTACTTTCCTTTTCTATGCGGCATTATTCGTGCTTCTTCTGTGCTTGTTTCACAGTTGATTCGCTATGGTAGAGCTACGGAAATTAGACAATGAAGCTTACTGCTTACAAGTAAATTGTTGACACACGGATATTGCAATCCTAGGCTTATCAAAGTCCTCAAAAAGTTTGATGGCCATCATCACAGTATTATTTATAAGTATGATGTCTCTGTATCCAAAATTTCCCTGTGTATATTTTAAATCCCATAGCTACATGTTCCTTTCATTCCCAAATTTTGATTACACACGTGGCGGGTGTAGGTAGCTAAGCAGGAGGTGCTCATCCTTCCAGAACACCGGCATCACGCGTTTAACCGAATTTGCCAGTTTCAAAGTTTTTGCTTTGCTTTGAAATTGTGTTTTGAACATGAATCGGTATGTTTGTTTTTGGTTATCTTGATTTTTTGGTCAATTGGCCCGATCCCGATCGAAAATTTAATGCATTGCCTCGACAATCATGCTCTTTCCCAGGTTGCAATCTACACGTTTAAATTGCTCTGTGAAATGAATGCTTTAATGCACATGGGTATGCAACTTATAGTACACGCCTTAAAGGTGCTGCAAAATCGATCGATTGATCATGAACGGGTCTTGTGTACCAGTAAAGAGTATTTCACTTAAATCGAGACATCGCCAGATATAGGTAGTAGAATTTTTTAAACTTTTCAATGCGATCAATGTGCAAGGAAGATTTTTAGTGTGTCAAGCCTTCCTGTAACACTGGATGGGCATCTATCCCGAAAAACCCCATTTTTTAAATGCCGAGTTATTGACGAATCAACAGTCACTGCCTTTATGCAGGACTTGGTCAGACCTGGCTGTGGTTCGAAGCCAAAAACTGGTTGTACAAGTTGAGTAATGCTGTTTAACTCCCAAGTCAAGAATATTTCATTTATATCGCGACGTCGCCAGCTTTAAGCAAAGATTAAGAAAAATTTCCCTATACGTTGCGCTTAGGGCATTATACAGAAGAATTCTTTATCGTGTCACGTCTACCGTGACACGGGACCTCGTTTAATTTAAGTTCCCATTCGAAAGAACCGTGACTTTCATTTCGTAATGCCGAGTGCCGAACAGTCACTACCCACTTTCAAGCCTGGTCGAGGTTCGAACCCATATACGGAGCAAGCACTCTACCAACTAAGCTAACGCAGTGGTATAAGTGGAGAGTACGAACTGATAGACAAATTAAATGTGCATTGGTTCCATGATTTGTTCTTATATAGAAAAAAACCTTTAAATATTTTTTTCAAATATAGTTTAATAAAAGCATGATGCAGTGATAAAACACGTGGAATGATCAGAAATATTCAACTGCGTCAGATTCCGCCTTTCCGGTCTGGACGGCCATAACTCTTGTTGTTAAACCAGAAACAGGAAGTGGTTTGAAGATTTTCACGTGAATATAATCTCCGTCTGCTACTTTAACCTATAAATAGATGACGTAATTAATCACCATAACCCATTATAACTTTAAGTCCAGCCCCAGTTTCACAATCATTTCTAAATCTAAAACAAACATACTTATCCATGCCCAAATCACAATCCCAAAGTTTAAAAAATGAATTTGATCAACCACGGAAACTTCCACCAAGGAGGTGAGACCACACTATTATAGTATAAAATTTTCAAGTTTTAAGTTAAAGAAAATCTTAGTTAAGAAATTATTGTGAAACTGAGATCAGGCCAAAGTTTCACAATTTTCCTTAACTTAAATTTAACCAATTTTAATCATCTCTTTTTGGAAATTGTCCAAACTTAATGCAGGACCCGGTTTCACAATCATTCCTTAACTAAAATTTAGCAAAATTTGGTAATCTGTTTTTGGAACTACATGTATTAATAAAAACATTTGTCAAAACTAAATGCAAATGTTTTAATTTAGAAGTGATCTTAAAAATGACACTTTATATTCCTGAATATCTTAAAAATTAACAAAATTATAAACTTTGAAATTTTGCAAGATTTAAATTAAGGAAAATTTTAGCTAAGGAATGATTGTGAAACCGGGGCCTGATGTTTTCTTTAAAAAATGCCACCTTAAATTCCTGAATAACTTGAAAATTACCAAAATTATAAGGATTTGAAATTTTGCATGATTTAAGTTAAGGTAAATCTTAGCTAAGACATTATTGTGAAAGTTAGACCAGGACTGTGTTACTGAAAGTCATCTTTGTGGTTCAAGATACCGGTTATTAACGTCCAGAAGATATTCATATGCATAAAGGATTCAAAACCGTTAAGATATTTTGGAGTAACCAGTCCAGGTGTAAAGGTTCAATGGCGTTTAACAAAGAAGAACCATTATTCATTGTCCGTACACGTTTTGCAGCTTCACATAGAGTTGTCTCCATATAAGTGACAAAACCTTTTAAATAAATATTCAATATAAACGACAAAATTATCTTTCTTATCTATCTACTCATCTAGTGATGTCTCGATATAAGTGACACAACCTTTTCAATATAGATTTAATATAAGTGGCAAAATCTCTACTATCTGTCGGAATGTCTGTTTAGCTGCCTATCTATCTATCTGTCTGTCTGTGTTTATTTGTCTATCTATCTGATGTTGGTCGTATGTGAGACTGTGTATAAATTCAGTCCGTCTGTGCGTCCATATATATCATCCCTTACCTTTACGTAGTAAACTGTGCCAGCAACAACTTGTGATCTATAACTAACTGCTGTATACATAGCAAAATTCTGTCCAGCTTGACTTTCCACGCTATCACGAACCTGAAAAGAAGTAAACAATCAGTCAAAATAGCGCGCGTGTGTGTGTGTGTGTGAATCATGGTTTAATTCTGCGGGCGCGCGTGTGTGTGTTTTGTGAATAATGGTTTAATTCTGCGGGCTCGGGTTCGGGCGCGCGCGTGTGTGTGAATAATGAATTTTATTCCGAAGCATTTCACATATGTGAATGTTTTATATGTCTTTTTAATGGGCGACAATAATAAGATAATTGATTTTTATATTTTGTCCGCTACTTTTCTCGAAAACCATTTCTTAAACAAATCTATATGAAGCTTCACAGGAACAGTGTTTGGGCTGAGTAGGCTATTCGTTTAATTTTTGATCATGCACATGGAAAACATAGCTTACAAGTTACCGATCCTTTGTGGAACACTTTTGAAATGGCATCCCATTTTAATTATAATTATTTCTGTAAAAGGATACATATAACATACACGTTTAACCATTGATGATTGATGATTTTGCCGTTTCGTGTTTTCGATATGTGGGGAAAAACTGCGGAAGCTCAGTTGATATAGTGCTCTCTCCGTAAGTGGGAGGTCGTTGGTTTGAACCCCGACCGGGTCTGACCCAAGACAAAAGTGGTGATTGTTCTTACGCCAAGCACGGCATTACGAAGTGAAAATCACGGTTCTTTTAGGTGGGAACTTAAAATAAACGAGGTCCCGTATCACTGTTGGCATAGGACGATAAAGAGCCCTGTTGTATAATGTCATCAGTGCAACGCACCTGCAAAATCTATGCACCTTCGCCTATAGCTGGCGACGTCTCGATATAAGTGAAATATTCTTGACTGGGACGTTAAATACTATTACTCAACTATGTGGAAAAAATTGAGGCAAGAAGAGGAAAAACTTCAAGCTAAAAATGTATTATGCATGACATTTATAAGATTTTAACATTCGGAGTTTTTTTCATGAATCGCTTGGACATAATACAAAGTTCGTCTTTCGCCTGGCGTTATTCTTAAAATTTCGTCATATGAATGACTTTTAATGTTTCCTTTGAGTTTAAGGATTTGTATAAAATGTGAAATATTTAAAGATTCTGGACATCAATGACGCATCATTGAAGCATCACCTTCAAAACAAACAACAAAAATTGTTTAAAAATGCTTCTCTAGTATTTCTATTAATTAATTTTCATATAAATATCATGCAAAATGGCCGAATGTTAATTTAAGCCCTTTTATTCAAAATTAAGAGATCTAAAGATTTACCGTCTATCTTTTTAAAACAATACGTACCTCATCAATCAAGCTTTGTATAGTACTATCTGCGGGTTTTTCTTGCCCCAGACCACCGGGACGCCCTCCAAATCGTCTTGACGCCACAAAAACTGCCAAAACGGCAAACACGAGGACAGCAAGGGTTACAGATTTTGATGAAGTCATTCTGAACAATTACTGAATGGATGTAGATTGGAATACATCTAGAACAGATGTGTACCCTTCTTATATACTGCTATCGGATACCACGTGGTACATACACGGATACAGTGCATCTGACTTTTCATATTAAAGTGATTAATTTGACACACAATGAAATGCTAATAAAGTGAGTAATGTTGTTAAATGGTGTAGCAATCAATCTATCCACCAGCTGTTGATTTTGGCATTTAATGTTAATACTTTAATTAAACAACCAAATAATCTGATTCTCTGTTCTGTATCTGTATTTGGCACGTTGAAAGATCTGTCCTATACCATGAATATATGTACATTGAAAATAATATATAAAGTAGCAGTTCCACTTTTTGATATGTAATCAACGGACGATAGGTCGCTGCTTGTTGTAAGTCGCAGCAGTTTTGAGCCTTGCACAATAATTTCTTTTTCTGTATGGTTCCAATCCCAGTCCTACGGTGGCTGAATGAAGCCAAGCAGAATTTTTTTAACGTGCGTACGTGGAACTTCTATGTGACCACGTGAAATTATTACGTGCGCACGTGAAAGTCTTTCCGTGCGTACATGGATTTTTTATGCATGGGCTCTTTCGGCCATCGTACAATCCAGCACTGGTCGATTAAAATGGCCTCCTGAATTTTATTTTCATAGACAAACACACCAAGATGTTTGATTCTAAAATCAGGTCTAAAACCCCCTGTTTTTGTTAAAACACTAGCAAAATCAAATTCACCATCACTGTAGATTCCAATTATAACGGTGCATTACATTTGCGCAAATCTATATGACTTTTGCGCAAAAAAATATGACGATTGCTCAAAGGCTTATATTAGATTGCGCAAAACGTAAATATTATGTTAACTAAACACCATCTATGAAAATGTCATTATTTTCAAGAAACGTTGAAAATACAATAATTCCGGTTTGAACATCGTTTACAAGCAACATATTTTCAAACTTGTTGATTGAAGTTTCTGAGGCATTTAATGCAACTTGGACGCTGTCTCTACCTTTGGGTAGGGCTAGTAGTTTTTACGACGTTTTCTGTATAATGCAACAGCGACATTCTGTACATCTTAGGTAACAAAGTACTTTCTTCTATGTTTTAAAGTTCTGTAAGAATTATTTTAGAGGGCCTTGCAGATATATCACAAGATCTGTTGCGTACATGAACTCTTAGGTCATGTGTTGTTTATTTAACAGTTTAACATGGGAAATGAAGATTAGCGCAATCCTTTGCGCAAATGACGTAAGGGGTTATGGAAATTTTGCGCAAATGTAATGCGCCCATTTTTCAGCAAGACTACGCCTAGTCGAAGTAAGAATAAAGTAAAGTATGATGAAATTCCACTCTGGGGATTTATTAAGTATGATGAAATTCCACTCTGGGGATTTATTAAGTGTGATGAAATTCCACTCTGGGCATTTATTGCACGATAATGCACTGTGGAAAAAAACTTGAATTTGGTATGTTATTAGTTTTGAAGATTGTGTTGATTTTATAAATAAATAAATAAATAAATAAATAAATAAATAAATAATACATTTTTTTCAAAAATGAAGAAGCGTGTCAACAGAGAGGCCCAAAAAGACGCTATGTTTCAGTGCGAAACGAGACACGAGTCATAATCATATACAGTACAGACCTGTCGAAAGTTTAACACCTGGCTAACGAGTTGGAACCGAACTGGCCCCTGCTATGTCTCACAGCTATTTTGAGGAGCTGTTTAACAACCCACTTTGAAAAAATTACGCACTTTGATTTTTTTTTTTTTTTTCAAAATTGCGTTGATGTTTTTTTTCCAGATTTAACGCAATTTGATTTTTTTTCAAAGTGCGTAATTTTTTCAAAGTTAGGTTGTAACGGAGCTGCTATCTATCATTCGATAGGTTTTTTTTGCCACAACTATTTATGCAGCAAAATCTCGACTTCCTTTCGTTAGCTCAATGTTAAACTTTCGACCGGTCTGTACTGCATGTATTTATAGACGTTGGTCACGTTATATGTTTTCAATGTACACCTGTCGTTATAGATTGTCTGGCACAATTTAATGTATTGTTCAAGGTTTTACGCCATTGGCAAATAAGGTCTTTCTTTGTCAGCTAGCAGGTAGTAACCATATGTTTCTACTTTGGACATTATACAATTCAAGGCTATTTGACATTGATGGCTGTTTTAGCATGTTCCGGGCGTTTTAGACACATGGACATTATTTCATCCAGTGTACAGATATTTAGACATATTAGGTGTCAAATGTCATTTTTTGAAATTTAATCATAAAATATATTCCAAAATGGCACACACACACACACACACACACACACACACACACACACACACATATATATATATATATATATATATATATATATATATATATATATATATATATATGACACATATGCATAAATGTCTGAGCCACACAAACCCTCGCCGATTGTACTTCAACAAAAATCCTAAAATGAAAATATTTTTATAACAGTTAAGCATGTCTCTTTTACGTACGTTTTTATTCGCCTGTCAAAGACGGGACTAGGCGTAGTATAATAGTATGTTGTTGTACTTCCGTCTGTCCGTCTGTCTGTCCGGTCGGTTGCTTTATATGATATCTGGAACAATAATGGTCCAGTCTTTGTCAAACTTGGAAGGATGCTTCATTGCATGGACCGTTCGATAGAGTCCGTAAGTTATGTATTTTCAACGATTGGCAGTGTATGTGCCTTCATTGTAAAATATGAAAATTATGTAGAAATGCAAGTTTTTTTGTTTTGTTTTTTTTTTCATTTAATTTGTTTCTTTGATGTGGATTCACAGGAAGCAATAATGTTTAATATATGGTTAATATACTATACGGATATTGATGTCGTATTTTAACTTTCAACAGAATTGGAGTTATGGACCTTTGTATTTATTTTCTGGTTTCTTGTGTTTTAGTCCCAACGAGTCCCACAGTTTTCTTAGAATTATTATGCAATGTGACATATATATATATATATATATATATATATATATGTGTGTGTGTGTGTGTGTGTGTGTGCGTGTGTGTGTGTGTGTGTGTGTGTGTGTGACTGGTATAAAATGAAAACGCTCATAGAGTATGATGATATATTTTCGTATTGGACGCACTTGTCCCACAGTTTTCACTCTAATGCTTCTCACAATAGGTGCTAGTTCAACATAAAATGTTCAGTTCTTACGATTTGAAGGTATGAAGGTATGACCCTTCACGACATAGTTTCGGGTTTCTTGCTTGAATTTTATTATTTGACGCTCTAGTCCCAAAGTTTAACTCAAATGTTTCTCACAACAGGTACTGGTTTAACATAAAGTCTTAAGTCCTGAAACTTATTCCTTAATGTCATGAGACGGATTTATCAG
The DNA here is from genome assembly GCA_021292105.1 of Anadara kagoshimensis. Classification (NCBI taxonomy): domain Eukaryota; kingdom Metazoa; phylum Mollusca; class Bivalvia; order Arcoida; family Arcidae; genus Anadara; species Anadara kagoshimensis. Next base: position 47,818,780 of record CM037873.1, on the reverse strand, counting down.
CTGTATGTGTTGTCGTGATAGCTAAATTTGGTTAAATGTACATTTTGGTCATTTTGGTTTGAAAAAAATATTTGGTTTCACAATTTTCATACAAGCACTACTGATAGACCTATAGAGATGGAGCTTTCAAAAAGGAAATGGCGATGGATATCACACACACTGCGAAAGTCAACAAATTCAATCACAAGACAAGCGCTGCAGTGGAATCATCAAGGGAAAAGAAAACCTGGTGGAGAATCTTGCAAACAGAAATGGACAGAGGTATACAAATGGCAAGATCTGGTTAGACTAGCACAGAATAAAACTAGCTAGATGGAGGAGTGTTGTCAGTGGCCTATGTACCTCCCTGGTGTCACAGGCATAAGAAAATAGACTACTGATGTGGAATTCTATTCTGAACCGGCCGTTCATTGCTTTAAATATAATACTAATGTGATTTTAACCACTGGGTCGGTATCTCTGCTTGTGGACTAAACATCCACGATGATATCATAAACTCAGTAGGCACCGCTTTTGCATTGTAAGAATACTATCTAAATGTGCTGCTAATTAAAACCTGAAATTTCTCAAAAACTTAAAGTATACTCCCTTATGCAAAGTATTTCTTTACCTAATTTCGTTAAATCGATTTTGGAACTTTTGGATATTTTTTTCAACGCCGGCCTTCAAAAAATGTTGGTTTTACAATTTTGGTCTTAGCATTGATGAATTATATTCCAAAACGACCGTCGAGTGCTGTAAAATTAACCCTGGTATAATATGTTATTGGGACTAACAGTCAAGACAGGACTTTTAGTGACTCATACAGCCATTTGATGGTTGAAGCTAATATTCCTCAAGGAATTCTTGTTAGTATTTCACTTCATTCCACATAGTCCTGGTCATCCATATTCGCTATATACCTCTTGTAATCATTAACATGTTGGTTAAGAGTCTGTAGACCCTTTTGTTACAAGGCTTCTGATTGGCTAAACAGTACCTCATTAACGGGCAAATTTATGAATTATGTACATAATGCACTTATGGGAATAAAAGTGATTACAGCTTGCCAATACGGATCGCCCCAATCACTTTTATTACATAATTCAATTTATGAGTACATAATTCACATTATGAGAACATAATAAAATTATCGATTGATGATTAAAAAAATTTATAATTTAGTTTCGATAATGTGCGCCGTAATCACTTTTATTCCCATAAAGTGCATTATGTATATATAATGCGAATTATGTATTTAATGTGATTGAGGCATTCCATACCGCATATGTATGACCACTTTTCTGCTAAAATAGGAATTCGATATAGCAGAGACGGGTGTATCAAGTGCTTCAGTTATGTTCTGCTAAAATAGGAATTCGATATAGCAGAGACGGGTGTATCGAGTGCTTCAGTTATGTTCTGCTAAAATAGGAATTCGATATAGCAAAGACGGGCGTATCGAGTGCTTCAGTTATGTTCTGCTAAAATAGTAATTCGATATAGCAAAGACGGGCGTATCAAGTGCTTCAGTTATGTTCTGCTAAAATAGTAATTCGATATAGCAAAGACGGGCGTATCGAGTGCTTCAGTTATGTTCTGCTAAAATAGTAATTCGATATAGCAAAGACGGGCGTATCAAGTGCTTCAGTTATGTTCTGCTAAAATAGGAATTCGATATAGCAAAGACGGGCGTATCGAGTGCTTCAGTTATGTTCTGCTAAAATAGTAATTCGATATAGCAAAGACGGGCGTATCAAGTGCTTCAGTTATGTTCTGCTAAAATAGGAATTCGATATAGCAAAGACGGGCGTATCGAGTGCTTCAGTTATGTTCTGCTAAAATAGTAATTCGATATAGCAAAGACGGGCGTATCAAGTGCTTCAGTTATGTTCTGCTAAAATAGTAATTCGATATAGCAGAGACGGGTGTATCAAGTGCTTTAGTTATGTTCTGCTAAAATAGGAATTCGATATAGCAGAGACGGGCGTATCAAGTGCTTCAGTTATGTTCTGCTAAAATAGTAATTCGATATAGCAAAGACGGGCGTATCAAGTGCTTCAGTTATGTTCTGCTAAAATAGTAATTCGATATAGCAAAGACGGGCGTATCAAGTGCTTCAGTTATGTTCTGCTAAAATAGTAATTCGATATAGCAGAGACGGGTGTATCAAGTGCTTTAGTTATGTTCTGCTAAAATAGGAATTCGATATAGCAGAGACGGGCGTATCAAGTGCTTCAGTTATGTTCTGCTAAAATAGTAATTCGATATAGCAAAGACGGGCGTATCAAGTGCTTCAGTTATGTTCTGCTAAAATAGTAATTCGATATAGCAAAGACGGGCGTATCAAGTGCTTCAGTTATGTTCTGCTAAAATAGTAATTCGATATAGCAAAGACGGGCGTATCAAGTGCTTCAGTTATGTTAGTTACCTTTGGTACAACAATAATATGCATGTATTTCAAGCTCTTCATTAAAGCATTTACATGTATTTGATTTGTCAGTTTTCAAAGTTTTTACTTGCTTTGGGGTTGCATTTTGACATGGATCGGTACGTTTGTTTTGGGATTGTGATTTAGACATGGATCGGTACATTAATTTTGGAATTGATATTTGGACATGGATCGGTACGTTTGTTTTGGGATTGTGATTTAGACATGGATCGGTACATTAATTTTGGAATTGATATTTGGACATGGATCGGTACGTTTGTTTTGGGATTGTGATTTAGACATGGATCGGTACATTAATTTTGGAATTGATATTTGGACATGGATCGGTACGTTTGTTTTGGGATTGTGATTTAGACATGGATCGGTACATTAATTTTGGAATTGATATTTGGACATGGATCGGTACGTTTGTTTTGGGATTGTGATTTAGACATGGATCGGTACATTAATTTTGGAATTGATATTTGGACATGGATCGGTACGTTTGTTTTGGGATTGTGATTTAGACATGGATCGGTACATTAATTTTGGAATTGATATTTGGACATGGATCGGTACGTTTGTTTTGGGATTGTGATTTAGACATGGATCGGTACATTAATTTTGGAATTGATATTTGGACATGGATCGGTACGTTTGTTTTGATTACTTATATTTAAATCAAGAAAATCTAGTGGATGCTCTATAAATAATTTTCAAAATTTAATATTTATATACAGAAGTTAAATCATAGAAAGACAATTTAAACAAGTACAAGGTTGGTTATTCCATTTTTATTTATCTAAAATATTCGATAGCATCGTCTGCTGATTTTCCGGTTTCTACGTCCAGCAACTGTATCATAGCACCAGGCTCTCCCGGAAGTTGTTTCAAAATCTTTGCGTGAATAAACTCACTATCTGATACTTGTATCTTTGGAACAAAAATTCATAAGAATAACAAATTAACAATCAATACAACAAAATGGAAAAACCAAATAAAAATCCCCAGAAAAGTTGTTAGTGCAATAAGTGCAAATTACAGGGGCGTAGCTTACTATGAGGCAACCGGGAAATCAGATCAGGTTTTTTATATATATTTTTTTACAGCAACACGGAAAAATAGAAAAACAGAAATTGGTAAAAAAAAAATCAGTTGTGACTGATTAGATGGACATTTTTCATACCATAACCTATTTTCCATTTAATTAGCTCATAATTGACGGATCGCCGGCCTCGCCCAAATTGTTCCGACAAAGGCCCGGCATGCTTGAATTACACACAAAAGAATGAAAACACGGCCTGAGTTGTGCCATTTAATGACGTCACTGACACTAGTACGTCATTAGTTGCCGTGACGTTGCTTTGGTACCGTGGTGGTGGCCAGTGTCGGAACATTGTGGGCGTGGTTGGCGAAACGTCAATTGTTTTTAAAGTACCACTACAGGATGTACGTTAGTCGTTATTGTTAAATTGCTGTCTTTTCGATGACTGAATAATATTAGTTACACAGTCTGTTGGTGACCGAGTTAGAAATACCGTCGTTTGGCGGCATTCTGTCTAACAAAATAATGAAAATAATAACGAATTTGACTTACAAAAACTTCTGTCAAAGAAATCAATTGAATTTTCATCCTTTGAAATCAAATATTTAGTTTCAATATCACAACATCTTTACTAGTGTCCGTATTTGCCGTAAATGTTTGTGATAAATATGACGTGTTTACTACCAAGCGGCCGCCATTGACGTTGGTCAAGGGAAGTAACTCTCATACTGACTAAATATGAACATGCCTGACCCGATATGGATTATATTAGGTCACCACGTGATCGGCATCGTCAAATGAAATTCACAGAAACTAGTGACAGGTAGGATATATGAAAATCTCCAGTAAAACTGGGTTGTTTTATTTGTTCAACTGTATATGCTCGATTTCGGCAAAGTTTTGCTTTAGCTTTTTAACAATGCAAAATAGTTCAATTGTAATTTAATAATTATTGAAGAAGGAACCGGTTTATTTAAGAATATACTCTTGTCCCGGATCCTCTCTGCATATATTGTACATGATTTTTGTAAACTGTAATTTCAGAAATAATCATAAGTGGCGACGTCTCGATATAAGTGAAAAATTCTTGACTGGGACGTTAAAAACTTAGTCAACTCAACTCCTAAGGTGAATCAATGGTTTACCTTTACGAAGAAAATTGTTCCTTTGACAATCTGTTCTCTATAACTCACGGCTGTAAATTCTTCATAATTCACACCATCCTTTGTCTCGACAACATCACGAACCTACAGAAAACAGAATGAAGAATAACAAGGGAAAGTCGAAAATAAAATAGTGCAATAGGTTCCGTAACACAACTTCTCAAAATTGAAACCAATCAATGTCTCCGCAACATCACGAAACTACTGAAACGAAATTAAGGATCACACGTGAAAGCAAAAATAAGATGGCGTAACAGATTCTGTAACACAGCTGTTGATTCCTCAAAATTGAAACCAACCGATGCCTCGGTGACATCGCGAACCTACAGAAAACAGAGAATGAAGAATAACAATGAAAAGTTCAAAATAACATACTGAAATGGGTTCCGTAACACAACTGTTAATTCTTCATAATTTACACCAACCAATGCTTAAAAAAAATGAAGAACCACACGGGAAGGTAAAAAATACTAAGTAAAATGGTATAATGGGTTCCGTAATTGTATACAGCCGTGAATTCTTCATAATTCATTTAGCCCCTGTCTCAGCGACGTGGCAAACCCTACAAAACATATTAAAGGGAATTTACAAGTAATAAATGAAATAAAAAATCCAGGATAGCCTACAGAGCTCAGTAAAACAGCTGAAACTTCCTCGTAACTTAATTAGCTAGTGTTCCAGCAATGTTACAGCCTATAGACCTCAGTAAAACAGCTGAAACTTCCTCGTAACTTAATTAGCCAGTGTTCCAGCAATGTTACAGCCTATAGACCTCAGTAAAACAGCTGAAACTTCCTCGTAACTTAATTAGCCAGTGTTCCAGCAATGTTACAGCCTATAGACCTCAGTAAAACAGCTGAAACTTCCTCGTAACTTAATTAGCCAGTGTTCCAGCAATGTTACAGCCTATAGACCTCAGTAAAACAGCTGAAACTTCCTCGTAACTTAATTAGCCAGTGTTCCAGCAATGTTACAGCCTATAGACCTCAGTAAAACAGCTGAAACTTCCTCGTAACTTAATTAGCCAGTGTTCCAGCAATGTTACAGCCTATAGACCTCAGTAAAACAGCTGAAACTTCCTCGTAACTTAATTAGCCAGTGTTCCAGCAATGTTACAGCCTATAGACCTCAGTAAAACAGCTGAAACTTCCTCGTTACTTAATTAGCCAGTGTTCCAGCAATGTTACAGCCTATAGACCTCAGTAAAACAGCTGAAACTTCCTCGTAACTTAATTAGCCAGTGTTCCAGCAATGTTACAGCCTATAGACCTCAGTAAAACAGCTGAAACTTCCTCGTAACTTAATTAGCCAGTGTTTCAGCAATGTTACAGCCTATAGACCTCAGTAAAACAGCTGAAACTTCCTCGTTACTTAATTAGCCAGTGTTCCAGCAATGTTACAGCCTATAGACCTCAGTAAAACAGCTGAAACTTCCTCGTAACTTAATTAGCCAGTGTTCCAGCAATGTTACAGCCTATAGACCTCAGTAAAACAGCTGAAACTTCCTCGTAACTTAATTAGCCAGTGTTCCAGCAATGTTACAGCCTATAGACCTCAGTAAAACAGCTGAAACTTCCTCGTACTTTAATAAGTCAGTGTTTCAGCAACCTTACATCCTACAAAACACATGAAGGATTTTTGAAAGAAACAAAAAAACACACACACACACACACACACACACACACACACACAAAACTTAAAAAGATAGTGTCAACGAGATTCAGTGGCTAACACTGAGAATTCCTAGAACACCCATAAACAGCAATCTTCAAAGGAAAACAGCAGTTAATGATAACATGGAAAACGCCAAAATCAGATGGCACATTTGGGTTTTCATAGTTCTCAGATATCTAACAGCTGAGGATTTTTTATAATTGCAATCACTGTTACAAATCTTGAAAAATAAAAAATGGCGTTTATGAACTTTAATAGTTTTCTATACTTAACAACTAAGAATTAGTAATTTATACCCTCAAATTATAATTCGTGTGAATATATATCATATATTGAGGTTTGTTACGTCGTGTTTTGTAATAAATGCCAAGTAAAGTAATATCAACCTTGTAGTGTAATATTTTTTTCTGTAATGTAATAACACCTTGTTATGTAATAAAAAACGACATGCAATGTAATAAAACAAGGTTTCGCGTTATGTAATAAAATAGCCGTGTAATGTAAAATGAAATTGGGCAAATTAAGGGCCGACTTTAAAAATAGAAACGTCGTCAAGGCAATTTTAGGTCTTTCTTCGTGATGCTATATGAAGTCTGTTATTTTTGAAGTCCCTTTGGTCCATATCTTTTATTAAGTGACAACGATCTTCAACTGCGATCAAGATAAGTCCACACCTATTAAATAAGCTCGAAGTCAACGTCGAGGTCAAATGGTTGAAACAAAATCGTCGGCCCTTAATTTGCCCAATTTCATTTTTACACTACTCGGAAATTTTATAACATTACACGAAACCTTGTTTTATTACATTAAACACCGTTTGTTATTACATAACAGGGTGTTATTACATTACACGGAAAAAAAATTACACTACAAGGTGGGTATTGCATTACTTGAATTTATTACATAACCCGGCGTAACAAAGTCCTAACTGCGCTTCCGAACAAACCAAACTCAGAAACAATAAAATTCGTCTTACTGCGTCAGCCAATTGCTGTATTTCATCATCAGCATCTTCCAAATCTCCCAACCCACCGGCCGTATCTTCATCTGATAGAACGAAACTGGAAAATAAAGCAATCGACAAGAATACTCCAACCTTCAAAAACGTCATCCTGAAACTGAATACTTAAACATCCCCGACCAAACCCTTAAATATGGACTAGTGAAAACATATGGGGTTTAATTAGTAAAAAAAGTTCGTTCAATTCATTTTTTGCCAAAAGCAAATGTATAGGGAAACAAAATTGACCTGTCCGCTTGACCTTTCATTGGGAATATTAAATCGGAAGACCCAATTAAGGTAATTCGCGGTTAATACATGAACAATGCACGTTTCCCAAGGTGTAGACGAAACAAACAGCTGTGTACCCTATAAAGAAATGATCTGATCCGTAATAAATATTTAAATTAAAGGTCAAGCATACAGGTCAATATTAAATGTTTATATACATTTATATTTAGCTGTGTTTTTCATTATGATTTTAATATAGATACGCTATATAAAAGTCTAAATGAAAATTATTGAACAGATGTTGTCTTTAACCAATACAGCAGTTCCTCGGTTCGGACCACTGCGGTTAATCAGTTGGTAGAGTGCTCGCTCCGTAAGAGGGAGGTCGTGGGTTCGAACCCCGACCGGGTCTGACCCAAGACTTGAAAGTGGATAGTGACTGTTCTCTCGCCAAGCACTCGTCATTACAAAATGAAAGTCACGATTCTTTCGGATGGGAACTTAGAATAAACGAGATCCCTTGTCACGGTAGGCTTAGCACGATAAAGATCCCTGCTGTAAAAATGCCATTAGCACAACGCACAGGCAAAATTTCTGCACCTTCGCCTATAGCTGGCAACGTCTCAATATTAGTGAAATATTCTTGACTTGGACGTTAAACACCATTACTCAACTCCACTCCTCGGTTGGTATCTACAGCGAGTGGCGAAATTTGTAGTGCGCGGACTTTTTATTCGAATCCCATTTAAATGTCTATATAGGTTTGAATCCCTCTTGTTTGAAACAAGCTTGCTATTATCGGGGTTCTTTTTCGTTAACATATCAGCATTTTTCCAGTTCCTTGTTACTACGGGTTTTTTAGTGTCCAACGTAGCAACGCAGACATTTCAATTACAGCTCCTGTTCAAGGCCGACTGAAATAAAATAAAATAAAATAAAATAAAATAAAATAAAATAAAATAAAATAAAAATAAAATAAAATAAATGAATTAAAAAACAAAAAAAAACCTTGACAGGATCGATGGTTTTGTCTTGGCCCATCCAATCAATTATTCCACGATTTGATCTGAAATAAAGTTTCCTGAAATTACAAAACCTAAGTACTGATCAGCGTCTTGTGAAGCGTTCTTGGACGGTTTGGTTACGTCTTCGTCTTGTGGTGCGTTCTTGTTTTGGTGGCATCTTGTGACGCGTTCTCGGTTTGGTGGTGTCTTTTGATGCGTTCTCGGTTTGGTGGTGTCTTGTGACGCGTTCTTGGTTTGATTGCGTCTTGTGACGCGTTCTTGGTTTGGTGACGTTTTGTTACGGGTTCTTTGTTTGGTGGCGTCTTGTGACGCGTTCTTGTTTTGGTGGCATCTTGTGACGCGTTCTTGGTTTGGTGACGTTTTGTTACGGGTTCTTTGTTTGGTGGTGTCTTGTGACGCGTTCTTGGTTTGGTGTCGTCTGGTGACGCGTTCTTGGTTTAGTGGCGTCTTGTTACACGTTCTTGGTTTAGTGGCGTCTAATCAGCTCCAACTTTTTATGTTTCATTTTGAGATTCAGTAACACAGATTACAATTTACGATTACATGGACAACAAGTTTATCAAAAATAAAGTTCAAAACAACACGTAGCCAACTTGACATAAATGTTGCAAAAATTTCGTTGGTTAGTGGTCACAATTTCTCTAGAAGCAGATATTACAAAATAAAGCAATAGTTTGAGTACAGCAGCCAATGGGTAGCTTACTATGAGACAACCTTAAAAAACTTATTGTTTGTTTATTTATACAGAAACAAGAAAAAAAAAGAAAAGAAGGAAAAATAATTTATAGTGAACAGATATAAAATGATGTTTTGTTTTGTCCTTAGCAGTACAGACTTGATTGTCTTGACGGTCCTTGTGTTTTAACCATTTACATTGTAATTATTATTATCTCTTTTTTTCTATTTTTTGTCGTTAAACTGTATATGCAGTGTCATTGTAACTTTCAATTAATATGAAAATTATTTAAGACTTCTTGTTGTTGATTTGAAATAAGAACCGTTGTGGAAACTTATTGGGAGAAGATCAAAATATATATATGGAGGAATAAAAATATAACAGCAGTAAAACAAGTACAGTTCAACCTGCCTTAAAGGTCACCTAGAATTATATCACAATTGTTCTTTATTCATCTTATTTGAACCTGTATATAAAGGCCACCTGCCCATAGAAGCCACTTTTACTGGTCCCCTTGGATGACCTTTATAGACAGGTTTGACTGTACATCAGAGTTATATTGTCATTTAAAACAAGAAGGCAAACCTCATTGACCTGTCCGCTTGACCCTCGATTGAAATATTCACTATGGACGAGTACATTTATGCAGGAACACAAGTACATGATGGGGGAAACAGAGTAAACATCTGTACTGTGTATGTAACAACTGCGAGTTCTAATACTATCCATATATTGGATGGATGCTCCGATATCAATATTTCTAATAAAAGGTCAAGCAACAGGTCATTGTTGTTTGACTATACAAATATATCACAGTAGTGTTATTTATTGATTGCAAGTATATATAGACAGGTTTGACTGTACTTGTTAGTATATTATAAGTTACATGGTTTGTAAGTGCCCGGTACGGAATGATACAGGGTCAGTAGGAAAGATACCGGGTGAGGCGACAGCCGATGACCCGGGACTATTGAAAAAGGTTTTTAAAAATGCTACCGATGTCAATGAATGAAGTTAAAAAAATTATTATTTGGGTGCAATAAAATACTACCGTGACCAAAAAAATACTAAAATTCAGCATACTAACGAAGTCTAGCAGTCTTTCCTTTGGCTTTCAATGTTTCGAAATACTACTTCCATGCGTTTTAACTCACTATCTTCAGCAGAAGGTTCAGCAAACCATGTATTTACGGTTGCCATTTTGGTTGACGTTTACGTTAGAGACAGGGGACGTAACTCTAACCCACCCAGTATGAGCCTTACTGACCCAGTATTTTTGCGCGTGTGGCTACTTCTTCTTCTTCCGTTTATTGAGTAGGCCTCCTCCTGGAGTGTAACACTTACTCAAGCATGAGATGGATGGTTAAAAACCTCTTAAGGCACTATTTACAATTAAAATTAGGAATTAGTAGATTTAGTGGAATGTAGGATGGTCTACTGGTAGCCTATCCAGTAAGACCATGAAGTCTGCTGCTGATGTAGCTGCTGCAACCTCTGATGGGAGTCTGTTCCATTGTTGTATTGTCCTGGGGAAGAAGGAGTATCTGTAACAGTCCTTGTTGGTACGATGCTGTCTGTATCTGTGTCCTCCTCTAGTTCGACTGTCGCTTGCTATTAGGTATTTGTCCCCTGGGATGTCCACTAGGCCGTGCTTGATCTTATATAGCATCGCTAGCCTGCTCTTGGATCTTCTGAGTTGGAGTGGATCCCATTTCAGTTGTTCTAACATCTTAGTGACACTACCTCGGGTGTAGTCTGAGTAGTTGTTGGTGACAAATCTAGCGGCTCGTCGTTGGACTTGTTCTATGGCCTGGATGTTCTTTTGTGTATGTGGGTCCCACACGGAAGCAGCATACTCAAGCGTTGGTCTAACTACGGCTTGGTAGGCAGAGGATTTGATGGCTGGTTTACAATCTCTTAGATTCCGCTTGATGAAGCCAAGGGCCCGATTTGCTTTTTATGTGATGGCGCTGATATGGTTGTCCCATCGTAGATCTTCACTAATGGTGACTCCCAGGTATTTGCTGCAGTGTTCTACACCCAAGACATGATTATGGAGCTGGTACTTGGTAATAGTTGGTCTTTTTGTTAGTGACATGGATAACTGTACACTTTTCAGGATTGAATTCCATCTGCCATTGATTCTCCCAGTGTTCTAGAGATGTTAAATCTTTTTGGAGCACATCAGTGTCAGAGGTAGATCTAATTTTCCTGTACAGTAGTGAGTCGTCAGCAAACAGTCGGACATCAGATTCTGTTACTTCGGGCATGTCGTTGATGAATGTTAGGAATAGCAGTGGCCCTAAGACAGTTCCTTGGGGTACACCAGAGATGACATTAGCTATGCTAGAAGATGTTCCCTCCAGTACAACTTTCTGGGTTCTAGATGTTAAAAAGTCTGCTATCCATTTATGTGTATTCCCTCTTACTCCATAGTGTTGAAGCTTGTGCATAAGGCGTGTGTGTGGAACCTTGTCAAATGCCTTTGAAAAATCCAGCAATATGATGTCAACCTGCTCTCCAACTGCCAAGCTTTCTGCCAGTTCTTGGATGGTGATTATTAGTTGGGTTTCACATGATCTTTTTGCCCGGAATCCATGTTGGTTGTCTGTAAGTATCTGGTGTTGTTCGTAGTGATCCATGATGTTACTGTGGATTATGTGTTCCAGAAGTTTACAAGATATAGATGTCAGTGAAACGGGTCGATAGTTGGCTGCTTGATGTTTGTCACCTTTCTTGAATACTGGGACAATTGTAGCCTTCCTCCATTCATCGGGTATACTGCCAGTGTCTATGGAGTGTTGGAATATCCTTGTGAGTATAGGACTCAGTTCCATGGCATACTCCTGTAGGAATCTGGCTGGGATCATATCCGGACCCGTGGCTTTGTGTGGTTTCAAGTGTGTAAGCAACTTATGGACTCCTTTACTACTGATCTTGATGTTAGGCATGTCTGGAAATTTGCTGCTTCCTATATCTGGAAAGTCATTTAGGTTTTCCTGTGTGTAAACTGATTGAAATTGGTTGTTCAGGATCTCAGATTTCATCTTGTTGTCACTATAAATAAGTCCATCTTGGTTTTTCAATGGAGCTACACCAGTTGAGTCTTGTTTCTTGGACTTAAGATATGACCAGAGTCTTTTTGGATTTTCTTTTGGGTCCGAACTGATTACTTCGTCCATGTATCTGTTGTGTGCTTTCCTTGTTTCTCGTTGTGATGTCGCTTTCAGATTCTTATATCTCTTCCAGTCTCGTCTATTCCCTGATTTCTTTGCTTTAGAGTGTGCCCTCAATTTTCTTCTTAGCAAACAACGCAATTCCCTGTTGGTCCATGGGTTTGTGTGTCTACTGGTGGTAAATTTTGCTGGTACTAGGCTATCAATTGTTGTATGACAAAACTGCTGGAAATCATCCCAAATCTTATTGATGTTGTCATTATCTCTATCCTTAAAGTTCCTATCAAAGTTCACAATCTCCTCCCTTATCTGTTCTGTGTTTGCCTTACTCCAGAGATATATTTTTCGCCGAGTTGGTTTAATGCGTGTTGGCCTGATCAAAGTGTCAAATAGTATGATGTCGTGGTCACTTTTTCCAAGTGGTGGTAATGGTTTGCATCTCTCCACAAGTGATGGGTGAGAAGTGAAGATGAGGTCCAGGGTGTTGTCTTTCCGGGTGTTGAAGTCTACCACTTGTTCTACTGACAGTTCCTCAGATAAAATAATCAATCTTTCATTGAATGATCGTGGATAGTTGTTACTCTTGATGTTGCGTGTTGTCCAGTCGATATCTGGGGCGTTAAAGTCTCCGCCTAGTATAAATGTTGCATTTTTGTGGCTTGATCGAATCGCAAAAAGTTCAGATGTTAGTTTATCCATGTAAGCATCATCGTGCATCTTGGGTGGACGGTAAAGTGATGAGATAACCAAGCTGCGATTTTTTGGCAGGTCTACCTTTATGGTGATTAGCTCACAGTCTTTACTTTTGTGCAGTTGATTGATCACAAGGTCTGATTTAGCTGCAATCAATACACCACCATGGTTGTCTTGTGGTCTGTCATTCCTTTTCACTTCATAAGAACTTGGGAAGAATTCGGATGAAAACTCAGTTTCGTCCAACCAGGTTTCTGTTCCTATAATAATGTCTGGGTGGCATGTTTCAATTAATAGCTCCAGCTCATCAACTTTGTTCCTTACGCTTTGAAAGTTTATGGATATTATTCGGATGTTACTATCATTTCTTTTCCTCTTTTCAGTTACTTTGTTTTTATGAGGTGATGACGTGGCTGTTGGGCTACCAATTGAGCTAGATGATGAGTTACATACTACATGATGTGGTACAAAATATTTATTAAAACTAGCTGAAAGTTTTGAAAGTTCATTGTACGAGTTTGAATTCCCAATGATAGATTCATACAAAACAGTAGAGTGGTTTGGCATATCACAGTTAGTACAGTGCCATGAGACTGATGTGTCCTTAAGGTTGTCATACATAGAGTGTGTTATTCCCATACACGAGGTGTGGAACCACTGATCACAATCGTCACAAGCCACCGCTCGTTTACCCCATTTACACGCCTTGGTGCAAACTCCACAGGGATACTTAGGCTTTCGAGGACCTGGGTTTATTTCTACCCCGCTGACAAACAATAGTATAAATCTTGTGTTGCTCGATTGCAAGAGCTGTAATTTACATGGGTGTGACACTAACAGTCTTATTTTAGTGTGGTAGAGCCAGTAATAGATCGAAGTTTTGGCTGATATTTGGTTATCATGTTGTAGTGAGAATGATAACTGTGTCTTAAACACCTTATAAATACCACTATATACCTCGCTAGGTTTTCTTACGGAGGATATATACAATATGAGTGCTATTACTTTAACGATGTGCATGTTTCATATGGAGGCCGCCATTTTGATTAGTATGTTTACATCACGTGACCGCTCATTCATTCCAATGGAAAAAGCAACAATGGGTCAGATTTGGTGTGATGTGCTTAGTTGTTTGTGGATTCCAGTGCTCTGATTTCACATAAACGTCTTGAATTATGTTTGGAGTTTTAAAAACAATCTTGAATAGCTGAACGGGAAAATCTTTTGTTGCCCTGTGAAGGAAGTCAACCATCCATGCTCATGCGCATCTTTGCAGCGGATGATGTACGGAATGATACTGGGTTGGTCATGTGATTCGATTTAGCCAATCATTTCCATAGATTTTAGTCAGAGGTAGGGTAAATTTACAATATGACTGTACCTGTCTTCGATGAAACATACAGAAGGACAATGGGGGTCATGACCCTTGATGTGTATCAATTTTCCCGCAATATTACGTCATGTTCTACACAGGGGGTCGCGTGATCATGTGAGACACGCCGATCTCGCATGGCTAAAAACCCTATATCACACGAGCAAATATGGAAAAAAGCGCCAAGGTACAAAATATTTATTAAAAGAAAGAATTGTAAATTTAAGAAATGACCTTTCTGCTCATGGTATTTCAAGGGGTAATGAAAGATAGTGGGGCGCGTGCCAAATTCAAAATGAAGGGCGAATCATCGAATTTGGCACGCGCCCCACTATCTTTCATTACCCCTTGAAATACCATGATCAGAATGTCATTTCTTAATTAGAAAAACAAACTACACCAAATGACACACTACATCAAATCACATACTACAGAACAACACATTACAACAAAGATCAAACATAAATACTACCAAAATTAGCTTTATAATTATTATATACATTACTACAAAATTATGACCAGATTAATCATATATTACATAAGTTTAAAATTATTCAAAATTAGATACAGATATTAATGGTCATTATTCGGCTTGTTTGTTTGGCACGGAGAAAATTGTACTTCAATATAAAGTACAGTACTATTGAAAGTTAAACATTGAGCAGCTAACCAGAAATAGTCGAAATCTTGCTGCCTAATAGATAGCAGAGATTGAAGCCACATTTTATAAAAATTCACCGTTTTTTAAGTGGCATTATTTTATTAAAAAGTGGCCTTATGTACAATTTTAGTCTCTGTTCAAATTCTTATTTTAAAAAGTCTGCACACAGTGTAAAAATTTTTATTTTAATTTTCACTTCAAACTGAAAAAAGTTAAACAACTCCAAACCCGATCTCGACGCCTTGTTACATCGACGGTTTTTCGATATCTGCTTTCTACATAGGTCAGTTTTTTGGTATCTCGATCATTCGGCAGTCGAACATCGACTTTTTTCGTTTGTTCAGTGTTAAACTTTCGACTGGTCAGTACTGTAATATATTAATACCATCACATTGGTGATTAATTAATGTTTAACAACTGCAGCTGTTATGCTTATGCCGTAAGCCATGACAATTACCGATTGTTACACGTCTCGTTTAAAGTGCAATTTTAGTACACTGACATTGACGTCGTGAAGTTGATAAGTGAACGCCATAATTATTTAACAAATAACAATTTTTGAAATTATGAAACTATTGAACAATGTCTAAAAATGCCCAAATCACAAACCCAAACAAAAAGTAAAGCGGGCAAATTAAGACAAACGCATAAACTTCCATAGGGGAGAAGGGCCGGGTACATAAATCAAAAACAAACATACCAGTCTTGCTCAAATCACAATCCCAATACTAAGTAAAAACTCTTTGAAACTGGCAAATAAAGTTAAACAGGTGAACTTCCGTCAGGGAAGTGAGGCCGGGTGCTCCGGAAGGGTAAGCACATTCTGATTAACTAGCTTCACCCGGGCACCAGGTGTGACATATATATATATATATATATATATATATATATATATATATATATATATATATATATATATTATATATATATATATATATATATATCCAGGGTTATGGTTTCATACATATAAACTATATTATGATGACGCCCATCAATGTATAAACTGATAATTTGTGTTGATTTCGTTTCATCAAGACGACTAAACACGGTTGTTATTAATTAAAAAATTCAATTTAAAGATTTTATTTTGTCGAATATCACTAACAAACACTGCTACTACAGTTTACAGCTCAAGCAAATAACTCATGCATGTACAAATGTAGTTATAGATGGCGTAAGTCAGTGCTGAGGTTCAAATCCTTCTTTGGCAGATCAACTGTGATGAACATCTCCAAACAAACGGGATATGATAAAGTTTTGGATCCATATTTTTCGCGACAAGTTTTGCTATGGTAAAATTTTCAGAAACTTATTTCATTTTTATTTTTATAGTAATGATTCAAATATTTGACAAACCGGTGTCTTGAGGGTGAAACATTTAAAACCAATCATCATAAAGTATTTAAAAAAAATATTTTTGACCAATCAGTCAAAACGCATCAGACTGAAATCGACAGAAACAATCAACGGATAACTCTATGGAAACGACCTTGGCTAATAACAATAGTAAATTGAATTTTCCAATGAATTATCGTATGCTCTACGTCTAGATACAAAACAATTTATCAAAACTTAAAATGGGAAAATAATAATTAATGGGTTGACTGTTACCCGTGAGGAATCTCGTCATTGGATGGCAACTACACACAGATATATCGATATTGCAAGCACAGATTTCTCAAGGCCCTTCAAAACGTTTTATTCTCGTTATTATCACAATATTGTTGATAAGTATGATACCTTTGTATAGGTAAACAACTTTGACCTGTCCGCTTGACCTTTCATTTAAATAATTACATCTATGTATAGGGAGCACAGTTGTTTATTTCGTATACATGATGAGATATACTCACCCCTTAGAGTACACCTGTGCACTGCGTATGTATTGACTTGTATCTTAACGCTACCCATTTATTGTTTGGACCCCCCCATATGAATATTCCTAATGATAGGTCAAACGGACAGGTCAATGTTGTTTGCTAAACATGAGTTGCTTATCCTTTAAGAGACACCTGTTTCTCTGGCGGAAGTTCACGACGTGTTTAACTTAACTTGTCGGTTTTTCAAAAGTTTTTTTTCTGAAATTGCAGTTCGGGCATGGATTGGTGTATTTGTTTATGATTATCAATGTCTTGTCACTGTGATACATATGACAGTTATATATACATTAGCTTTTGGTATAAAGGGATAAAATCCGCATTCCCACTTGTTCGTCTTATCGTGCTAAACCTTTCACTTAGGAGTAAAATGGAACAATGGTGTTTTGAACAGGCCCAAGTTAATATTAGTTAAGTTAAAAGTTAAAGTCTGTCCCGAGCCATTAGGCCCATCAGGCCGGAGCTTATCCCGGTCTCGGTGGCGTTAAGCGACTGAGAGTACAAGACTCTCCCCTGAATGGGACGCCGGTCCATCGCAGGGTTAACCCCCAGCATTTTGCTGGTACTCATTTATTTTTCAGCTGAGTGAACTGGAACAACGTGAAATTAAGTGTCTTGCTCAAGGACACAACACATCGCCCGGTCCAGGGATCGAACCCACGACCTTCGAATCATGAGTCCAACGCCTTAACCACTAGGCCACGCGCTTCCAAGTTAATATGCTGGCACTTATATTGGGCAAGTCGCGAATAACGGTTCTTAATTATGCAATCGGTATATATACTGTCCATTTGTGTGTGATAGGCAATGCGACATCTTGTTGGTGGGGACAGGTCCCAACCACTTGTATTGCCGCTTTGCTTGTCGCTCAGATGTGGACAGGCCGCGAATACATTGTTAATAATATTCAATACATCTACTTACAACGGTATATAGCATATTGTTATTTAATATATATCACAAATAGTCACAAGTAGTCAGTGGTGCATGGTTGTCTGTCTTAATGAGTATACTATCCCTATTATCGTGCCTCGGCAAACATCTAGTGTACCGTCCCACCTCTGAATGACAAGCACTGTCGCATTTTTGGTGTACATCTTGTCTTGTTTCCTTGCTTGTCGTTCAGAGATGGGTCAGTCGGTGTCATTGTTTACGGTTTTTACTCAGCGGTCAGACAGCCATGTTCCATAGTTCTACTTGTAAAGTTTAGGCAAAAATTGTAAATAAAACTAAGTTATTATAACTACCATTTTGTATATATATAGAATAATTATTTTGTTGTAAACATTTCAATTTACTGTACCATTTCCATGAACATTGCCAAATATTGTATTATATTGTATATACACTCATAAGTTGTAAAACTTTCAGTGAAAATAAATATATTTATTATATTGAAGCTATGAGTTCTTAGATGATGGAGGAAATCGGATTAATTAGAAAAAGGCACCGATATTCTGCAAACGGTCTGACACACTCTCTGATAACAGGTATTGTTCGAATGGGATTCGTAAACTTAATACATACCATATAAAACAAACATACTTTTAAGATATATATCGCCGATGTGTATTTATACAGACCCCGGTTTCACAATCATTTCTTAACTAAGATTGTCCTTAACTTAAATTGTGCAAATTTTGGCCAGCTCTTTTTGGAATTACTCATTCATATTTTTTGTCAAAACTAATGCAGTTGCCATAAGCTTGGTACAATCTTTCAAATGACACCTTAAATTCCCTGATATCTTAATAATTAACAAAATTATAAAGGTTTTTTATTTGCCAGGTTTAAGTTAAGGAAAATCTTAAGTTAAAAAATGATTGTGAAACCAAGTCATGAACTAAACCGTTATTTCCCCCAAATGCCCCGTGGCAGTGACAATTGAAATTGTTAATGGTTTCTGAAAGAACGTTTTTGGTTTTTCCACTCAAAATTCTGAAATTATGTTACTTTACGCGACAAACATTTTCACAAATATAAAAATTTAAATTTCAGTTATGGAGAAAATCTATTTTATTACCAAGATTCTGGAAGTGGCAACTCTATCATAAATTGTTTTGTTTATACCCAATGGAAAGTTTTTTTTCTAAAATAACCTCAATGTTATTTATTACACTCTGTACCATGGGTATAAATGTACTTAAAACCATACATACAATGGCCGGATAGTCCGTAGTTCAAATATCGCAGATTATATTTTAATATACATGTAAACAGTAAAAACTGATATAATTATAAACTGAGTTGACATTTAAATATTCTTTTAAAAACTTCCATAAGTTTTACAGTTCTATTTTATTTGTACTATCCATTTTGTAATTTTAGAGTGCATGAAATAGGTATCCCAACAATTATCAACTGAGCTCGACACGCTTTCAACTTGAAAAGTAGAAAAATTGACCCCAATTATAAAAATACCTGTGCTTATTATGATGTAAATGTCATATATATATCTATTTTGGCATGCCCAGTGACCTTAATTTCTGTTGACATGAGACAATTTTGTAGAGAGTATACTACCTTGTCCAGAAGGTAAGAAATTACTAAGTTACGTTATGGAATATGGAATTATTAACGCATCCATACCGATACCAAAGAAAGGAATGAGCATCGAGCGTAGATAGAAAGACATTTTTGTGCATTTTGGGAAAGGAATAAGGCTAAGACAGTTTACCATATGTGGGACGCCTTACCTTGCCCAGGTGAGAAAAATATTTTTTGTTCAGGAAATTTTAAGTGATTGAAGTACTTATTATATAAAATATATAAATGTCTTTAATTAATTTTGTTTTTAAATTAACTTCAAAACAGTTTTTTTTATTTTAAACCTCGAAATAAAAATTCAGGCAATGATTCTAAAAATAGATTGATATTGGAAATCCCCTTTTTTAAATTTAGTTACAGAGAGAGAGAGAGAGAGAGAGAGAGAGAGCGACGTTGTGTGTGTGTGTGTGTGTGTGTGCGTGTGTACGTGTGTGCGTGTGTGTGTGTGTATGAAAGAAATGACAGTTCCCTTTTCCAATGGATATTTACTGAACAAATGTTTCCCTATTCTCAAAATTCGTCAATTTATTAGTGAACTGAAACAGGTTATCACTATGCCTGTACATGTTATGCCTGTTTGCTCGAAAAACGACACTTATATCGAGACGTTCAGATTGAGATGGTGGAGAAAAACAGAGTCATACCCGGATTATTACCCACAACCTTTGTTCAATTTAAATATATACTGAAAAGGTCATAAACATGCATGTGATTTTTTTTACTTCTGAAAAGACGCAACAACCTGAAGATGCTTCGCTATATACAAGTAATGTTGTCAAAAATCCACACGTGTATTTATGTATATATATGTTAAAGTTGTTAACTTTCGAATTTATTTATTTATTTATTTATTTATTTATTTATTTATTTATTTATTTGTTGTTAATATGGATTTTATATTTATATGTAATATAATTATATCAGTTGTCGAAATTGCACGAATTTGGAAAGATTTTCATTTGTACCCTTCATTAAAATTTTATAATTGACTGGAAACGTCTAAAACGAAAGAGTTAAGCCATTTTCTATGCAAATTTTTTTTTCAAAAAAAACATAAATAAAAAAATAAAAAAAAATATGCATAGATTAATGTGTGGGGGTGGGGGTTTACAATAGGAAGTTTTCATATTTCTGATTTATTTTTCGATTCCATGTTAATTTACTTGTGTGTATTTAAAGACGTGATAAAATACATGTAATTTAAATATTTTACGAACTTACTTGACCTATATTAAATATACATGTTCCGTCAATATCTGTATGGGACCATAAAATTTATTGAAGCTAGATATGTATTTAAGTTATTTAAGTTTGAAATTTAAATATTTAAATTTAACGGTGTATCCACGGGATTAAAATGTCTAAAAATAGAAATGATCTCTGGGGATTTTGGATAATTTTTTTCTGTCACTGATTTGATTTCGTCAGCCAGACAAACATACATTCAGACAGACAGACAGACGGGGCGTGAAAAGTAAAAAGGCATGTAAGTGTATTAGTTGTTTACGTCAACCAGTAAGTCTTGTGTAAGTACCCGTTGAAATAGATAAATGCTAGTGTGTGCACAACTATTAAGTAAAGATGTACCAAGGCGGACGAGTGTTTGCAAAACATTGTCACTTTTAAACTATAAAAACTTGTATAATACTCGCTAATCTCTCTCTCTCTCTCTCTCTCTCTCTCTCTCTCTCTCTCTCTCTCTCTCTCTCTCTCTCTCTCACCTAGAACCGTTATTACCAAATTCATGAAAACTTTCGTCTGAAGCGAACAAGTGAACCATTTATGCATCCTTGCTTGTCCACCTTGTATGCCCCAGCCAAGTTTCACAATCACTTCTTAACTAATTATTATTATTATTATATTATTATTATTATTATTATTATTATTATTATTATTATTATTTTAACTCCTAATGATTTTAAGCCTATAACACCTACAAGTCGTATGCCTTGATTAATTCCATCACTCCTGGTGGAAAATTTGGTAAAAACACTTGTATGTAGTTTTGTCAAAAAGCTTTATTCGTAGTTTCATAAAAAGATTGTCAAAAATTATTTTAACTTGGGCCAGGTATCTCTTCAGAGCCGAATGACATCCCAAACTAAGATTTGACCTGTGCCCAGATGTGTTATGCGACACATCGTTTACATTCGTTCCAAGTTTGATCACAATCCGTCAATAGGTATGATAGATATGGAGCGGGCACGATTTTTGGATTGACAGACAGGAGGACAGACATGGTGATTCCTATATATAACCCCATCAATGTATAAAGAAATAAAGTTACCAAATTGGGAATATACTAGTAAATGAAAATGAAATTATCACGTTGAAAAAAAACCCAATAAAAATGAAGTTATCAAATTGGGAATATCAATAAAAATGAAGTTATCAAATCGGGAATATCAATAAAAATGAAGTTATAAAATCGGGAATATCAATAAAAATGAAGTTATCAAATAGGGAATATCAATAAAATTGAAGTTATCACATTGAAAAAAAACCCAATAAAAATGAAGTTATCACATTGAAAAAAAAAACAATAAAAATGAAGTTACCAAATTGGGAATATCAATAAAAATGAAGTTATCAAATGGTGAATATCAATAAAAATGAATTTATTAAATGGGGAATATCAATAAAAATGAAGTTACTAAATTGGGAATATCAATAAAAATGAAGTTATCAAATGGTGAATATCAATAAAAATGAAGTTACCAAATTGGGAATATCAATAAAAATGAAGTTATTAAATGGGGAATATCAATAAAAACGAATTTACCACATGGGTCATATCAATAATAATTGGGACTAAAGGTCCGAAATGTGTTGAAATTTAAGAAAAATTTCTGCTTTTCTTATAACTTATTATTATTATTATTATTGTCGTTGTTGCTGTTGTTATTGTTGTTGTTTTCCTTTGAGCAGCGGTCACCGAGTTTATTAAATTTTTTTTAGCAAGATACTGTGTTAACTACCAATAAACCACCACCACCTAATAACCCGAAGTATAATATGCAAAAATGGCTGGGATACTTAATCTGTTCACAAAGAAAAGAAAAAGACAAAATAGCGAACTTCCTGATGGAAATTTTTCTATGCCGAACTCCGTAGCAGACGACAAAGAAAATGGCTTCGGCAGAAATGGAAACTACAGGAGTATGCGCACTTATCCAGGAAAGGATGAAAAGAATTTTCAAAGAAATGGATCGATCAGAAGGAGCCTTCAAAACCATAAGGGTATATTACATATGGCGCAATTTTTCACGTCAGAAAATCGAAAATTGAGACAAGAAAAGGAGTTCATGGCGCGTCGAGTAGAATTTTTGGAGGCACAGATGAAGCTGAAGGAATCTCATGAACCACAGAGTATGTCCGTGGAGCAGAGCCAGACGTTTCTTCGAGAAAAATTGGAATTGGAGCGTAAATTAAAGTATTCCGATCAGTATTGTGCAGAGATGGAACGATGTTTGACGAAGGAGTGTCAACGTACGGCAATGTTTGAGGAGTCGGTAAGTTTCACTCTTCCGTCATTAAAACATATCTTTTCTGGTTCCAGTTTCACAATCATCCAACAGTCCTTTGGTAAAATAGAATTTATTTTTTAAAAATGATAGATCTAATTTAATAATGACCAATGGTATTGGAATTATGTGTCTACTACAGACCTGTCGAAAGTTAAACACAGCTAACGAATTAGTGAAGAAGAAGTATCCGATTTCGATCCTTCGTTAGTTTCATCTCAGTGGCTACTTTACCTTTCGGTATTTTTTCAACCATAAGTTATCCATACATACAGTCAAACCTGTCTATAAAGACCACCCAAGGGAACCAGTAAATGTGGCCTTTATAAGCAGGTGGTACAGTCAAACCTGTCTATAAAGGCTACCCAAGGGAACCAGTAAAAGTGGCCTTTATGGGCAGGTGGTACAGTCAAACCTGTCTATAAAGGCTACCCAAGGCAACCAGTAAAAGTGGCCTTTATGGGCAGGTTGTACAGTCAAACCTGTCTATAAAGGCCACCCAAGGCAACCAGTAAAAGTGGCCTTTATGGGCAGGTGGTACAGTCAAACCTGTCTATAAAGACCACCCAAGGGAACCAGTAAATGTGGCCTTTATAAGCAGGTGGTACAGTCAAACCTGTCTATAAAGGCCACCCAAGGCAACCAGTAAAAGTGGCCTTTATGGGCAGGTGGTACAGTCAAACCTGTCTATAAAGGCCACCCAAGGGAACCAGTAAAAGTGACCTTAATAGGCAGGTGATCTTTATATACATGTTCAAATTATATGAATAAAGAGCAATTGGGATACAATTCTACTGGCCTTTATAAGCAGGTGACCCTTATATAGAGGTGGCCTTTAAGGAGGCAGGTTTAGAATTGAAATGAAAGTCATGGTTCCCTTCGATCGGAAGTGACCTTAAAAACCAATATCCTGTGTCACCAATACCCCTCACTGCACATTGTCATGCTCGCAATGCCAAGAATAAAATTTGTGCCACTTCACGGCTCTGGTACATTAAACATTTTTTTATTATCTTTAGAATTTAATATTTTTAGATGAAGAAAACCTTTGATTTAATGGCGCGAGGAGAGCAGACGTCAGAAAACACTAACCAAACGGTCAAAGAAATAAGGAAAATTTTACTGTCATCAAATGACGAATACCTTAGAATGCTGGCAAGCGTCGACAAGAATACTAAAATGACATTGGAACACGTGAATTCCCTAAGTAGAGTTACTACCTTTGTGCCAGCTTACAAAGACTTGAAGTTTGACAGACTATCCGAAAACGTAAAGGAAACCTTCAGATTGCTTGGCGAAATAGTTGGTGAGTCAAAACACACACACACACACACACACACACACACACACACACACACACACACACTCTCTCTCTCTCTCTCTCTCGTTGCATTTCGTAAATAAACTTTTCTTTCTTGTTAAATGTGCTTCTGTATAAACTTTAAGCGCCACATTTGTTATACTCTGAACACCGCATTCATTAGTGTCCAGCATGCATGTGGTAAATTCGACATAATCGTCATACTTTTAACAATGAATGTTCTCAGTAATCAGTTGTTGTGAACTCGGCGCCAATGTTTTATTTTAGCATTCAATTTTGACAATTTAATAAGAAACGTGGATGACATATAGCAAAAACCTACTTGGCATTAAGTAAGTTTCTACTCGCTACTGGACTGCTTCTACTTGGTCAGGACGAGTGACCAATTCTTTATCTGAGCCCTAAAATAATCAAAGCAACATAATATGTTATAGTCCAAATATTTAAACATGTATCCTGTGTTACAGGTATCCGTTGGCCGAAATTAATCATAGCTCTAGGACTTTCACCGGAAGTGATAGAATATTTCCGGTCGGAAGAGCAAAATGGCGGATGCAGTCAGGAAGAAATTGTCTGGCGAACTCTTTGCATTTGGTATAAAAAAGAAAATGGCGTCTCTCTAACCAAGTTGGATCAGGCCTGTTTGACTGTGGGTGTTTGCATTTTCAGCGGTAAGTTGTATTTTTTTTACGGAATATTCAATTTCATACATGTAGCACAAAATAAGCTCTTTTTTGCCCTTTTGACACAAGAACTGAACCTGTTTGAAATAGAGATATCAATAAAGACTAGACAGCTATTAAAATGTTAAGACAAAAAACAGTACAGACCTGTCAGAAGTTTATTACAGTCAAACCTGTCTATAAAGGCCACCCAAGGGAACCAGTAAAACTGGCCTTTATGGGCATGTGGCCTTTATATACAGATTCAAATAATATGAATAAAGAACAATTGGGACACAATTCTAGTGGCCTTTATAAGCAGGTGGCCCTTGTATAGAGTAGGCCTTTAAGGCAAGTTGGACTGTAATGTAATGGCGGCATTGTAAATGGTAAAGAAATCACCTGTTAATAATGGAACGGAGTTGAGACACCTAATTTCTAAAACGCACATTTGGCTTTTAACGGTTATTGCAACTCAGTATGAAGTCCAACGCCCAATTGTAACTATCGTTACTCGCGACCCGGTTTCGATTCCCTGCGTCGGGGAAGGGATTTCTTATAATTTATTTTCATTGTAACTAGTATTTACATTTCAAAATGAAGTCTGAATTTCTAATGAAGTCTGGATTCCTAATGAAGTTAGTATATTGCTACACCTGTCATCACTATTTATTGCTCGGACCAAAATTGTGGGAATGAGTTCAAACTCCATTAGGAGTTGACGCCTAATGGAGTTCAAGGATTCAAGCTCCAGAAAGAAGTCTCTTTGATATTACAAAATAGAATTATTCTAAAACAGTACTGCTTTGTTTGATATAAATAATTGTTTTATTTTAGACAAACCAATGACACAGGATCAACGAATTGTCTTACAAAACAACTATGCAGAATTAATGGAAAAAATGATCGATGTTTGGTCTGTGATTCCATACTTAAAGAAAAATTCCAGGATCATGCCGAATGTTGTAGAACATATCGTTACAGCAAAGACAAGGTCAGATAGGATCCGAAGGTTAATAGACTCGCTGGTTACCCTTGGTGACCAAGGTCTTCACGCATTTGTCCGAGCCCTTGATGAATCCGGACACCAGTATCTAGCCAGGGGCATTCTGGGTAAGTCAAACGTCATCTCATTTCTTTAAATTCTAAATGGCTTGCTACGCCTATAAACGTATACATGTACAAAATTACATGGATATTTATTCCTGCTCTTTGAATTATAAATTTAGTACAGGATTTTTATGAATGGCTAATTCAAAAAGGAAGGCTGCCATTGTTTTTATGTATAAGTTGAGATGAGATGTTGTAAGTAGACGCTGCATGTATGAAATGATGCTGACCTCATGGAATCATTTCAGATGTGTAGTCCCTAGTCCAAGGGGTCAAAAGTGCAATTTTACAGATCACACAACCTCTCACTGCCTTAGTTAGTATAGTGAGTGTGAAAACTCTTGCCATTTCGCTTGGGTATTTTACGATTGCCCCTATCATCGTCAGATCTTCGTTTGTCCTTGCTTAGATTCCAATCATTTCAAACAAAGGAAACCTGTTTGATTAGAAGTAACAGCTTGACTGCTGGTCCCTTAAAGTTAGAGTCTGTCCCGAGCCATTAGGCCCATCAGGCCGGAGCTTATCCCGGTTTCAGTGGCGTTAAGCGACTGAGAGTACAAGACTCTCCCCTGAATGGGACGCCGGTCCATCGCAGGGTTTACCCCCAGCATTTTGCTGGTACTCATTTATTTTTCAGCTGAGTGAGCTGGAACAACGTGATATTAAGTGTCTTGCTCAAGGACACAACAAATCGCCCGGTCCCTAGTCCACTCATATATGTTACAGTCAGTTTCGGGTTTCGATAATTAAGGAAAAAACATCACACTAAATACTGATCATATCTGATAACATCTGTTTGATTTTGATTTAAAAAAATAATAGATTATGTCAACACATGCATTTTTATCACTCGCCTCGAAAGAGGGGGTATTAAATTCCATTTTCAGTCCTTCCGTCCATCCTTCCTTCCATTCGTCAGAATTTTTTGTCTGCTCTTATTCTATAAACTGCTATAAAGTACTATTTCACGAAATTGGTGCAACGTATCAACATTGATAGGAGATGTGCATATCGTTAACCTGAGTTGGTTTACTCATTTTCCTTGGATTATGGCCCTTTAAACATAAATCACAAAAAGAAGCTGTTGGCGGGGGATTCTAATTCACTGAGTTTGCTTGTTAAATTATCTGGTATTTATTTTTAACAGCAGAGGAAGCGCGACTTCTAAGTGAAGCTATACAGATCCCACCAAATCATTTGGCATCTGGACAGCATCAACTAGGCAGCGCACATGAAGACGGAGAGACAACTCTTACAACACTTCAAAAGAAGCGTTTTTCAGATTCTGAAACTCATGAAAAATTAGATCTGCCATCACCGGAAGTCGATACTGAAAATTGTTATCCAATAGGAACGAGGTATTTTTCTGACCTCAAGGCAACCATGAAACATGTGGAAGCCATGCTGATGGAAATGGCTTACAGAGAAAGTCTCAGCAATTAGGAATCCGAATACCGCTAATCAGATAATGAATAGAATTTGCAGTATAAATCTGTCGAAAGATTAACACCGAGTTAACGCATTGGTCCCGAATTGGCAGCTATTTCAGCTCCTCGTAAGCTATAGAGCTTGTTCCAACTACAGGGACTTTGTACAACGAAGCAGGCTGCTTGCAAATAAATTGTTGACGCAGGAATATTGCAAGCCTAGGCTTATCAAGGCCCTCAAAAAGTTTTTTGGCTGTCATCACAGTATTGTTGATAAGTTTGATATCTCTGTGTTCAGGATTGCCCTGGATATACGTCCCATAGTTCCATGTTACTTTTACATAATTTTGATTACACACGTGGCGGGTGTAGGTAGCTAAACAGGAAGTGCTTAACCTTCCGGAGCACCAGGCCTCGCTTCCCTGGTGAAAGTTTACGTGTCTAACCTAACTTGTAAGTTCTAAAGTCTTTACTATGCTTCTGGATTGTGATTCGGTCATTGTATGTTTGTTTTTACTTTGCTTCTGGATTGTGATTCGGACATAGATTAGTATGTTTGTTTTTACTTTGCTTCTGGATTGTGATTCGGACATGGATTAGTATGTTTGTTTTTACTTTGCTTCTGGATTGTGATTCGGACATGGATTAGTATGTTTGTTTTAACTTTGCTTCTGGATTATGATTCGGACATTGATTAGTATGTTTGTTTTTACTTTGCTTCTGGATTGTGATTCAGACATGGATTAGTATGTTTGTTTTTGACTATATCTCGGCAGCTAATTAATATTTTGCAGCAGTTTTTTCTGTCTCTAGATAATCACATCTCAGTTACTCGATAAACGCGCTTTGACTTTTTTTATTAGTTCAGTGTTAGACTTTCGACAGGCCTGTAATGTACTCTGCTTATTTAAACGGTCACAACATGAAAATAAGATTGGTGCATTTTATACCCAATATCATGAAGGTGCTTAAACGCTTTCTTAATGTCAAATTAACGTTTTTAATATATAGTTTGTTTTTATTTACAAAGCTGTTTGAGCATTAATTACTAGTATTCTGATAATTTTCAGATAGTTGTAACAATGATCTTGCCCCTTTAATGATAAATTATATATTTTACACATACGTGTATTGTCAAAATATTGACTGTCTCTGCTTTCACTTTATATGCAGTCAAACAAAGTTTAGATTTAAAATTGTTTTATTGCCTCCTCGAACAGATTGTAAATCTGTGGGTAAATCAGAGGGTGAGAAACTACAAATACAAAAATCACAGAAAATACAATAAAATACAATCTGAAATACATGTACAGTAGTATAAAATACAACCTGAAATTGGAGACATATAAAATACAGATGAAATACACACGATACACGATTTCCGTAAATAATGCAAAAATTACAAGAGAAAACAAATCAACACATTATAGAATGTCATATTTAAAACAGTAGTGTAGCCCATTAAAATGTCCCATAGAAATTCAACTGTTTATATGTGATAAATGTTCATGTCAAATTACGCGGGAAATAAAAAGTAAACAAACATGTACTTTTAAAGGGAATAAACGATTATTTACAAAATCATAATTTCAATCCGTTATTTTCACGATTAGATAAATGTTCAGTCAATTCTTGTATAATATACAGCGATAAACTCACTCTTTGAGGCGTCTAACTTGCCGGAAAATATCAATACTTCAGCTGGAGGCATAATGCGGCACAACACATTTTTTCATGACGTAATACAATAACAACAGAAACGGAAAACGTATGGACCAGAATCCGGCAACATCACACTCCCCTTCTGATTTCTTATGGAAATCACTATTTACATATTACATAGATGATAAAAGTCCAATCACTAAAACACACGAATTAAAGTCCATACTAATATCTCACGTTATGGCACTAACTCCGACGAATAGTAACACAGTCTTTCGAAAATAAACAGTCTCTAATTTTCACAGAACTTGCTTTCAGATCACAATAAATTATAAATTAAAGTCTCTAATACACAATAATCCTTTGAAGTAAATCCCATGAATGATCACAAATATAACAGTCTCTGTATGATTTAAAAAGTCCCTAAAATGTTCACTTAGTCTCTCAATATATATACACAAAAGTCCTTAAATGTTCACTAACTGTTCACTGAAAGCAAATGTTCACTAAATGTCCTTGGATGTTCACAAAATGTTCACTGGATACAAATGTTCATAAAATGTTCACTGCATTGAAGTCTGATTTCTAAACATAATAAGGTAATCACTGGTAAATCAGGGGAACAAGTTTATGAACAGGTCTGACATAATGTACATTGTTATTGTCTCTATTTACACGAATCTCAACTTCTCGAACATGTCCATCACTTGTGGTAAAAATCCTATTAACAACAGCGATAGGCCACATATTCCGAGGTAAATCAACATCTTTCATCAACACGACGTCACCTAATTTCAAATCTGGCTGATCTGACATCCACTTGCGTCTCGGTTGGAGTGAAGATATGAACTCCTTTTCCCATCTCTTCCAGAACATGTTCGCTAGAACCTGAACATGTCTCCACTGTGACCTAAACATTTCCTTAGGCTCTAACAACGGAATGGTTTCTGGCAGCTTCTGCGTCTTATGGGTAAGTATCATATTTGGCGACAAGATGACAGGATTCTCAGAATCTTCTGTTATAGGCGTCAATGGTCGAGAATTGACAATAGCACATACTTCTGCAAGAAATGTTGTGAGTGTCTCATGAGTCAAAGTCTTAACACTGTTTTGAAGAAGAACACCATCCAATATCCTTCGAACAATACCAATCATACGTTCCCAGGATCCACCAAAATGGGAGGCATAAGGTGGATTGAACAGCCACATGGAATTGTTGTCCTGAAGAAACTTTTGTACTGGTTGACCTTCAACGAACTGGTGTAACATCTTCAATTCGTTAACAGCGCCTACGAAATTGGTACCTCGGTCGGAGCGAAACTGGCGAACAGGACCTCTGATGGAAAGGAATCGTCTGAGCGCATTTATGAAGGATGAAGTGCTGAGTTCCTCTACGACCTCTATGTGGATTCCTCTTGAGACCAAGCAAGTGAATAAGATGGCCCAACGTTTATTTCTAGCAACTCCTCCACGTGTGCGTCTGGCAGTTACTTCCCATGGACCAAAAGTATCAACGCCTACAAATGTGAAAGGCGGTCCTGGCGTAAGTCGATCTTCGGGCAGACTAGCCATCTTTTGTCCACAAAATGAGCCTCGTAGCTTGCGACAGATCACACAATGGTGTATTTCGGATGAAATAAGACGTTTTGCACCGATTATCCAGTATCCTGCTGTGCGTACTTTGCCTTCTGTCAGATGACGGCCTTGATGGTACACGGCATTGTGGCAATGACGTATAAGTAATATTGCAATGTGCGACTTCTTCGGTATGATAATAGGGTGAACATTCAAGTCAATTAACTTCTTAGCTGCTGCAAGCCTTCCACCAACACGTAGTAGACCATTCGAGTCTAGAAATGGTGACAGTGAAATGATACTGCTATTCTTCGGAATAGGAAGTCCTCTGGAGATACAACTGATTTCTGCTGCAAAAGCATCCTCTTGTACAATCTTCAATATCAAGGTCTTAGCTCGATCTGAGGAATCTGTATTCATGGACTCAGTACAGTAATGCCAATAGCTGTTGGAGTGTTTGCATGGAACTTCTTTGATTTCATGATGTGCTGTAGTATGGATATAGCATTCACAAGACTTAACCATTTCGAAAATTTCTCAAAGCGCGGCAGTATGGATCCTGTTTGCTTATCTGAAGAATTGATCTTGTTGACGTTTACAGTGGACCTGACTTCTTTATCTGTGTCTGGTGACATCAAAGGAAACTCCAAATACTCATCGACTGGGCTAACAGGTGTATTCTGACGGAGTAAACTTGGTCCGGTAATCCACATGCTGTTTGAAGAGTCTGAGCATCGAAGAACGAGTAGCTGAATCTGCTGGATTATGATCTTGATACATGGCGCCAGTGGTCTGGTCCGTTAAAAGATCTGATTCGATTGACTCGATTAGCGACGTAAACATGAAATCTTCTGACATCATTTGCTATATAACCTAATGCAATTAGGCTATCTGTGTAGAACCAAAAGTTGTCTCTATCTAATCCAAGCTGCTCCTTGATAAACTCTGCAATTTCGACGGCCATTACAGCAGAACATAACTCCAAACGTGGTATGGTGTGCCCGTGTGACGGAGCTACCTTAGCCTTTCCAAACAGGAAACTGACATCACTGGACATCTCGCTGTTCCACACCTTTAGGTAAGCTACAGCTGCTATGGCATCTTTGGAGGCATCGAAAATATGTGGACTTGGACTCTAGTAGCTTTCATAACAGAGAACTTGCTATACATACGAGGAATATTAAGTTCTTCAAGGAAGTGAAGTGACTCCACCCAGGTAGTCCATTATGCAGAAATGTGCTGTCCAGCGGTTCATCCCAATCCATTTTCTTATCCGACATCATCTCTCGAAGCAGCATCTTTCCTTGTATTATAACTGGACATGCGAAGCCAAGTGGATCAAACAAACTGTTGATTGTGGAAAGGACTCCTCTGCGGGTGAATGGTTTAGAATCCACATTGATCTTGAAGACAAAGACGTCATCGTTGATGTTCCAAGATAAACCAAGACTTCTTTGGATTGGCAGGTCATCTTGTCCAATGTCCAGATTCTTCAAATCAGTCGCAAGATCGTCCTTTTCAAACTGCAACATGACCGCTTTAGAATTGGAAGCTATCTTATGCAATCGAAGTTGTCCGCCTTCCTTCAAGTCTCTTTGTGTCCTTTTCATCAGATCTACAGCTATATCATCACTAGGGCAGCTAATTAATCCATCATCAACATAGAAGTTGTTGCAAACAAAATCTTTAACATCTGGATCACTATCATCTACAGAGCGACGAAGTCCATATGTAGCCACAGCTGGAGATGGGCGATTACCAAAAACATGGACGGTCATTCGGTACTCAATCAAAGGTCTGGAAAGATCATTCTCTGGATGCCAAAGAAAACGAAGATAGTCTCGGTGTTCTGCATGCACTCTAAAATTGTGAAACATTTGCTCTATATCTGCTGTTAATGCAACTTGTTCACGGCGAAATCTTAACAGGATACCTTGGAGATTGTTGTAAATATCTGGCCCCTTGAGTAGTACTTCATTTAGTGATACTCCTTTGAAACATGCAGACGAATCAAAAACCATGCGGATGGAGTCTTTCTTCTTACGGTGGTAAACTCCGAACATAGGTAAGTACCATCTTTCACTGGATTCTGGAATAGAGGGTGCTATCTCTGCATGTCCTCGTTCAAAAATTTTAGTCATGAACTGTGATGCATGTTCCTTCTTGACTGGATTACGGCGTAAGCTACGGTCGAGAGATTCGGCACGGTTCACGGCTTGCTGTATATTGTTGGGTAATGGAGGTCTGTTGGAACGAAATGGTAATGGTGCTGTCCATCTTCCATCTGGATCCTTTTTGAAACCTGAATCCATGACATCTAAAAATCTCTGGTCATCAATTGAAATGGCAGTCTTCTCGTCTAGTTCTGTCTTTACAAAGATGTTATCTTTCACAATAAGTTTACTGTCACAAGGCTCGAACAAGGAAGGACGACCATTTCCCAATAAGCAAGTTTTGTTGACTGAAATATGCTCAGGTACATGAAGCTCATCTAGACAAACTGAACCAATGATAACCCAGCCAAGTGGAAGCTTCTGTGCATAAGGAACTCCACCACTACAATAACGCTGATCTTCGACAACATGTGCAGCAATCAGGTCTCTCCCAATAAGGATTTCAATATCAGCATCATTGATAAGCTCAGGAATGGCATCTACAATATCATGCAGGTGAGTATATTGCCCAGCAATATGAGGTGACGGGATCTCATCTCTGTTATTTGGCAATTCGGCACATTCTATAAGAGTAGGTAGCTTGAAGATACAGTTCCTATCGATAGATTCAATGACAAATCCCGGAGCTCGCCTTCCACTTGTAACAACTTTACCGGAACAGGAAGCTAAAGTATACGCATATGAAGGTCCATTCTGGTTAAAAGCATCAAAAAATGAACTGGATGCCAGGCAATGGTTGCTTTGGTCGTCAATCATAGCATACACTATCCTAGATTGTTGTTGCAAACCTTCTGGATACACTCTAGCGGGGACTATCTTGGCGCATGACTTGCTGGTTCCAGTGGTACTTCCACAAACTTGGGTACATGTAGATGAAATTTTCTTTGTAGCAGTCTCCCCTTCATGGAGTTGTATACTATCATTGAGAGCTGTAGGAGTATTAGGATGCGAGGACGATGAAGTTTTCTTTGTTGGTATCTCCCCTTCATGAACTCTTGTACTGTCATGGAGCGCTGTGGGTGTGACGATGCTTTACAAACACTGCATTGGATGGTGGCTTTACAATTTCTAGCGCGATGTTTCTTCGGACCACAACATCTAATACAAATTCCATTGGCCATAATAAACTTCTTTCTATCCTGCATCGATTTCTGACGAAAACCATTACATTCATTCAATAAATGTCTTGTGTGATGAAATGGACATCTAGCAGGATCAGATTCACCAGTCGGTTGTGTTTCGTCTTCTTAGATACAACAGGTATGGTTGACGAAACATTACGGTATGTGCGTGGTTGCTGCACTCTCTCTGTGTCATAGTTGAAACTCGGGTCATTTTTCATCTTGGCGAGATCCTTGATGAATTTAACAAAGAAAGTGAATGGTGGATACACTGCAGTTTCACGTTTCTTGTACTTGGTAGCTTCAACGGTCCATTTCTCTTGTAAGTTAGGAGGTAGCTTAGCAACAAGTGAGTTGATACCAGTGGGTGAATCAAAATATCCAAACATAACTGCATATTGGGGTTGCCTTTTCACAGAATCAATCTCAGCAGCCAGGTCTGCAAGATTATACAGCCGTTTGTAGTCTTGGTTGGTAATTCTAGGGAATGTAGCAATGTTCCGCTTGAGGCTACTCTCAATCAGCTCTGGAGATCCAAACCGTTCTTCAAGTCGTTCCCAAACCAACTTAAGTGCTGTCACTGGATCTGCAGCATTACATTTCCGTATCGTGGCTGCTTGCCTTGAGGAGTCTGTACCAAGCCAACGTATAAGTAGATCAAGCTCTTCGACGGTGTAGCATCAAGCTCTGACATTACGGACTGGAACGTTAATTTCCACGCTAGATAAAATGTAGGATTGTCATCATACTTGGTAATCCTCGATAAAATAAGGTCTTTCTTCAGAAGGAACTTGGTGATGTCTGCAATAGGTTCACTCTTTCTGTCATCTGAAGACTGTCTGTTGTCATAATGGCTGTTGGAACAATAGGGATTGTTGACAAGATGTGAAGATCTGGCAGCATTAGAACGTAGAGCAGGCTTTTCAAACAGGAAAGGTGAAGCATATGGATTCAATTGAGACTGCACTTCTGTAGGACCTTGAGGTGTCGAATCTAGCTGGAAGTGTGGCTTAGGCAACTGCAGTTGAGATGACGTAAAATGTGGCTTGAAAGTAGACCGAGCAGTAGTTGTTGTGTCGGACAATGTTGACGAGGGAACTCATGTTGTTCAGATACATAGGTGTGTGTAATAACAGGTCGACTGGGTGTCTGAACCGGAAGTGGCTGTGCTATGGCTGGCTGTTGTTGAGTCATGTTGACATCAGCAGTTGACAAAGGTAAAACTGTCTTAAGTTGAGTTGTCACAACGGGGTCAGGGATGCAATCCTCCATACTGTTAGTTAATTCTAGCTCAGGATCTCTCAGGTGTGAAATAGCATCAGGTAGACTGTTGACATATTCTTGGGTTCTGGCATGTTGTTTACTAGAAGTCACTGAACCAAGTTCTAATTTGACTGAAGTATTCTGGATGGCATCAATTTCTGCTTGTTTAATTTCAATGTCTTGTTCAATCTTAAGAGCCTTCAACTTGGTTTCAAGTTCCACTTTCTGTCGGAGAATGTCAGCTTCTGCATTCAAAAACTTTTTCTTAATAACAGTGGCATCTAACTCGGCTTGTTTACGTTCGACACTGGATATTTTAGATCTTGAAGATGAAGATTTTGTTGAGCGACCATCTTTGCTTTTAGGTGGGGGGTTCAGCAATAAGTTCAGTCTTTTGAATGCCATGTCAACTTTACAATCACTGTTCCCTTGATCAACTTGTGGGCTGCTTCTTCGCCATCACTTTCTGTGGTCCGCACTGTTCGCAAGTAATCAACAAAGTTCGTGGAAAGTTCACAGTATGCTCTGTAACATGAATCAATCATCTTGTGCACTGACAAAAGCGCATCTGAATCAGTCTTAACTTCATCAATGTGTGAGATGCCTGCATCAAGATCATTTTTAACCTCACGCAGCTGGCTGGCATACTTACTGACTCGAGACTGGAACTCGTCCTTGGCAGGACTGGTCAGTATGCGTTGTCGCGAAGACCTTCTAACTTCAGGTTCTGGAGATGAATGGACACTCATCATTAATTAAAAGCAGATGAACTTCTAGGATAAATCACTGTGGACTAAAACTGGGCGTCAATACACAGGCTTAAGCTGGACGTCGATATTTATCACAGGGCTGGAGCTGGACGTCAAGATATCTCATTGGTCTAGAGCTGGACACTAAGCCTTCTTACTGGGCAGGAGCTTGACACCAAGATTTATCACTGGGCAGGAACTGGACACCAAGATTTCTCACTATGCAGTCAAACAAAGTTTAGATTTAAAATTGTTTTATTGCCTCCTCGAACAGATTGTAAATCTGTGGGTAAATCAGAGGGTGAGAAACTACAAATACAAAAATCACAGAAAATACAATAAAATACAATCTGAAATACATGTACAGTAGTATAAAATACAACCTGAAATTGGAGACATATAAAATACAGATGAAATACACACGATACACGATTTCCGTAAATAATGCAAAAATTACAAGAGAAAACAAATCAACACATTATAGAATGTCATATTTAAAACAGTAGTGTAGCCCATTAAAATGTCCCATAGAAATTCAACTGTTTATATGTGATAAATGTTCATGTCAAATTACGCGGGAAAAAAAAGTAAACAAACATGTACTTTTAAAGGGAATAAACGATTATTTACAAAATCATAATTTCAATCCGTTATTTTCACGATTAGATAAATGTTCAGTCAATTCTTGTATAATATACAGCGATAAACTCACTCTTTGAGGCGTCTAACTTGCCGGAAAATATCAATACTTCAGCTGGAGGCATAATGCGGCACAACACATTTTTTCATGACGTAATACAATAACAACAGAAACGGAAAACGTATGGACCAGAATCCGGCAACATCACACTTTAATTATATCAAAAAGTATGTTACAACGAGAAATAAAATCAAATTTAATTTGTTATATTCGCATATATGGGTGTAGTCGCTAGCTTAACGGTAAACAGGAGGTGCTTACCCTTCCGAAGCTTCCGACCTCGGTTCTCTGGTAGAAGTTAACGCGTGTCATATACCATTTTTAAAGTTAATCATAAATTACATTCAAATACCATTTTTAAATGTATTTTATGATTATTTTTTTAAACGGTATATGACACATGTTTAACTTAAATTTGCCATTTTTCTATGTATTTTTGCTTTGCTTTTGGTTTTTGATTTGGACATGGATTTGTATGTTTGTTTATGTCATTATGTCATCAGTAGTGAATTTAAATGGTTATATAAATTTTCCACGGCCAAAAAATTAATTACTTGTTGTCAAGTGGTCCAACCGAGAAAGTCTGCCAAATTAGATGTTGTATTTATACTGTAAAGTAGGTGCTAGCTAATATGATTTTTTTGTTTCAAGACAATATGATCCGACCGAATGTCTTTGAACATTTAGATTTAACATGGATCTCCTTGTTGAAGTTTAAATAATTTGGTTCTATTATTTTGTATAATTTAATTCTAGATTAGTTTAAGTTGACTATGCTGTGTAATTCAATTTGT
This sequence comes from Anadara kagoshimensis, assembly GCA_021292105.1. Taxonomy (NCBI): domain Eukaryota; kingdom Metazoa; phylum Mollusca; class Bivalvia; order Arcoida; family Arcidae; genus Anadara; species Anadara kagoshimensis. The sequence goes on along the minus strand of CM037873.1, from coordinate 47,781,148 downwards.
ACTCAGATTTCGTGGCACTATATAATTGGTGAAAATGGGCGTATGTCGGTGCTGATTGCCAAATATGAAAACATGATAGTCTGTGTATGTATTGTAATTTTTTCTTTAATTTGTTTTGTTTATTGTGTGTATTCAATTATGTGTTGATGATTTGTTGAGATAAAGCGCTGAATAATTGGTGAAAAAACTTATGACTGAACGTATGCATGCCTCTGTATGTTTTGTAACCTTTTCTTTATTCTTTGTATTGCGTGTAATTAACTTTGTATTCAGGATTGGTTGATAAGAGAAAAGAACTGAGTTATGGGTGGAAAAAACTTATGTATGGAAGTCTTAAGTGTTAGATATAAACACATGTATGTCTGTATGTATTGTAACATTTTCCTTTATTTCTTTTTTTGTGTTTGTGTGTAATTATTAAAACCTTTCATCGGGATTAATGAGATAAGAATCTGAGTACTACATGGAAAAACGGGTGAATGTTGGTGCTAAGAGTCGGATATGAACACATTGATGTCTGTATATGTTGGGTAACTTTTTATATATTTCTTTTTTTTTTTGTACTGCGTATAATATACGTTATTCTGTGTAAGTATTACACAATTTTCTTTATTTCTTTCCTGTTTTTTGTATTAAGTGTAATTAAGTTTGTTATCAGAATCCATGGCGATAAGGGATTGAGTAGATGAAATAAACATGTACGTGGCTTGTGTAGCTAGCTAAACAAAAGATGCATACTCTTCTGGAGCACCTGACCTCACTTCCCTGATGGAAGTTCACGTGTCTAACCTGACTTGTCAGTTACAAAGTTTTTATTTTGCAAATGGATTGTAATTCGGACATGGATTAATATGTTTGTTTTTGATTGGCCCTAGGTGTTAGATAAAAACACATGTATGTCTCTGAATGTATTGTAAAAATATGAACACATGTATGTCTGTATATGTTTTGTGACTTTTTCTTTTTTTGTATTCTGTGTATTTTTGTAATTGGAACCCGTGGTGATAAGGACCTGAGTATTGTTTAAAAAAATGAATACATGTTGGTGCTAATTATTAGATGTGAACACATGTATATATGTTTGCGTTTTTGATTGAATTTCTTTTTCATTTCTTTATTTTATTTATTTGTTTATTGATTTTATATAAATCATTTAGTGTAGGTATTGCACAATTTTTAAATTTGTTTCCCTTTTTAGCTCACCTGACCGAAGGTCATGTGAGCTTATGGCATAGCGCAGCGTGTGTATGTGCGTGCGTGTGTGCGTGTGTGCGTGCGTCGTTAACACCTATTTTCGACTTCTTCTCTGAAACTACCGGACAGTTTTTAATGAAACTTTGTCAGAAGTGTATATGGGCCGGTGCAATTCAGATTTGTTCGCGGCGTTGCCATGGCTACCATAACTAGGTCAAGGTGACCTAGGGGTGCAAAAATCTTAAAAAATCTTCTTCTCCGAAAGTACTGATTAGAGAAAAAATCTGATGTGATATTTGGCTTCTCTAGGGTCTTAAGCCTATAGTTTGTTCATTTTGTGAAATTCGGATAAAAAATAGGTTACGCGTTTTTGCGTTTAATTTTGAAAAAATCGTAAAATAGCTTCAAATTGTTATAACTTAACTATTTGACCAGTTAATGACATGCGGTTTTCAGTTTTGACATTTTCTTGTTAGTATCTTCAAAATGAGGTCAAAGTCAATTGTGAAGGTCGTGACCTAATTTTTTTTACCTCTGATTATAATTATTATCTTGAAAACTACAAACTTTTTGTATAGGCATGTATATTAGAATGTTGTAGGTATTAATACAACGATCATTTTGATGTATAGAAAAAGGTCATGGGTTCAAAGGTCAAGGTCACAGATGCAAAACAATACCGAAATGGTTAATTATCTCGAAAACTATAAACATTTTGTATAGATATGTATATTAGAATGTTGTAGGTATTGATACAACGATCATTTTGATGTATAGAAAAAGGTCATGGGTTCAAAGGTCAAGGTCACAGATGTAAAACAATACCGAAATGGTTAATTATCTCGAAAACTATAAACTTTTTGTATAGGCATGTTTATTAGAATAATGTAGGTATTGATACAACGATCATTTTTATGTATAGAAAAAGGTTATGGGTTCAAAGGTCAAGGTCACAGATGCAAAAAATTACCAAAATGGTTAATTATCTCGAAAACTATAAACATTTTGTATTGGTATGTATATTAGAATGTTGTAGGTATTGATACAACGATGATTTTGATGTATAGGAAAATGTCATGGGTTTAAAGGTCAAGGTCACAGATGTGAAACAATACCGAAATGGTTAATTATCTCGAAAACTATAAACATTTTGTGTAGGCATGTATATTAGAATGTTGTAGGTATTGATAAAACGATCATTTTGATGTATAGAAAAAGGTCATGGATTCAAAGGTCAAGGTCACAGATGTGAAACAATACCGAAATGGTTAATAATCTTGAAAACTATAAACTTTTTGTATAGGCATGTATATTAGAATGTTGTAGGTATTGATACAACGATCATTTTGATGTATAGAAAAAGGTCATGGATTCAAAGGTCAAGGTCACAGATGTGAAACAATACGGAAATGGTTATTTATCTAGAAAACTATAAACATTTTGTGTAGGCATATATATTAGAATGTTGTAGGTATTGATACAACGATCATTTTGATGTATAGAAAAAGGTCATGGGTTCAAAGGTCAAGGTCACAGATGTGAAACAATACTGAAATGGTTAATTATCTCAAAAACTATCACTTTTTTGTATAGGCTTGTATATTAGAATGTTGTAGATATTGATACAACGATCATTCTGATGTATAGAAAAAGGTCATGGGTTCAAAGGTCAAGGTCACAGATGCAAAACAATACCAAAATGGTTAATTATCTCGAAAACTATAAACTTTTTTTATAGGCATGTATATTAAAATGTTGTAGGTATCGATACAACGATCATTTTGATGTATAGAAAAAGGTCATGGATTCAAAGGTCAAGGTCACAGATGTGAAACAATACTGAAATGGTTAATTATCTTGAAAACTATTAACTTTTTGTATAGGCATGTATACTAGAATGTTGTAGGTATTGATACAACGGTTATCATGATGTAAAGAAAAAAGTCATTGGGGTTTAGTATTTATATTCTCTTTAAATCTATCAGCTAGCTATTAGTTATCAGGTGAGCGTATCAGGCCCATGGGCCTCTTGTTTGTATTGTATGTAAATAATTTTGTAATCAAGACTGAGAAATGGGTGGAAAGGTTGTATGTCGATTTTAAATGTTAGATATAAACACACCTGTAGTGTAACCTTTTTTTAATGACGGATGTTATTAGCACGTATTTTTTATACCCGTATAACTGTACGCATGTAACTTCATACATCGATTGAATAGGATTAAATAGTCTAATTTTGAATTTAAACAAAATACTATTGATATTTTTCCAAAAAGTTGCTGTCTAAATGATTGATGATCGACCTTTGATCGTGATTAACTGGAAAAACGAAAACAAAATGGCGGATCTAAAACCGTATTTACGTTTTTTTATCAAAATAATCTATTATTTGACCTAAATATGACAAATTTCTATTAAATATACTTGAATTATCACTAAATTGATGTATTTATAGCCAACCATAATGTTATAAAGCCCATGTACATGTATACTATAAAATACGTGGTAATAACACATTTGTTATTGACACGTACTGGGCAATAACCACTTCGTTTTTTAATTTCGTGGAGACAAAGAATGGTTAAGTAGTACCGGAATGAAAAAATTTATGTTTGCTGGCGCTAAGTGGCAAATATAACACATTTAAGTCTCCACTGTATTGTAACTTTTTATTTTACTTTTTGTTATATTTATCTGTTATTTTGACTTCCTTACTTCGTTGCTTCCGATTTGCACTTATTTTTCATTATAAATAATTGTATACGGCGTATTTGCACATTTGCACTTGCGTTCAGGGGTAATTAAACAGCTGCAAGTCTTACAAATCCTGTATTTGCCTAAAGGGTACATCAGCACATTACGTGTATCAATTAAGTTTGTGTCAGTCCATTAGTCATCAAAGTTCAGCTGCATTTTATTTAGTTTATACCTCAAAAAAAAAAAAAAATTGTGAAAAAAATGATAATGCGCGGCTTATTCACTGCGCATTTCACTCCCAATGACGTCAGTGCTTTAAATGAATTCGGTTATTTCGTTTTGTAGTAATCACGCCCTATATTCGTACACATGTGGCAGAATAATTCTTTGCCACCTCGCGATTTACTTAGTTTAGTATTCCTCCCTCCGCATGTGCACTTAACAGAGCTTTTTATAAATGTGCCATTTACCAGTATACAGGGGTGATCTGTAATCCATTCTCGAAATCTCCATTCACGGGTGCATAAGTCCGGGTATAAAGCTTAAGAGAGAGAGAGAGAGAGAGGAGAGAGAGAGAGAGAGTCAAAATTAAGGTTCATCTTGAGAGAGAGAGAGAGAGAGAGAGAGTATCTGTGAGTTTATTTTGACATCGAGATGGTTGAAGAACCGTCCATATGTTTTTCTTTGTTTTGTTATTTATACATCATGTTATAAACACATAAAAGAACTTAAAAATATATTTTATATATTAAAATTCATATATTTTTAATAATATTTTTCTCTTCCTCGTTTTTATACAAACGACGAATACATCAGTCAAGGCACCACTGAAGTGTAGCAAGTTACTGAAATGGTCCTTAACTTCTTTCACTTATATCGAGGCGGTCGGTTCTTGGATGGTTGAGAAAGCCGGAGTGCCAAAGAAATGCCTCCTACTTTAAGACAACATTCTTGCTTACTTTTGTTCTCATTTAACAGCGATTGTTTCAATGGTCTTCGCAGCTGTACCACGTGATCGACACCCCTAAATTTTTTGCGGGACGTTTCGGAAAACGTTTAAGTTACGAATTTCTGGAATGGCGTCATTTTTAAGTGATAACGTGAACTGTTATGATTGAATATCCAATGAAAATAATTGTCGCACACAAACGTCAAGGGTATCATGTGGTACAGCGGAAAACCTCATTGACATGCAAGCGCGTCAAGTTTAATTAATGTCCAGGTATCCCCAGATATGGATGGGGTTGTGTCATACTTAAGTTTTGCCATGGGATTATGGCAGTAAGCAGTAATCAAAATTACTTTTACACGGACAATCACTGAAAGGATCGATTGACTGATTGATTAATTGGGATTTTACATCCCAGTGAAAAATATTTCTCATTTATAGACGTCACAAGCTATAGTGAAGAGGCAATGCTTTTATCCTTGCACTCAGGGCAAGGATTGTTCTTCAACGTGCTACGGGACATCGGGTTTAAGGTCTTCTCCAAAGGACCCCCGTGACTCATTTGTAAATGTCGAGTGCTTGGCGAAAGAAGTTACTACCTGGTCATATCCGGTAGGGTTTTCGAACCCACGAGGTTCCAAAATACGAATCGAATATTCTACCAACCTCATGAGCTACTGTAGTGGTTAATTGTTTAATAATAATGGACTCAACTGTCAGAGGCGGATCCAAGATTTTTTTAAAAGGGGAGGGGTGTGGAGAATCAAATTATTACTATGTGCGTCCGCGAAGACTCGAGCCTCCAGGGGCGAGGGGTCTTTGGTCGTTAAAGGCCCGAATCGGTTTAGGTGGCTTAACCCCAGCGAAAATGAATCTAAGTATTTCTTATAATAGTGAAAATATAGAAAAAAACAAGAAAAGAAAAAAAACTAGGTCATGACCTTGACCTGATTTTGAAGGTTATTACAAGACATACCTTCAAATAAAAACTCCATGTGATTATTTTTACAATAGCTGAAAAAGCATTAGAAACTAAAGGGCCATAACTCCAAAACCAGTGTGATTGAAAATCTGAAAATCGAACCCAGACTGTATTTTATAAATATGTTCACATGTACCAAATAAGATTTTCACGCTTTAAAACTGTCTAAAAGTCTGGAAACCTAATTTTGCTACTAATTTCAGTGTATAAAGGTATAAAGCCTTCAAACGAAAAAAATTCAAAATCGAAATCGGTTGTGTTTTATCAATATACCTAAGTGCCAAAATGATTTGAGTCTGTCTAAAGTTATTGAAATTGAAACCAAACGCTGACGGACGGACGGACGGACAGATAGACAACAGATGGGCAGACGGGCACCGCAATTTCTGCATGAAAACATAATACATGTACCCGCTACCCCGTGTTGTGTTGGAATAAATATTGAATATAAATGAAAGACGTTTTTGAAAGCCATTTAGTGCATTTCTAATTTGTCTAGGCAACAAATAATCTCTCTCTCTCTCTCTCTCTCTCTCTCTCTCTCTCTCTCTCTCTCTCTCAGTTCTGGGGTGATGGGGAAAACTTCAGTGTCCGGAGAAATGTCAGTAATTAAAAACAAAATATCAAAAAAAAAAATTATTAGGCTATTACATATACTAGTATTAACAACCAACACAACTATATGTATGTCATTTTTATGTAGAATTATATAGTAAAATAGATGCAAAAAATCACATGTTCACAAAAAGTAATTTCATATTTTGGCAATATATTTTCTCCGAAAATAACAACATAATTAATATATCAAGGTCAATACAAGTCATTACATTTCAAAGAGAAAACGAAATCCTGGATAATTAATTGTCATTCCTTTCGAGAATTTTCGGAAGATTTTTATTCCGTTCGGTAATTCTCGTAAGATTTTTTTATCCCGTTCGGTAATTCTCGGAAGATTTTCAACTACAACCCGTCGCCTTCTATTATCTTTGCCACAGCAGTCTTGTCATTGGCCAGGTTGGTGAACTGTTTGGCGATCTTCAACAGTGACTTTGGTAGTAGTATTTTGTCAGTTTGATGCATAACTCCATTAGTTGCACTAATATCCGTTTTTGTTATGTTGGCATAATTAACTTTGTTACCTGAAACAGATTATTACACATACTAGTTAAGACGCCCAATAATTTTTACTAAAATATAATTGACCATCCATATACCAAAAGGATACTTAAGGCAAAAATTAGAGAATTTTACATTTTGTTATATTTTTGAAGCACCAACTTTGGGTTATACAAAATAATGATAAACGTGAAATGATCCAAGTAGTTGTGGAGAAATTGTTAAAAAAAATCAAGTCATGTTTTTATAACAGACTAGATTTGTTTCCTTTATTTTCTGTTTTCTACATTATGAATGGATTGTTCTAAAGGCTCTGTTCGCTTATGGAAAGTCAAATACGAAAACTATTATTACATGTATAAGCAGAACTGTCTTTTGAGAGCCAAATACCCTCCGCCTCCCAACATTGGCCTCGTCACCTTGACCTTTGACCGATGCACATAAATTTGGTATGCGACATATCGCCTTTTCTTGCATCCCAGATAGAAAAATTCATAAAAAGAGAGGTGCAAGATATTTCCATCTTGTACCCCCCTGTGCAAGATAGCCTACACGCTGTTTTTCCCGCAAAATTTTATCAACAAAATCAGAGGTGTATCGAAAGTTGAAATTGATTTAAAATTGAAAAATTGTACTTTCTGATGCAAGAAATAGAATCAATCACTACTTGTGGTGCCAGATAAGGAAATCTAAACCCTCGTTCTAATATATTTGGTCCAGAACTCGGCAAGCCTTGTTCTGGACCAAATATATTAGAACTCGGGTTGAGATTTCCCTATCTGGCACCACAAGTAGTGATAGATTCTATTATTCTCGTACCTCGGACAGAAAAATCTCACGCGCACACCAGTGCTAGATTTTTCTGTCTTGTCCAGTTTGTCTGGTACTGCCTCACGCGACAATATTGAACAATCAGGATGACGTATCCGATCATTGCGCTTGACGGTATCAAAACAAAGCGTTTCTTTATTTATTTTCCACATATGTGTTTTATTTTACTTTTTATTCAAAATATTTCATTGTCAAAGTTTGCATTGAATACAAATCGTTGATATTTTAAAATTTTGAAGAGTTGTCGATGGGATTATTTTCAAAGGGCGGATTTGTACAATGCATTAGGTGCCCAAAGGAATGCAAGAGGCCCCATTAGGGTACGTGTTTTGTTTTGTATGTATCGCAGCCTCGATTGAGATATATGTTACATCACAGCACCCTCGACTGAGATCAACCGGTATCGGTCACAAACAGGTGACAGATTCTATTAATCTTGGTTTACATTTGTGACAAGTTTAATCAAAATCCATTAATAGACATGAAAAATATAAACGGACACGAGTTTTGGGACGGACAACCGGACAGACGAACAGACATATAGACAGTGTGATTCCTATATACCCCCTAAACTTCGTTTGCACGGGGGGGGGGGGTTATAGTAAATTTGATGGTTGGACCCCCCCCCCAATAGTACTATATTCTCACCACTGGACATTAACTCCAGTGTCCGTCCAAAGTCGAGACGTCCTATGGTCCTAAGGGTCAGACCTCCCTTTATTTCTGTTCATGATATTACCCTATGTATGTTTCACTTGCAGGTTCAAATCTTGACCGGGTCTAACCAAGACTTTAAAATAATAGGTAACTGTTCTTTAGCCAAACACTTGGCATTTAGAAAGAAAAGTCTCACTTTCTGTCACAACATATAGCTGGTGACGTTTTAATATAATTGAAATATTCTTGAATGGGGATTAAAACCCTATTTAGTCGACCAATCGTTCATATGTGGGAGATCGAGGTTGAGGTTCTGACCGGCTCTAAGACTTGACAACTAGTTAGTAACTGCTCTTTCCGCCAAAACACTCGGCATTTAGAAAGGAAAGTCATAGTTTTTTCGGAAAAGATTAAAATCCAATGCTCGTGATCGTGTTGCAAAGGTCAAAATTTCTATCACGACTAAAAGCCGGTGACGTCTCAATATAAGTGAAATGGAACGTACAACACATTCAGTCAACCAATCCTTCATTAACTTGTATTGTTTATGGTTCTTGCTTGCTTTGCTGTTGCCAAAATACAGATTTTAGTTACAAAATTCTCTCTTTTATTGTAATGATGATTTACGGTTGAATTCATTAAGTTTATAAAATAGGAACTCAAAAACAGTTTGCTCAGATAATACAGGTTATAGCAGTTTGGCTCAGCAAGGACAACAGTCAAGGACAGACAAAGATGGAGACGGTGTATCTGGACGAAGAGGATAGATGAAGTGAGGTGAGTTGATACAAGTTTTCTCAAAACGCAATATCCTAATTAACATGACCTGCGCTTTCTTAAACGAAAAAGGGCAACCGTGGTTAAACTAACGATTTATTCATGGCTGTTCCATTTTACTAACCCTTGCTCATCATCGCAGGCATGTGACGTCGTCTTATCTGTCACGAACAATGGTTGGTCACGAGACATAATTTTTAATTCATATTTATTTCAAAGGAGGTAATCTCAACAGCCACATTGTTTCATGAACCATATGGCGAATATATCGCTTGGCAACCTCCTCGTGACACTAGTATAAATTGCCCTATTCCGCATCACGCGGAACTCCGGCCGGTCTTTTATTCGATCCTATGTACCATGGGTAGATGTTGCTTTATTATTTCTTCAATATTACATGGAAAATATTGCTAATGATGAAAATCTAAGTCTTAAATCCCAATGTGTTTTATTAGGTATCACATGGTCAATAGCATATAACGTTTGTACAGAACGCTTAGTAAAATTCCTAGAATGACCTTCGACAGAGAAAAATCCTACTCATGCTATATCATATCCCGGCAATGATACCCTGGACCCAGTTGCGTTCAATTAAAGTTAATCAGTGATTAAACCTTAATTAGTAATTCGTGTATCATTGCGCTAATTGACGTATCGCCGACCGTGCCTTTTATATTCCGACACTGGGCGCAATCACGGCACCAAAGCAGCGTCACGGCAACTAATGACGTTCTAGTGTCAGTGACGTCATTAAATGGCACAGTTAAGGCCGAGTTTTCATTCTTTTTGCGTCTAGTTCAAGCACGCCGGGCCTTTGTCGGAACATAGTGGGCGTGGCCGGCGATTCGTCAATTATGGTTTAACTAATGATTAACTCCAATTCTGTTTTGTGCAACTGGGCCCAGGCAATCACCATTTCCACCTGTGGTGTAAAGTTATGAGGACTTACCTGTTGGGAACAGTTGTACTTCGACGTTGTCCGTTACCTTTAGAGTACCGTAAACACCTCCGTTTTCGAAACTTTTTGAATATAACGTTTTTGGAAGGATGTGATACTTTGCAACTTCTGTAAAATTAAGAAGAATAACAACTAAAGTCTAAAGGGAGCGAACTCTAGTTGTGAAACGCTTTGGTAGGCTAATTCAGATTAACGTGCATTGAAGACCATCTCTATACAAGGGTCGTCTGTTGAAAGGGCCAGTAGTTTATCCGAATGGCTTACTACTATGAGAAAACAATAACGTACATCCTGTTTTGAATAACAGTGAAATAACTCATATTTGAATGCATCTTATTTTACGCACATATTGGGTATTTTTGACAATTTTTGCAGTATAAGAGTTACATCCCCTTGTCCTTTGGCAGCCATTTTGTTTCACGTTCTGACATTTCATATAGGCGATAGGTGTTAGATTTCTTACAGTCTAGGGTTTTTGAGAAATCGAAACAAACCAAAACAAAGTGGACATGCGTATACTTGATCTTCGGGTCAAAAAAGACAAAAACTACTGTATGAGTTTAACAGCGATTTTCTATAGCAATTTATTTTGCCCCGTAAATCATAAGACATTTACAGTGTATATAGGGATTTTTCTCTATATCTTTGCAAGTTTATTAAAATTAATATGGAGCGACACGGTCATCCTGGTAAAAAATGTGTATGTACTACTGTAATGTTGTTATGTGTATAAGTTAACGGGAAAGGGGAAAAAGCAGCGCCCAAACCGTGACTCGAACCCGGCACCTTCCTAATACTAGCGAGACGCTCTGCCAACTAAACTACCCGGTCACCTGTATGTTCTCTGTTTGTATTTTATATGCAAGGTGGGATATTAAAAAAAAAAAAAAATGAAATTTGGTATGTCAATAATTAAAAACGGTATATAATGTTGAAATCTGCTTACCAATCAATAGCTCATTACTGAATTGTAACCCGGTTGTCATGTCATTCTTTATGAGTTTCTCCCAAGCAGAATTTGGCCACACAAATACGGTAAAATTGGCATCTGAAATATAAATTATTATTTTTAATAATCCATAGTTTTCCTTTTTATTTATTACGGACTATCATACTATTTTCATGTTTTAAGAATAGTGAAAAATACGAATGCTGATTAAAACGAGCTTATTCAGTGAATTCGGATCCCCGCCAGCAGGCTTTTTTGTGATTTGTACTTATGTTCAAAGGGCCATAACTCTGAGGAAAATGAGCAAACTATGTTGATACTTTGCACCAAGTTTCATGAAATAGTTCTTCATAGTTTTTCAGACGGACGAAAACTCGAATTTAATAACCCCCCCCCCTCTTTCTTAGAAAGGGGGGAATAAAATAAATTCAGTTTAAAATCGTCTGTTTTTTCAACATCGATCACCAGTACTTTGGTGACATTGGTATGTTAACCATGTCAGTGTTTGTTGTTTCGACACATTTCACCACCTTAAATATGATGCCAGTAGCCTGGTTGATTAACTATTTGCTATAGTAAACGAGAATTTGCTAGAACAGCTCATTCCGTGTTTTTGCGAGTCATTTTGGAATTTTTAATCGCTCGTTCACCTTTATTTTAAAAAAAAAAATCCGACGAGCTAAAATTAATTAGCGTGACCTTAGCAAAGTGCGAAGCAAACCATTTTGGATATCATTCTACGCAGACCGTATTGGGTATTGGTCGCGTGTTATACGCTGGCAACCCCATACTATTAAGATGGAGGTAAGTTAATGGGGGATAAAATAAAATACCTTGCTGTTCTAATAATGACAATAATTTGGTTTTATTGAGGAACTGGTAAAATTTGGAGTATTCTGCCGTATTCTGTATAATTTCTTTTATCGTCCCCTGGGGTGGTTTTATGACATTGCCGATAATGTACGCCCTGCCGTTAGTGGCTTCGGGTAACGTAGATTGCAGTGTCTCGCCTTGTACAAGCGTCAACTGAAAATAAAACCAGCAATCGATTAGGTAAAAAATACGTTTTCGGGGGAAAAAATTAAAAATGTCTAGAGCGATATACTATGCAATAAATTACTAGATCTTACGTTAATCAAAGAAGTACCAGAGTGGACGAGATATGGATGACCAGTGGCCGAAAAGTTGTCAAGAAATAGATGAAAGCTGCCCGGAAAAGCTTTCGACATAGCTAACGCGCGGGATCCAAGATGGTTGTCGATTCAGTATTTTAAAATTCGTTAGCTTATTGTTAAGCTCTAGACATTTTTGTTCTGTATTTCTGCCCGGGGGGGGGGGGGGGGGTTTACAAGCTAACTATTATTATTATTATTATTATTTGCAATTCCTTGACATTGACATTTTAAAATTGTACAGCCATCTCTACGAAGTGATTACATAAATTTTCGATATTATTATGTGTAAAATTGCTATAAAATCAGTTCTAGTTTTTTATACTATTTTGAAAAAAGAAAAACATTATTATTATTATTATTAGATCACTTACTATGCCCTTTTTCTGTGTGTATTTGTTGACCCTAACAGGCATGCCAGTTAAACTTGTCAACTGAAGGTCATTCTCAAGAGCGTCTGCAGGTACAGTTCTTGGAATTATGTGGTAACGAATCATGTTGGCAAGAGTTGTCTTATCATTTTTCAAGTTAATCAAAACATCTGCCGGAAGTCCTGTCAACGCTGAATTACTCGGTACAAAGACTGTATGGTTTCCTGTAAAAATAAAAAGCTGCACATAACTCAATGTGAAGGGGAACCCATTGATACGTGTAACACTTGACAATAAAACATTCTAAAAAGTTTTTAGAACTTAAGATATTTGAAATTTTAACAAAAAACCTTACTGAAAATCAAATACCGGTATCAAAAAAGTTTTGTGTTTTTAGAAAAATTATAAAAAAAAAACCTTTGAGACTGACAAATTAGGTTAAACACGTGAACTTCCAACGGGGCAGTGAGGCCGAGTGCTCCGGACGGGTTAGCACCTCCTGCCTGTTAAGCTTGCTACACCCGACACGTGTGTAATCAAAATTGAGTGAAAATCAACATGGAACTATAGCTATGGGACGTCAAATATATCCAGCGCAACCCTGGACACAGAAACATCATATCAACAATACTGTAATGACTGTTATGGGGGTCTTGATAAGCCTAGGCTGGCAATATCATTGGGTTAACATTTTATTTGAAAATAGCTTGCTTTGTTGTGCAAAGACTCCGTAGTGGAAACAATCTCAACCATAGCATATTAATTGTGAAACAAATACACCATACGCAGGAGAAGCAGGTATATTGCTGCATAACAAAGGAAAAATTGAAGTCACAACGTTTGTCACACAGTTTAAAATGTAGCCTTTCGTGGGTGTCATAACTGAGGTATAAGTCTTAATATGAAGCAAAACCCGAAGAACTATCGTATCGTTTATTTCTAGCTCGTTAGGATAGATGGCATTCACATTTAGTCTTAAATTATAAAATTGTTCTACAAAAATAGCCATGTAGTTTTGATACATTGTCTACTTTTTTCATTATTTACGCCATATATATATCACGTTATTGTATTTTTTGTTACGGTAACCAATACTTTTAAATCTATTATGCCAATGTAAAAGAGTTCTCTACGTGTGGTTAAACTTACACAGAGAGAGAGAGAGAGAGAGAGAGAGAGAGAGAGAGAGAGAGAGATGAAAAGTAGTATTCCACTAAAAGGATATATAGAAAATGCAGAGGGAGAGAAGGCAAACCACGCATTCAGAAATTAGCGAGTGAGCAAATGCAGAGAGAGAGAGAGAGAGAGAGAGAGAATGATAGAACATATAAAAAAGCAGTGCCAGAGAAAACAATCGGAAACCCGGTTTTAAATATCGAATAATAGAAAGAAAAAAAGAAAGGAAAGAGAGAGATCGAATGATAGAAAGAATAAAAAAGCAGTGCCAGAGAGAACAATCGGAAACCCGGTTTTAAATATCAAATGATAGAAAGAAAAAGAAAGAGAGAGTGAGAGAGAGAGAGAGAGAGAGAGAGAGAGAGAGAGAGAGAGAGAGAGTTTGTGTCCAATTCTACTATACTAGCATTGCCATTAAACTATTCACAACTTTATCATCTTACCGGTTTGTAAAAGATCCACAAGTTCTGCATGTTCCAATAATTTAAAGAAGGCAAAAGTTTCTGTTGAATTCAAAACGTCTACCAAGCTTGTTCCAAAACAAACAGAAATAAATAGGGACAAAACTAATACTTTCTGTAACATTTTGGACAGAACTTGTGGTCTCGTGGTGACCTTCTGGTTTTTTGGGTGGAAATAATTTAAAATTAAGTGACCAACCCTTTTATATATGCCGCATAGTAAATAAATAAACCATACTTCTTGTTTTGAGGTCCAAATAAGGGCATGGAAGAATGACAAATGTTGATTACATATTATTAGGGTATTATTAAAAATTCTATGATTAAGTATGCGTATTAAAATATAATTTTTATAATTTATTTGGCAAAATTTGAGAATGTACTTTTTTATTTTTCTAAAAAAATATATTTTAAATCTTCCAAATTTAAGACAGTTATACAATACTTCGATATCGATAACCCCTCTATGAACCCCATTTATTGTCATGTCCAGTGGTGTGTCCATTTGTTGGTCAATGTAATGGTCATTTATATCATTTTGACGTAAATAAGTGTCTTTCAAGTGATGGATGTAATTTCACAAAACATGACAGTTTTATTTTGGCGGTGACGTCCAATCTCTTGCTTTTTAAAATCAAGGTCACGTGCACTCAGATACAAATAATTCTGATGTTAGTACTAGAGAACGGGAGAGTGGACTGATTTACTAAGTGGTGTTTTACGCCCCAGTCAACATTATTTCACTTATATCGAGGCGGTCCATTCAGTAATTGTGGAAGAAACTGAGTTCACGGGGAAAATACACCAACCTTCGGTAAGCGAACTGACAAACTTTATGACAGGTAACAAGATCTGTCCTAAGTGGGCTTCGAACCAAGGCGGTGAGAGGCACTGTGATCCGTAAACCCGCGCATTAGACCACTCGGCCACCGAGGTCCCTCCAAGAGAAAGAGGGAGAGATTAAATTGAGGAAAATGGAGAAAAAAAACTAACTTCATAACACAAATAATAGAAACGACAGCAGTTCATTCAGAATCTTTGCTATTTTATGATACTCGTTTTAAAAAACTTTATGTTTCAAAATTAATTTTTAAACATTGACAATGGGGGACCTGATCGAGTAGTTCAGAGTTGTCATGTACTAATTATTTATTTCATTTCGTTTATTTATTTATTTATTTATATTATTTTATTTATATCATTTTATTTCTTTCTTTTTATGTCCATTTCTTTATTTACTATATTAGAATTGCCATGTGCTACGGTAGAGGACTGTCGAAAGTTTAACACTAAGCTAACGAATAAGTGTCGAATAGACAGCTCATATCGGCCCCATGTAAGATATATCTCCAAAGCTTTTCGACGGGTATCTAATATATCATTCTCAAGCTTTTCGGATACCATCTATCATGGCCATATCTAAGCCGAACTTTCGACTCCTTTTCGT
The DNA here is from genome assembly GCA_021292105.1 of Anadara kagoshimensis. Classification (NCBI taxonomy): domain Eukaryota; kingdom Metazoa; phylum Mollusca; class Bivalvia; order Arcoida; family Arcidae; genus Anadara; species Anadara kagoshimensis. Next base: position 47,765,411 of record CM037873.1, on the reverse strand, counting down.
TAGCATTGTGTTAAACTTTCGACAGGTCTGTATTGTACTGTTGAATGTATTATTTCATAAAAATTCAAAAATAGCACATGACATATGTATACATTTATGTGGTATGTATTTCATCAGAATACGAAATTAGCACGTAAATCTTGTTCATTTTTCTTTGCAATTCAACACGATTTTTAGAAGCCAACGTCTTTCAGTACCTTCAGTTCTTTGATTAGTTTTCAATAATTAATTAATACCAAATGAATTAACACCCAACAACCCCCCCCCCCCCCCCCAAAAAAAAAAAAAAAAAAAAAAAAAAAAAAACATACAACACACTGCAATATTGAGCTTAAATAACTTGTATGTGAAAAATGTTCCATTAATAATTTAAAGACTATTTTTGTTGAATATAGTAACATCATGTTCTACTTTTGTTGATTTGTAATAATAATAACAATAATTATTATTATTATTATTATGCATTCAAAAATAGCACATGACACCGATGAGTAATATATCTTCTTCTGTTTTATGGTTTTCGATAATCATGTTAATTTTACATGCTGAAAACAGTGGCGGATCCAGGATTCTATGTTGGGGGGGGGGGGGGGGGCACTGACAAATTTCTAATTTGTGTTTGGGTACAAAAGCTACATTGTACATTGTATGTAGAGCCGTCCTTACCCCATGTTATAGTGTGGTGAAGAGGCTGCGAAATTTTTAGGGGGGGGGGGGCACAGGCCGGGTGTGTCCCCGTCTGGACCCGCGCCTGGAAAAGCCAGTTTAAAATTAAACAAATACTTGTAATTAAAAACGAACTTTTTCGGAAATTCCAGCTATCATGTATCATTTAAATGATTATTCAACTTTCACGTCTTTTTATTTTCAAAGTTGTACATGTGTTTTCCTAAATAAAATGGTACTTTTTGCCTACAACGAATCACAGGGTAGAGTTTACAGGCTTTTCAACACTTTTAAAAGCCGTTTTACAAACAAGTAAATTAAAAAATAATCTATAACACTCCAACCCTCTTACGACATTCTGTGGATGGGTTGGGGATTATAAGCAACTGTTGAATGATACAGTACAGACCTGTCGAATGTTTAACACTCGGGAAACGAGAAAATGTCGAAGGTCGGTGTTGCCGCTGGGCTACAGATATGGGTAGCTAGAGACCAGTTCAGACCACAGACACTTGGGGTCAGGTATTATTATTTTTAATTTTAATTTTTATTATTTTATCTACCCAACATTGCATCAGAAATAAAATGATTTTATTGCACTTTAAAAGAAACATTAAGAAAATTTTGAAGTGCGGTAAAATCACTTTATCATTTCTGATGAATTTAATTCAGAACGTTTTCAGTTATAATAAAATAGCAAAATATATCATTGTTGGGTCGACAAAATAATAAATTAAAAAAAATAAACCTGACCACAAGTTCCTGTGCAAGAGACTAAAAGCTGTCGATGGAAAGAATAAATAATAATAATATATTTTATTCAAGTGTCGCATGTTAACAAGCATAAAACTGTAAAATTCTTAAGATCTAAAACACATTAAAATATTAACATCCAGCCAAACTGACTTATGAGACACCAATAAAAAGGTCAGTTAAGAAACATTACTAGATATAGCGGCTGGCTGCCGAGTTAACTAGGTGCCGAATTGAGATTCCGATTCGGCTCTAATCCGTTAGATTACCTCAGTGGGTGTAAAACTTTAGACAGGCCTGTATTGTATATACGCAGTTTTTGGCGTCACTTGACAATTTCTTATATTTTATGATGTGTATCAGGTAGTGCGTAGAGGTCACGACCTGTCTGAACACCAGTAAATTAAGCATTTTTATGAAAAAAAGGAGTTATTACTATTTGTCACAACAAATAGCCTCCAGTTATGACGTATAAACGGTCACTCTATTTGCTGTATTCGATTAATTAAACGTACATTAAAACATGTATACACAAATTATGCACAGTTACTTCTGTCTATAAAGGCCACGCAAGGGATCCAGTAAAATTGTCCTTTATATACAGGTTCGAATAATCTGAATAAATGTGATACACAATTCAATTCTACTGGCCCTTTTAAGCAGGTGACCCTTTCATAGAAGTGGTCTTTAAGGCAGGTTTGACCGTGTACAGTCCAACCTGCCTTAAAGGTCACCTCTATATAAGGGTCACCTGCATATAAAGGCCAGTAGAATTGTATCCAAATGGTTCTTTATTCATATTATTTAAACCTGTATATAAAGGCCACCTGTCCATAAAGGCCGCTTTTATTGGTTCCCTTGGGTGGCCTTTATAGACAGGTTAGACTGCACCCTTAAATTACCATTTATTTGGGTTTGACTAAAATTCTATTGTTAAAACTTAACACACATCTTCTAGTATGTGGGGATCCTCTGTGGCCAAGTTGGTCTAAAGGATGGCTAAAGTAAATTTAGCATTTTTATGAAAAAAGGAGTTATTCCTATTTGTCACAACAAATAACCTCCAGTTATGACATATAAATGGCCACTCTATTTGCTGTATTCAATTAATTAAACGCATGTTAAACATTTATACACAAATTATGTACAGTCAAATCTGTCTATAAAGGCCACCCAAGGGATCCAGTAAAATTGTCCTTTATAGGCAAGTGGCCTTTATATACAGGTTCGAATAATATGAATAAAGAACAACTGGGATACACAATTCTACTGACCCTTCTAGGCAGGTGACCCTTACATAGAAGTGGTCTTTAAGGCAGGTTTGACCGTGTACAGTCCAACCTGCCTTAAAGGTCACCTCTATATAAGGGTCGCATGTTTATGTTAACTTGTGTATTTTTCAAATGTTTAAAAACAAATTAAAATGCTTATATCAGTCAGGATTTGGCTGTTCTGAACTTCGTTAGTCGTTCACGATTACAATAGGTTAGTGAAAAATAAAATACCTTAAAACTTTAGCATTGAAGGGGTATAAAATGTGTAGGCGGACTGGCAAAATCTTGCAACCAAATTTTCATTGATCTATATTTCAATAAATATCCATTGGATTGCTATAAAATTTTCACCAAATATCCGGAATGACCCACATTTTTAAAATATGTAATATTTTTAAAGTTATTAAAAGAAACATGGGCTACGCTTTATCTAATCTGTCAAAATTCATCCGAGGCAGGATAAGTGAGCTTTGAACAGCCCGCCTACACATTTTATACCCCCTCTTTATATATAATTCAAAGTAACAGATGATTTATGTCCCAGTCATTTTTATAGAGTTGGTTAGCTCTATGATGGCGGAGGAAACCTGGGTAGAGACACTGTTAGCCTGGCGACTGTAACTTGCTCAAAGAATTGCCCAATTCAAACCGGATATTGCAATAAACATTTTGAACCTAGACTGATCAGTAAGCCTATCCTTTAGACCACTTGACCTCAGAGAACCCGCCACATACAGAACTAGAAGATGTGTGTTAAGTTTAAACAATACAGTCCAACCTGCCTTAAAGGCCACCTCTATATAAGGGCCACTTGCTGATAAAGTCCAGCAGAATTGTATCCAAATTGTTCTTTATTTATATTATTTGAACCTGTATATAAAGGCCACCTGTCCATTATGACCGATTTTACTGGTTCCCTTGGATGGCCTTTATAGACAGGTTTGACTGTAGTATTTTAGTCAAACCCAAATAAATGGTAATTTAAGGGTACAGTCTAACCTGTCTATAAAGGCCACCCAAGGGAACCAATAAAAGTTGCCTTTATGGACAGGTGGCCTTTATATACAGGTTTGACTGTAGTATTTTAGTCCAACCCAAATAAATGGTAATTTAAGGGTATTTATGGGCAGGTGATCTTAATTCTACTGTTGACCTTAATACATAGGTGACCTTGGGACAGGTTAAACTGTATACTTGTTTCAACAAATAACCAAAGAAAAATTTTAAATGTATTTGATTATGTATAATTCTTTATTTATTTTCCTTCTTATGAGGTCCAAATAAATATGCATTCAACAAAATGTCAATTTCAGCAATTAAATAGCATTGTTTTCACAATTCTGTAATACTTGTAATTTAATTTAAACTCTCAACAATATAATTAATATAATATCACAAAAATCATTTAATTACTGATTTTACAACAAATCAATTTTATCACAATGATGCCATATATTTAATAATAATAACAACCAAGCCTTTCATTCAATAATAATAACAAACAAGCATTCTAAGAGCATAATATTAAGTCCCCCTACTGGTAGAAATATTGTAATTCAAAGGACCATAACTCTGCAAAGTCATAAGACCAAAACAGTATAAAACTGGCCATACTTAAATTATTTACTTAATGTCAAACCAAAATTTTAAGCATGATTGAAATTCTACAAAACACTGATTATTTGCGTAAATTTTGAGAACCAAGGCCAAACAAAAAAAGTTGAAATAAAAATAAAAATCAAACTGAATAAAAATTGTAATTAGTCGGCAACTTATCAAAGTAAATACTATACAGTCAAACCTGTCTATAAAGGCCACCCAAAAGAACCAGTAAAAGTGGTCTTTACGGACAGGTGGCCTTTATATACAGGTTCAAATAATATGAATAAAGAACAATTGGGATACAATTCTACTATTCTTTATAAGCAGGTGGCCTTTAAGGCAGGTTGGACAGTATATAAATTTATCTAGTCCTAGGACTGTAACTCTGCAAAAAATCATACAACCACAGTAAAATTTGAACTTGATCTGAAACTTGTCATGGTTAAGTATATAGTGGTACCCAAAATTAAACTGGTAAATGTCATTTAGCATGGAGAAAAGAACAGAAAAATTGAGAAAAACCGTTTTTCCCGACTGATGGATGGACATTGGCAGGGGACTAATTATCATAAATATGACTAAATATAAGGCCAACAAATAAAATAATTAAACACTTTTTTTTACGCAGAAAACTTTTTTAACCATATGTATTTTTGTGTGTTTATCCTGTAATTTCAACATAATTTCCACAATGGAATTTACTTGTACCTAGTTGTAACAGCAAATCTGAATGTGCATCTGTGGCTAGGGAAGAACATCTCTACACAGAGTAAAACATTAACACTATGGGGATTTAATATGTTGAAAACCAGGCAAATGGTGTACCCTATTGTGCAAATGACATAAAATGTCATCAATGACATCATTTTCGGTGTAAACATTGCCATTTTCACCATGTAAAATTCCCGAAGCGCCAACATTTCCCTTTTTGTAGAAATACTTTATGACAATCGCAGATGAGCATACAGATTTTTAGTTCAATTATATGGCTCCCATGTTTTCTTAACACAATCCATACACAGTATAGAAATATTGAAAATTCATCATTCAGCTAGAGCTGTCATTGATGAAAATTGGAATATCGATATATTGACTGAAAAATCAATATATCGACTGAAAAATCAATAAATCGATATATCGAAATATTAAAAAAAATTAAAATACTTTATTTTTTGTTGAATCTATTATAGACAGATTATTTTCCACCAATATATGGTGTAGTCTTAAATGTTTCTAATATTATATGCACTCCATTTTGTATGTCAGTTGGTTTTGAGATACAATGTACATTAAAATGATAGGTCGTAATTATAATACATTTAAAATCTGAGTTTTAATTATGTGCAATTGACTACTCCAACCTTGGCCATGAACTGGCTACCATTTTTGTAAATATCGATTTAAAAAAATGTATCAATATATTGTATCAATGGCTTTTATAGTTAATATATCAATATCAATCTATCAATGACAGCCCTACATTCAGCTAACAAAAATGAGTCAAAATTTGGCTGCTGAGTGGCCAAGATATAAATAGCGTATCAAAAAACCCACAAAAAGCTGCAGAGCGTTTATCTAGCAGCTATTGAAAAGCTGTCCAGATATACAGGGCTCGTACAGACATTTGGACTCCAAATTTAAGGACTTTTTAGGGTCTTTTCAGGGTCTTATTTGCAAATTAAGGCCTAATCAGAGGTACAAATGTAGCAAAAAAAATATTGGTGCAAAGGCAATTAAATCAATAAAACAATTACTTACATGTCAATAATAACAACACTTGAAGTGGATAAGGTTGAAGTTGGGCATTTGGAAAGGCCAGGTATCTTTAAGTAACTTATTAATTAATATCAGTGTATTTGCAACTTGACTTAATATCCAGATATAGACACCCACCTGCCAAAATTCAAAGGCTTTTTAGGGCCTTCAGTATAAATTCAAGGGCTTTTTAGGGTCTTTTTAGGTCAAACCTCAAAATTTAAGGACTTTTCCAGGCCTGTACAAACCCTGATATAACTAACCAGGGGTCAGTTGTTCGAAGCCTGTTTAGTTTAATCAATTGATTAGTCAAAATTTAAATAATGCATAATTTCAAATCTGTTGTCAAATTAATGTTGAAAATGTTGGAAGTGAATAGAATTTCAATAAATTGAAGCATATGGCTATAAATCTATGGATTTGATGACGATATGATGATTTTTATTGATGTATTTAAATCTGTGTTAATCACTGATTAAGCTAATCAAGCTTCGAACAACCGGTCCCAAGGGTCAAGATCGCCTGCAATACTTCATTAGTCTAGTGTTTCTTTGTGCATGTTCCAAATGGTTTCTATTCCATTCTGTTTACATCATGATCAAAACAAAGGCTGTTTTCCATAATTTCCAGGATCCAGTTGTCCCAAGCTTGGTTAGTTTAATCAGTGAATAACAAAATGTCAAAATATCAACAAAAATCAAAGTATCATTATTAAATCAATATTTTTATAACAATGTTCTTCTTGACTTTGATGAAATTCTATCCATTTTCGAAAATTTCAATGTTAAATTTCAATGTCAATTTCACAAGGTATTAGAAATTATGCAATTTCAACTAATCGATTAATTAAACTAATCAAACTTCAAACAACTGGTACCTTTTGTCCATCCATATGTTTTTCATATGAGATCAATTTGATCATTTAGATAACACATGCTGAAATATTCCTCAGTTTCTATAAAATATACACAACCCTTTTTGCAAACAAACAAAAAAATATTTTCCATCCATGATTGACATTAATTGTTCTCTTGTCCAATATGAATACATATATCTGAAAACAACATTGACCTGTCCCCTTGACCTTTCATTAAGAATATTCATATAGAACATGTAGAAGGATCCACCCAAAACATGGGTAGTAGTAGGATTCCTATACATGTATAATAATGTGTACACAAGGTACATGATAAATAAATAAACCTGCATGATCCTTAAACATAAATGCACTCATCCATAATAAAAATTCAAATTAAAGGTCAATTGGACAGGTCAAAGTTGTTTGCTGTACATGTAGGTTCATGGTCACGATCTGATGGTAGAGTGTTTATAAACATTATAGTGAGACAAGTTTGACCTGGTCATTTGACCGTTAATTTGTATACACATGTAAGATTTAGCAAATGAACTGCATGGTTTAGGTAAGGCAGCATGATTCATTGCGCCCAGTATTAATATCATATATCTTTATATATCAACATGTAATCCCTAAATGACACAATGGATATGTCTGTTTGAATATGCAAATGAAAGGTCAAACAGCCAGGTCAAATTTGACAACACTATATGACCATAACCAATTATAATCGTATAAATTACAACTTTCTACACTTCATTTGTTGCAATGACCCTGATATTTAAATAGATTCGCAGTATACATTGCCAGAAGATTGTGAACAACCTATATATAAATTGCCCACAAATTTTAAATAAAGCATCTAAAGAACTATTTCATTTCTCGAACGGATAAAAGGCAGAGTAGTTGTTCGGTGAATCGCTCTTAAGATTTTTCAAGCCCTATGCCAATACTTCCAGGGAAGTACCTTCCCTGTTCATAAAAATTCATTTATTATTTTAATTTATTAATTAATTATAAAATTTTAATAAAGAGGGGACTAAATATTACATTTACATATATTGTTAATTCAATTTTTAAAATCATTCCCTGATGACACAATTACAGCAACAAATAAATAAACAAATGATCATTTTTTTAATTTAAAAAAAAATTAAAAATTAAATTTCACAGCACTATAGAATCAGAAAAAAATGCAGTTCAAAATTACCTACATTGCTATATACACAAATCCCAATGAATAAAAATGACCATAAATAAAATAATTTAAACCAGAAATTATGTATAACACTGTCAAACAAGATATAACTTTAACCAACAAGAGCCTAATGGGCCCTAAAATGCTCACTTGTTAATAAATTGCTTGTTGATTAATTGCATGGGGTATTATGTCCCAGTCAAGAATATTTTACTTATATTGAGGCATTACCAGCTACTGGTGAAGTGGCAGAAATTTTGACCTTTGCAGTGTGCTCGGGGCAAAGTGTAGGGAGGATTATTTTACTTGCTATACCTGGCACATTATGACATGGGACATAGGTTTTTAAGGTCTCTTCTGAAGGACCCCATAACTTCCATTTCTAAAATTTTAAATTTTAAATTCGATCAGACAAGCATGAAAATTATATGCTTATGTCTGTAAGGATGCAGAGTAAGGGAGTATGAATCTGGATGGGGAAACCAAGGAGGAGATAAAAGAGTTAAATCGTCAAATATTTCCAGAAACGAGACATATTATAGCTAAGTGTTAAAAGTGAATTGGGACCAATATTAGCCCCAAATACGGTTCAGCAAAAACCCCAATTTCTCATTAATGGGGATAGGAGAATTTTTTTTCTACATAAAGATGAGTAGTTAAGTAATGATGTTTAACATCCAAGTCAAGAATATTTCATTTATATTGTGATGTCGCCAGCTATAGACGAAGGTACAGACATTTTGCCTTTCATTTCTTAATGCAGAGTGCTTGGCGAAAGAACAGTCACTACCCACTTTCAAGTCTTGGGTCAGACCCGGCTGGGGATTGAACCCACAACCTTCCACTTACAGAGCGAGCACTCTACCAACTGAGCTACTGCAGTACTGTCTCTTGAGAGTCAAATACCCCCCTCCCCCAACATCTATAAGGGTTTAATGTTTTCCAGCGACCTTGACCTTTCCAATATGACCTTGGTTCAAATTAATGACACACCTATGGACCATGAAGATTATTCATCTGAAGTTTAATGACAGTCTTGGAGAGCAATTATGAGTCATGGCACGGACATGATTTTACACGGAGAGACAGACGGACTGAAAGACAGATATGGTAATTCCTATACACCCCCCTCAAACTAGTTGGTGGGGGTATAATAAAATATTTAGCCTAATATTACTTAAGGCAATATATACATGTAGTATTTTGGCAGGGTTTATGATATATAAGGAACAGTCTAAATGAAGAATTGATCTATTGAATGGGATTTTACATCCCAGTCAAGAACATTTCACTTATATTTTGACATCACCAGTTAAGGTGAAATTTTTAACTTTGCACTTGTTCAATGACATACCCATATACCTAAGAAGTCAGCTGGCTAAAGCTCAAAAGAAGAATAATTTTGAATGATGCAACTGTAACCTTACCCACTCTACAAGATGTCTCTATTTAGATCAGTAAACTAACTAATTACTCTGCTAAAATAACCTTGATCATTTTGAATGATCTGTAACAAGACACCTCTGTATAACAACCACCTGTCTATAAAACGAGGCCCCAATGCTCACCTGGCATTGTTATAGGATTATGAAAGATGCTAAAATGCAATAATATAGGGTTATTGAACTAATATTGTAAAATATTGTCCTGAGTCAATGAGGGACAATATTTCACAATATCAGTTCAATAACCCTTTTATTATATAGCAAAAACATTTCATTTACTTCCATTAAGTATTTCATGTAAAATACCATTTTGTTGTACAATACATAAATATTGCACTAGTTCTTGTAAATGGATATAAGAACTAGTGCAATATGACAAACAACACAGCGATGACGTTGACAACAATCGTATGACGTCATTAATGACAGTGTCATGTGACAAAAGCATGCAATATGAAAAAATTGATTCGGGAAACATCGGACTTGAACAAAGTTAGCATGCAAATATCGGTATATATTGCACGCTAACACGTTTAATTTCTATGCGAAGCATATATTGCTATATAATAATTTGGTAAAATGAACCTTACAACGCAGGTCATTATTGTGATTGTCAGAGTTTAACATTAACATGTGGACTGTTGTCTGGCCAATGTAGAGGTCATTATAGGCTGGTGGTGTTTATATAGAAGTGGTCACTATAACAAGTTGGGGAAAAAACAGCGTGCAAAGGCTTGAAACTGTTACTAGTAATTAAAACCAATCAACTTCATCGTCATCTTCTGGTCCCAAAAAGAAGTCATCGTCATCCATACCCTCAAACAGTCGGTTAAAACACTCTGCAGTTTTCGTGTTATAATGCGAGTAAGGGTTACTTTTAGATAACGTCGCATTACACAGCCAACAAAAATATGTCCGACATTTCATACATGTCATCTTATTACATCCATCAATTTTCTGAAATAAATGAAAAATTTCAAATTAAATGGCTGAGTGAAGAACCAACATCATGATGTTTCGATTCAAAATGGCAAAAAATCTACTTAACTGATGGCAGAATCTGAGTGCCAGTAATATACTGCAAATATAAATATTACTGGGATTTTAAGGGTTAACTGGGGTGCTGGTTATGCCCCAGGGCGGGTTTTAGGCAAGAATATTAGGTACGTGTGTCAAATATGGAAGTGGATACCTTGGACATTCTGTCAAGATTCTTTCACATGTCATGGTTATATAGAAACAATAAGTTTTGAGATGGTAGAGGCTATACAGCATTAATACAGTATTAATACACAGATATAAGAAAGAATCATCAACCTTCAGCACACCAACTTATGTAAAATCACAATCCTATAGCAAAATAAAAACTTTGAAACCAGCAAATTAAGTTAAAACACCTGAACTTTCACCAAGGAAGTGAGACCGGGTGCTCAGGAAGGGTAAGCACCTCCTGTTTAGCTAGCTACACCTGCCACGTGTGTAATCAAAATTGTGTGGAAGGAACAAGGAACTATGAGACGTCAAATATATCCAGGGCAATCCTGGACACAGAGACATCAAACTTATCAACATACTAATCCATGTCCGAATCACAATCCAGAAGCAAAGTAAAAACTTTGGAACTGACAAGTTAGGTTAGACAGGTGAACATCCCGGAAGGGTAAGCACCTCCTGTTTAGCTAACTACATCTGTCACGTGTGTAAACAAAATTGAGAATAATAGGAACTAGGGACGTCAAATATATTTTAGATACTCAAAGGACATCATACTTTTCAAAAATATTGTGATGACAGCCATAAAACTTTTTGAGGGTCATCATTAGTCTAGGCTTACCGTACAATATCCTTGCATCAACAATTTATTTGTAAGCAGCTTGCTTCTTTGTACAAAGTTTTCAGAGTAGGAACAAGCTTTAACATAGCGTGTTAATTGTGAAACAAATACACCATAAGCAGGAGAAGCATGTACAGGTATATTGCTGTATAAAAGAGAAAAGTTGACAAATGAAATATTGAAGTTATCATATTTGTCATACAGCTTGAAATGTAACCTTTCCCAAATGTAGCCTAACAAAACTTTCTCATCTAGAATCATCCCAGGACAAGTGAGGCTCTAACAAGGTGGTGAGACCAATTTACAAACAACTTTACCAACAGTGAACCATTATTTCTTGGCAATTTAAGAAAATTATATACAGGGTGTAGCATATCAAAGGTCTGCTTGATCATTTTTGAAGTTCAGTATATTCAGAGTTTTCAAATGTCACTACTGTCTTATTGACCATGATGACATGAAGGGAATAAGAGTACAATATTCTGTCTTGGATGGGATGTCATTCCATTGCAAGGTTAATCCTAGCATATTTTACTGTAGCCTATTCTGCTGGCAGCTGGGTCAACCAGTAATGTTGCAACACGGACTGGCTGGGGCTTGAACCCATAAATCTTACATTAATACATAAATCTCATGTATCTTGGACCTTAGCCACTTGACAAAGTGTTTCCATACAAAAGTTGTTTTCCCCATAAATCATTTTCTGCACTTTATATTTAAACTTTACAAATTGCCACGCCTACTCCATCTCTAAGGGGGCATGGCAGAAAACAGTCCTAATCTCTCACTGTTTAGATCCATAGAGTCATGTGACCAGTGCAAATTAATAAATTGTTTACCCTTCCGGAGCACCTGGCCTCACTTCCCTGGTGGAAGTTTATGTGTCTTACCTAAGTTGTCGGTTCCAAAATTTTTACTTTGCTTCTGGATTGTGATTCAGACATGGATTAGTGTGTTTGTTTTTGATTGTGTACAAAAAATAGGCACAGTAAGATACCATACCAAATGACGATTTATGATTTAATGTCACCAATAGCAACAAAGTAAGTTCTAGGGCATCAAATTACAGGAAACACTTTCATAAGCCAGAATCGACATTTTCAAATTACAGTTATAAACATTATTGTACAGGTATAAATTCCTGTATCTCACCCATGAGACATGGAAATCTTGCGTTTTACCCATGTGAGATTTTTCTGTCTCATCCTAGGGATGAGATCACTCTTCTCAACCAACAATTAATTTCTCAATGTCACAATCACTTAACATATGCTTAATTGAGTAATCATTTTAAGTGAGAACGTCAACAAAAATTGATTACATCATTTTCTGACAATGATGGCCTGAAAACTGAGCGTTTGATGCAATTTTTTCTTTATAAAGCATGTTTTCATGCTGCAAATGTGTAAGAAAAAGATTTCTTCACCAGTAACAGTGCAAGACAGAGATATCTCAAACTTGGATGAATACTTTCAATGTCCAGAACTTGTTAAAGCTCGTTTCCTGACTGCTGCCAGTGTAAGATTCTATTAATCTCGCCTTTAGCTAGCGATGTATCTGAATAAGGGAGATAATCATGACAGGGATGTAAAACCATATTTTGTTTATTCATTCATCCACTCCTCCCTGCTTTTACAGCCACTACAGTAGCTCAGTCATAGAGTGCTTAATTTGTATGTGGGAGATTGTGGGTTCAAACCATGGCCAGGTCTAACAAAGACTTGAAAATAGGTATTGGTTGTTCTTTCGCCAAATATTTGGCATTTAGAAATGAAAGTCAAGGTGTCCTTTGAAAGATATCTTAAAAACTGAGGTCCCATGTCATGGCAGGCATGGGACAATAAAGAACCCTGTCTGCACATTGCTTTAAGTGCACTGCAAGGTCGAAATTCCTGCCACTTAACCTATAGCTGGTGATGTCTCTGTATAAGTTAAAAATTTAGACTGTGATGTAAAAACCCATTCAATAAATCCATCAATCCTTCCTGCTTACCTGTATATGAGCACCGCAACCTGGACAATTCTTGGAAAATTTCTGTATCCATTCATTAGAATAGCTTTCCTCTACAGCTTGTTGTATGGTGTTTTTTCCATAACGTTTTTCTAACAACTTCCGTGTCTGACTGTCTGCATTCAGATATTCGTCTCTTAACTTCCTAAGTCCATCTGTTTCAAGTAAAATAACAATATTGACATTACAATTATGGTGAGGTGGTTCAATGAAATAAAATGTTTCTAGGCAATTATATGTATATTATATTTCAATTTTGATCCAACTAACCTCATCACTGTTGATTGTTTTTTTTCAGTAAAAATTCACTTGGTATTTTTGTGCTTTGCACTTATGTTGTGTGCCAAGTTTTATAAATTAATGCATCATAGTTTTGGAGAATTACTTCAGACAAGAAGTGTCTGAACAGATGATCAGACAGAAGTTCAATGTAACTAGAACTGTGTCTTGAGACCCAAATACCCACTGCCCCAATATCTACAAGTATTAATGTTTTCCTGTGACCTTGACCTTTCTGATATGACCTTGGTTCAAGGCCATGACAAACCTTTGGACCATGAAGATATCCGATGTAAAGTTTTCACTTATATTAAGAAGTCGCCAGCTATAGCCGAAAGTGCAGAAATTTTGACTGTGCTGATAAATAAATCTTTTTTATTTTTGGCATTTCACACAAAATATACAAGTAAGCACAACAAACTTTTGTTGATTAAACTACCGGTAATCAAGTTTCTAATAGCTAGACTCAAACCTATAACTGACTTTTGTGCTATTTATCATGGATCATACTGTTATATACCACTGTGGTAGCTCAGTTGGTAGAGTGCTCGCTCCGTAAGTGGGAGGTTGTGGGTTCGAACCCTGGCCGGGTCTGACCCAAGACCTAAAACTGGATAGAGACTGTTCCTTCGCCAAGCACTTGGCATTACGGAATGAAAGTCACTGTTCTTTCGGATGGGAACTTGAAATAAATGAGGTCCTGTGTCTTGGTAGGCTTGGCACGATAAAGAATAAAGAATCTTGCTGTATAATGCCATCAGCGAAACACAGTCAAAATTTCTGCACCTTCGCCTATAGCTGGCGACTTCTCGATATAAGTGAAATATTCTTGACTGGGGGGTTAAACACCATTACTCAACTCAACACATTCTGTTATACAAGGAAAATTGATGACGCTCAAAGCAATGGGGTTTGCCGCTGTACCATATGATACCTTTTAACGTGTCTGTTTCCAATGGACATGGAATCGCACAATATGACGCTTTCCGGGAAAAATGACGTTATTCCCGGAATTTGTAATGTTGACGTTTTCCAAAATGTTCCGCACAAACGTTAAGAGGTATTGATCACGTGGTACGGCGGCGAACCCCATTCTAATTTGCCTATAAACAAATGTACAGTCAAACCTGCCTTAAAGGTCTCCAGTATACAAGTACCATCTTCTTAAAAGCCTGGTAAAATTTTATCCTAATTGCTCTTTATTCATGTTATTTGAACCTGTGTATAAAGGCCACCTGCCCATAAAGGCACTTTAATGGTTCCCTTGGGTGGATTTCTAGTAAGGTTTGTCTGTAATAAATTTTTCCTCTTGTCCTGATATAGGTAGGATGTTGGATTTTCACCCCTTGCTTGTGACTCACGACAGCTTTCTTAAGACAACATACCTGCTCTTATCTTACAGGGGGGAGAGACCGTGATAGGTCAATTTACACATGCTTGTGACTCAGACAGCTTTCTAAAGACAACATACCTGCTCTTATCTTACAGGGGGAGAGACCATGATAGGTCAATTTACACAATGTACAGAAAACGTAACAGCATGCTGGACATGTCCCGAGGTTACTGTCCTTCTCCATCAAAACTGGACACTGGCAACACGGCCGTGGACAAAACATGACATCCATCATAGTCTCTAAACTGGTCTGTAGTAACAATTTGTCATATTTAGCAAACAGTTCTGGAGGTACTAGTTCTTTAACCTGTCAATAAAAATAATCAAATTAAAGAGAAATCAATAAAGGGATTTTTTTCTGCTAATCTTGTGAAAGGGACCTTGGATTGAAATTGGAAAAAATCGGTTATAAAAATCCACATTTTTGGAAAAATAAACCAACATCAGAAAAGAAGTTGTAATGGTAATGAATAGCTAAAATGCTAAAAATTTAGGGGTCAAGACTTATTTTAGCATCCATGGGCTACTGGGTCCCTGCTCATTTTAATCTCTGTTGTTTTAGCAAATTTGTTAAAAAAATTCTTTAAAAAGGACTATATTTTCACAAATTTAGGAAATTTGGCTACTTATAATTTTTTAATTTGTTGAAACCTAAAAAATTTGTGAAAAAAATACTTTAAAAAAGGACTATATTTTTACAAATTTAGGAAATTTGGCTACTTATAATTTTTAATTTGTTGGAACCTAAAAAAATTTTAACCTCTGCTGTTTTAGCAAATTTGTAAAAAAAAAAAAAAAAAAATACTTTAAAAAAGACCATATTTTCACAAATTTTGGAAATTTGGCTAGTTATAATTTTTAATTTGTGGAAACCTAGCAAATTTGTGAATTCACAAATAATACTTAGAAAGGACAATATATTATTTTTTATTTATTTTTTATTTTTTTTTTTACAAATTTTGGAAATTTGGCTACTTATAATTTTAAATTTGTGAAAATCTGGACATACACACCTGTGAAGGATGAGCCTTTGATTCACATTTATCATTAGGACAAGTCAATTCTACAACATTACCCTCCTGTATCTGAACTGTGAAGTAACTCTTCATACACTCCTTACAATATGGATGAGAACAGTCTAAAAAGTGTATACATTGTGCACCAACCTTCTCCATAAAACACACATTACAAAGAAACACTGATTTATCAAACTCTCTCTGCTTTTCTTGTTTGTCATACTCCAATATTACTGGTATAAGCCGGCTCTGTGATGCTAATTCTTGAATTGCTCTAGAGTCTGCAGGAGAACTTTCCTGATCAAGTGAAGACTTTCTACGACTGTTTAAGTCTAATGGAGAAGAGAGTCCTAGAAATTCATATGTTTCTTCTTGTAAAAAACTTGTCCACATAAAGAGGATTTCACTGAATTCATTTTCTTTCCAAATTTCATCTAGCCTGTTACATAAAGACGTTAGCTGAAATATGAATTGATAAATAGATTAATATTTTATGTTTATAGCTTCACATAACTTATCTTATAGACTACTGGTACTCATATTTGTTCTTGAAACCTTATGAGATAACAAATTCATGAGAGAGAGAGAGAGAGAGAGAGAGAGAGAGAGAGAGAGAGCATGCAAGAGAGAAAAAACTAGAACTGTCTTTTGAAAGCTGAATACCCCCCTCCCCAACATCTACAAGGGTTTAATGTTTTCCTGTGACCTTGACCTTTCTGATATGGACTTGGTTCAAGGTCATGACACATCTTTAGACCATAAAGATTATTCATGTGAAGTTTTATGACAGTCATCCACAGCAAATTATGTGATATGGCCCAGACATGATTTTACATGGATAGACAGACTGACAGAAAGACAGACAGATGTACAGACAGATATGGTAGTTCCTCTATACCCCATCAAACAAGTTTGCAGGGGGTATAACAAGAAGGAGAGAGAGACACAGAGAGGGTAAAAGAGAGAGATTTAGAGCAAGAGAAAGAGAACAAGTGAGAAAGAAAGAAAGAAAGAAAGAAAGAAAGAAAGAAAGAAAGAAAGAAAGAAAAAGAGAGAAACACACAGAGAGAGAGAGAGAGAGAGAGAGAGAGAGAGAGAGAGAGAGAGAGAGAGATGGTGAAGGGGGGCATTTTTATAAATTTATCAAGGTTTTAAGGTGTAAAGGCTGAAGGTGCAAGGTTCCCTTTCACACTTGATCTAGTCCATTAGAGTTAACCAGCATTTCTGTGAAGTTTTAGCTTGGTGAACTGACAAGCAATGTGAAATTCAGTGTCTTGGTCAAGTACATGTACCGGTACATACCAAACGTACTAGCTGAAACTCGAAACCTGCAACCTTTAAACCATGATTTGGCAATCTTAACCACTTGGCCATGCATCTTCACAAAGCCAAATTAGAATAAATTTAAAAAGTTATTATCGTCATGCACATTTGATGTTACATAAAAATATAAGATTATCATTAATTTACCAGTCCCTGCATTGAAACAGAATTAGCAAGTCTTTGAAAATGTAAAAGCTCTTGTCAAAGTTCAGTTGAACGGGGGTCCCCAAATGAACTACAATAATTTTTCTATAAATGGACATTTAACATTAATTTGTCAGTTACAAACTTTAACACTTTGTACACTGGATGCCAGTGCTGATGCCAGGTATAAAATAAATGTACACTGGATGCCAGTGCTGATGCCAGGTATAAAATAAATGTACACTGGATGCCAGTGCTGATGCCAGGTATAAAATAAATGTACACTGGATGCCAGTGCTGATGCCAGGTATAAAATAAATGTACACTGGATGCCAGTGCTGATGCCAGGTATAAAATAAATGTACAATGGATGCCAGTGCTGATGACAGGTATAAAATAAATGTACACTGGATGCCAGTGCTGATGCCAGGTATAAAATAAATGTACAATGGATGCCAGTGCTGATGCCAGGTATAAAATAAATGTACAATGGATGCCAGTGCTGATGCCAGGTATGTACACTGGATGCCAGTGTTGACGCTAGGTATAAAATAAATGTACACTGGATGCCAGTGCTAATGCCAGGTATAAAATAAATGTACATTGGATGCCAGTGCTGATGCCAGGTATAAAATAAATGTACACTGGATGCCAGTGCTGATGCCAGGTATAAAATAAATGTACACTGGATGCCAGTGCTGATGCCAGGTATAAAATAAATGTACACTGGATGCCAGTGCTAATGCCAGGTATAAAATAAATGTACACTGAATGCCAGTGCTGACGCCAGGTATAAAATAAATGTACACTGGTTGCCAGTGCTGATGCCAGGTATAAAATAAATGTACACTGGATGCCAGTGCTGATGCCAGGTATAAAATAAATGTACACTGGATGCCAGTGCTGACAACAGGTATAAAATATATGGTAAACTCTCCTCTGTTATGCATAAATTAAACTTCAGCTAAATTGAAATTGATGGAAAGTTTTTCTGTTCCATGTAATTTTTGTATTATAAAGATCCCATACATAAAGGAGACTATTAAAAAGCTTATCACAATACAACTTACTTGTTTTCTGTTCAACCATTTGCATGAGAGTGTAAAATTTGGAGGACTTTCAGATGGATAATTGGAAGGAAACTGAAAATTCAGAGCTATTGGAGGTAGGAATTTTATTGTATGTAAATGTGGTTCTCCACTTGTATTTTCTGAAAAAAAGTAAAAGCAATGATGACAGTGATTTTGTTAGTTTTTAAAAACTACATTTTGCCTTTTAAATTGGAAAAATTTTAAATATTTTTATAAACTGGCAAAATTAAACTTCTGAAACAAATAGCTAACCTCTTTCTTGTTAAATATAGCTAGTATACTCATTGCTTAGATATTATATTGTAACAATATATGAAATTTATGTGGATCAGGATGGTTTATCAAAAAATATTTACAATTGTTATTTTGGGAATTTTAGTTGTCAAATTGGTAAGTTTTAGCAATTTTTTCATAGGAGAAACTACCTGTCTTTGATAGTAATTTTATACAAACAAAATCACTCAGTGATATTGATTTTACATTAATAACTATATACATGTACATGTATATAATAACAACTAGAGACAAATACATGTACCCCCATCCCAAATATTGCTGAGATGGACAGGCAGACACTAAATTTGATATGCAACAGAATGTCTCATGTTGGTTTACATTTGTGCATACTGTATCAATCAAAATCCATTACAGAACATTTATGTATAGGGAACACATATGTTTATTTTGTCTACAACACAGTAAACATGCAATGTTTATGTATTCACTGTCAAAAAAGTTCATAAAGACAATGGAAAACAATTTATATTTTTTCCTAAATTTTCAAAAAAAACTCAAATTAAATTATTTTTCAAGAAAACAGCTTTGTTGCATATATTTAGATCATTAATTAAAGATATCACTTTCAAACATATCAAAAACTTCAATGTTCAATTCTATGAATGGAAATTGGCATGATGATTATAACATACAGTAATCCATTCCTTGTAGCCAAAATCACCATTGGATTTTAATTTCTGAGAAGTTCTTTCAAAAAGTTACCAATTTTATCAAATTTGTGAAAAATACTTTAAAAATACTTCAAAAAGGACTATAATTTCACAATTTTTTTTTAATTTGGCTAATAATTTTTATTTTGTGGAAACCTAGTAAACCAAATATAAATTTTTATTGTTATCTTTGGATGGTAGTGTATTTCATATTATAAGCAAATCAATGATCTGTCCGCTTGACCTTTAATTTAAATATGTACACATGTGTTTACTTTGTCTATATCATGCATTGTTTATGTTTTCACTGTCGATCCTAACACTATGCATGTATTGAGTGGATCATCATATATTCCTAATAAAAGGCCAAGCAGACAGGTCAATGTTGTTTGCCTATACAAAGTCATTAACCTTTAAAGATGATAAACAGACCTTTGTTGTGTTGTTGATCTGGAACTTTTAGAGTAAAATTTTCAGGAAGGTGAAGACAAGCCAAAAACTGACCACCAGGTTCTTCTTCATCTTTTGTAATGGTCAGAATGTTTTCGTCATATATACTTGACAGTGCCAGTAGTTCATCCTCTTGCTGTTCTTTATCTGTCATTGTCATAGAAATAAGAACCTGAAAAAAATTGTACTAAAGCGATTAACAGTTATTGTAACAGGAAGAAAAAATGGAGGGTTGGACGCTGAACCCCCCACACTATAGACAAGTGCTCTACCAAATGTGCGACCCAGACTGCTACATTCTTCCCCACTATCTTTGAGTTCCCCATGGTCCCAAGTTCCCTCAGATGGTCTTTATATGGCCCACAATTCCAAGTCCATCACTTCCAAGAACCAAGCTGGCCACCAAACTGTAACAGGAAGGAGAAAAATGCAAGGTCGGATTGCGACCTTCCACACCATAGGCAAATACTCTACCAACTGAGTTACCCAGACAGCTACAGTTATCAAAGATTTGTGCTCCAATGGATATAGAATCCCACAATAATTGTGAAGTTGATGTTTTCAGGACTGAAAGATGTTATTCCTTGAATTTGTGATCATGTAAACATTTTCTATATAATTCTACACATGTTATGAGCATTGATCAATGGGTATGATGGTAAAAAAACATTGTCAAATGTCTACAGTTTCTCAACCTCAGACTGAAGGCTTCAGTCTTTGTTTAAAATTCCACAAAACCACTTATGTGCTTAGCAGTTCTATTTTAGCAATACCATAGCCGAGGTGGTAAAACAACCACTAAAAGAATAAAGAGCACAGGTACTCTACACTTTTTTCCCTTTTCTGTTACATTTTTAACCAACTTAGAGATTGTTCAACCCTGTCAAGTTTTGGGCCTACTGTTGTGGAACTTAGTTTGGCAGTTTCAATTCAAGGTGACTGAAGAAATTGTGAGAAACATATCAGTTTTGTACCTCAGATGATAGAACACTTGCTAACAGTATTTCAAAGCTCAGGAAACCCCCAGATATATATGTTTTGCTTCTCCCATAACTAAAATGGATTTT
The DNA here is from genome assembly GCA_021292105.1 of Anadara kagoshimensis. Classification (NCBI taxonomy): domain Eukaryota; kingdom Metazoa; phylum Mollusca; class Bivalvia; order Arcoida; family Arcidae; genus Anadara; species Anadara kagoshimensis. The sequence continues at coordinate 47,744,307 of CM037873.1, read as the reverse complement.
CAAGATTACTGTATCTCTCAAAGATGAGTTGCCATAGAAAATTATACCCGAGTATGGCAAGCAAATTCTGCTTCTTCTTCTTCTTAGTCACCAGAAATTATCAACTCTTTCTTTTTCACAACCAGGGACGTCGCCATGTGAAGGAAAGAAAACTTGATACACCTTAAACTGTTTAAACCTCCCCAGAAAGTTGAGGAACAGGGAGGGACGTGCAGTACTGTAAAATTATCCGACATGAATGCACAAAGCTTCTCTTCCGCCTCATAATGGCCACCATCAACGAGTGTGATATGAAATTCCCAAACGAATCAAGTTCAATCAACCCACAAATAATTCATGGAATTTATGGAAACTCAGAAAAGGAACGGTGCCCCAGGGCTAGGCACAAGGCAAAAAACAACTGTTGTTGAAGGCAGAAACGGGGCGATTGAGCTATTATCCCTCATAACCAAGACTAAGATAATTAAGGTGCTGTCAACCCTTTACATTCTGACGCAATGTCTTGAAATATAAAGCAGTTTTTTATGCAATAAGCTAGTAATACCGTGTGTTTGTTTGTTGCACAATCTAAAGTATTCTGTGTAGAAGCGAAGCTATACTTACATTATTTTATCTTTATCATTGAAAAGCGTTTTAGTGATTCTGCATAAAATTACTGTTCCTTCTGCAGAGATCCCACCTTTAAAAGTTAGAAGGACCACCTCAGTCAGTCAAGTTAGTGAATGAGTTGAGAATGTGAGTAATTATGTAAATGAATCGAATGAGAGTGAGTTAGTGAGCGAGTGAGTCAATCAGCCAGTCAATCATTGGATCTAAACTTAGAAAACTGAACTTCCACCAGGGAAGAGAGGCTAGGTGCTCCGAAAGGGTAAGCACCTTCTGCTTGTCTAGCTATCTTTCTTACTTCAGTACTGGCACTTTACAGTTTAAACGCACTTGACATTAAAACAATCTAACCTCTTGAAATAATTATTCATTCTGTAGCTTCTATCATATGGAATTTTGGCTTCATCAATCACTGATCCATCAAAATACCTTCTAAAATCAGTGTAATTACTTGTAAATTCATTTATTATTATCATTTTCCCATTAATATGTAAATAATATCATTTAAAATGTTTTGGTCTGTTCATGCCATTGCATAATGGAGCAATATGATATGTAGATTGAAAGATAATCACAGATTTCTATCCTATAATGGGACACCATTATTATAGTATTATTCAGAGATATTGATTTAGTGCTTAGTTCGAGATTATGCAAGATGAACTGTTTGCCCAAAAACCCATGTTGTAAGGGATGATAAGGAAAAGACATTTTTAGATGTGTAGTTTATTAGACTGAAACTGAGGACTCGGGAGATAACTTGAGGTTTGAAGATGAATGTTCCTCATCACAGTAAACCATTGGACCTTTTGGCAAGAGAACTGAATCTGTCCTCAGTGGGTCGAAATGGCCTGAATGGTACTGTCACTGGCTTTCAAAGTCAAGGATTGTGGGTTCGAACCCCACTCGGGACTTGAAAACTAGAATGTAAAAAGCTAAATACTACTAGTATAGTCATTTGGATGAAACTCAAAACCGAGGTCCTGTGTCTAATTTGTGCATGCTAAAGACACCTCTTTAGAGTTCATAAAAGAGTAAGCCACCTGTGACCGCCACAGAGGAAACTTACAACTAACAAGAGGCCCATGGGCCTTAACGCTCACCTGAGGCTGAGTACAAAAAGTTAATAGTTTTTGAGATAATGAACCATTTCAATATTACATGAAAAATGTGATTTTTGACCTTAAAAGGGGCATAACCCCTAAAAGGGGTCATCTGACAACTTTGACCCAATGGAGACTTTTGTAGAACTTTTGATTCTACAGAGCCCAAGATCCATCAGATTTTTCCTATCTGCGATAGTTTCTGAGTTACAAGCAATTTAAAGTGATATTACTATATGTTCTATTTTTAGTAACAGCTGCCATATTTTTTGACAGATCAAAAATCGAAACACAACTTTTGTGCAGGATACCCTAAAAAACAATCATACCAAGTATCAGTAGTTTTAGAAAAGAAGATTTTTGAAAAATAATTAACAGACGACAGACGAAGGACGCCAAGTGATGGCAATAGCTCACCTAGACCGAAGGTGATTAAAACAGACTGAGAAAAGTAAGAATTTGAACCTAGACAGTGAGAGGTGTTGTGATCCATTAGCATGTGCTTTAGACCATTTGATTATAAAGACGCCCTAAGTATTTTCAGAGCTGCCGACCCATTGTTTAATTGCAGGTTCGACCAAAATCTGACTGTGTCTGTGTGCATCCCTACCAAAAGATTTGAAAATTGATAAAAAAATATCCTGCGTTGCCATGTGATGTCTTGGAGAAATGGATACAATATAGTGCACATACTGCTCCCGGACACAAAATTAATCCACTACAACCTTAGTCCACCCATGTAAATCACTCTTATTCGTTGTGATTACAGATGGATTTGAGTGGTCATGAATAAACATTGCAAATCCTCTAACTCTATGGTGGTTTGCGGTCAGTCCCCTTCTTGGCAGGTCAGCAGGAATTCATGTCCAAATGAGGGTCAGACCCTCGGGCTGCGGGTCAGTTGGCAGTTCTGTATTTTACATGGGCAAGCACGCTTAGTAAAAATACACAAGAACTCTAATGAAACAAGTTAAGAATTATGATTTTATTAGATCCCGCCATATTAATATACATTGTACATTGTATGCATAACAAACTATAATGAAATAACTGAAACATTACAATCTAACAAAAATGTATGAAACACAAATATGAAATGAATAACAGCATAAGTTCTCCTAGCCCTAGTTTCACAATATTTTTCTTAACTAAGATTTTCTTTAATTTAAATCTGGCAATTTTCTCTTCAACTTTAACAAAATAAATTATTCAGATTTCAAATTTACCAGATTTATTTCAATAAAAATCTTAGTTAAGGAATGATTGTGAAACTGGAACCTGGCCAAAGTTTCACGTTCTTTTCTTAACTAAGATTTTTTTTTTATTTGAATCTGGCAAAATTTTATTCTGAATAATTTTGTTGGTTTTCAATAACATGTCATTTTGAGATCAATCTATGCTTTTTACACGTATAATCAATTCTGAACACAAATTTTATTTGAAGTACCTTTAAATATTAATTTGTCAAAAGTTGCCACATTTAAGTTAAGGAAAATCTTAATTACACACATGGCGGGTGTAGCTTGCTAAACAGGAGGTGCTTACCCTTCCGAAGCACCCAGCCTTACTTCCCTGGTGGAAGTTCATGTCTAACCTAACTTGTCAGTTCCAAAGTTTTTACTTTGCTTCTAGATTGTGATTCCGACATGGATTAGTATGTGTGTTTTTGATTACCATATTCAGTTTAAGTTCACCAAGTCGTCCATAATAGCATTGTCAAAGCACCAAAGTGCATTTTAGTACAGCTGACTAGACGCCACTAACAGTATTATGATTATTGTAAAAATGAAAATAAATACTTCAGTCTTCTATGGTATGTCAAGGACAATTGGAAAACTGAGCCTGGACTTTGTTTCAGAGTGACTTACATTATTAAAACAATAATACAATTTTAACATTAGACCTTTTCTCCCCGTTTTTCTTTATTTCTTGTGATTTCACAATTAGGAAAAACAAATTATTCTGATGTATTAACCATGTTAACGGTACACTTATCTACTTATTTTTTCTTTGTGATATTTAAAGTCAAAGAGAAACAATAATCAGACGGCCTGCAAATACTGTAAACAAAGTTTTATTAGCGGCTATTATTTTTTCAAAACCATTACACTACTACGGCCAATCTGTCTATAAAAGCCATCCAAGAGAACCAGAAAATGTGGCCTTTATACAGGTTCAAATACTACGAATAAAGAACAATTGGGATACAATTATACCAGCCTTTATAACCAGGTGACCCTTATATAGAGGTGGCCTTAAAGGCAGGTTGGATTGTATTCACTTTTGCTATATTGACTTAAACTGACTATTTGGTATAAATAATGCCATATTCAGAAACAAAGTTTGCAATGGTTAACTACAGTGATTTTTTCGTCCTTGCAAAACATGTGAAAGTTACCATAGTTGCACCCAAATAAATGTTGGTTTACAGTTAAGATACTCTATATGGAAAATTGTACAAATATGGATTTCATTTAGTTTATCATAAGGAAAAGATTTTTTATATCAACCCTGAATAAAAAATGATAGTATAGGTCCTTCACAAACTGATGGCAGTGTTTACAATGAGTCCATTTTAATATAAAGGCGTTGCAACAAATGAAGAATTAAAAGGCATATGGGTTTACAGTCTTATTATAGGCAAACAACTTTAACCTGTCCGCTTGACCTTTCATTAGGATATTCATATAGGATGATCCATCCAACACATGGGTAGTGTTAAGATTAAGGTTAATACATATACAGTGCACAAGTTTAATCTATGAGGTGAGTATATCTCATGATGTATAAAAAATTAACATTTGTGTTCCCTAACAAAGATGTACTTAGTCCGTGATAAATATTTAAATGTAAGGTCAAGCGGACAGGTCAAAGTTGTTTGCCTATACCTGTTCATGTAGTTTAGACTCACCCTGTTTATAAACACTCTGCCATCAGATTGTGAATGGCCTATATTATAGTGAGAAGACTCGAGTGAAATATCAACAAACGGAGTTATCAAAATATCAACACAGCTACATCAAAATGATCAATGTTAAAATGAAAATAGACATTTTATGTAACTGTAAGTGGACTCGCCGACATAATGGTATTTTATGTCAGTCAAGATTCTTAATTTCTTGGATTCTTTTAAGTATACTGAGGCAATCTGTTCTTTTGTGCAGAAAACTGGAGTACCCAGAGAAAACTCTGGCTCACAAGAGACAGTTCTAGTTTTTTCTGGGTACTCCAGTTTTGGATTGTAAAGCTTGTCAATTTACTTGCTGAAGGTTGGTTGTTTTCTCTAGGCACTACAGTTTCCTACACAATCCCAGAACTGACCTGCCTGCCCTAATACATGTATGTATAAGTAAAAGAATGTTGACTTCCACATAATACATCATTATTCCAGTCGTTCTCGACTTGTAAAGTATATCTATCCAAGAGTAATCATTATGGTATATATGATATATTTTTTATGTGACTTAATGGTGTAAAACCAGAATTCTTTTAAGCAAATAATATACTGCAAGTGTTCATTCTAGGAACTAGGTTACAACTCACGGACTGAGGCAACAAAAGTAGCAACAGAGAGAGGAAAATGGAGAGAACTTGTGAATGGCCCAATTCTCCTCATGGAGAGACGGAAATAACTGTAAAACTAACTGTTCATTCTAGAAGAGACCATGGGGCTATTGATCCCTTTATTTGCTAAATGAGCTCCATTTTTAGGTCTTATTAGACCATAATTCAAATTACATGAATGCAAAAATATTGACATTATGGTGTTTAAGAGGAAAGTTTTTAAAATAGCCCCCTCCTCAAAAATCTTAGATTAAACGCTTCTGCAAACATCTCTCCATAACAACTAAGAAACTGCTCTACAACAGAATTGTTCAAAATTACAAGTATCACTATCACTTAACCTTGACTTGGTAAGTACCTGGCCCTACCTTCACAATCTTTTCTTAACTAAGATTTTCTTTATCTTAAGTCTGGGAAATTTAAAGTCTGATAATTTTGACAATCTAAAAGTTGTCCAAATTTAGCAAGACTTTCGGAAATTAAATATAAGATAAGACATAATTGTAAACCTGGGGCCTAAAAACATAGACATATTGCCAAAAAAATACTTTCTGGATAAAAAACATGAAAATCTCTCTTATAATAAATATTTCTGGTTTTTACATTATGGATGGCACCAAACAAGAAATTATACAAAATATTCAGAAAATGAAATAAGCTCTAAAAAATAATTTTTTAGGAAAAATTCACATGACAAATGAATTTTACACGACAAAAAAAAAAAAAAAAAAAAAAAAAAAAAAAAAAAAACAAAACAAAAAAAAAAAAACCCAGTAAATCCAGTGTGTTGTGTCTTTGTTAGGTTACCATGGATACAACATTTGATAATGTACATAAATAATACATTTACTGTTATGCATAGATAATAAATAGTGAATGGCATCACATCTACAGAAGAGAGACAAATGTAATATATTTTCCAGATGAAAAGCATTCTTTTGCTTTATTTTTGTGGATTACACAGCATCAGAGTAAATAGTGAGTCTTCAAAGACAAAATGTTCCTTCAATTTTGAAGACTAAATGTACATTTATTTATTCTGTTCAAAATAAAATAGAATCTCATTAATAGCCACATTGTTTATCATCAAAGTTATAATAGCCAGCTTGCTTATCATCAAAGTTTTAATAGCCACCTTGCTTGTCATCAGGGTATTTTGTAGTCCACACCAACATGAGCCAATGTGTCATATACTAACTCTAGATGCACAGGTCAAGAGTCATGACCCAATGTCAAAACTTCGCGAACTTATGTTCGAGTACCGAAAACACTATTTTCACGGCATGATATTTTTGCGATATTTGTATCAAAGTCATTTCACGGCATGAAATTTTCGCAATATCCCATTGTGAGCCCAATCCCATCGTGAGCCCCTCATGTAAAAGTCCATTCATATTTATTCGAACAAATTTATTTTCGCGCATATTATTTTTGCCAATATTTATGAACTTGCGAATTACACGAAAATAACATGCACGCGAAAATTTCATGTTTTACAGTATTGTCAACTTCACTGACAATTTTAGTTTTCTTAATAAGTGACAGAGATCTTCAGAAATAAAATGATTATTACAATGCAATGTAAACCAAAATGAGATGATGGTGTAACATACCAAACTTAGGTGCATAGGTCAAAAGTCATGACCTAATGATATTGACAAAACCTGTGTGGCATATAAGTCAACTTTACTGACAATTCTAGTTGTCTGTAGGAGGTTGTCAGATACAAATGCAATGTGTTAAAATATTTATAAGCAGCTATGCAAAAAAATCACAGAAATTTTTAACTGGTTTAATAATAACGAGTATTAATGTAATGATGGATGCACCATTACAAATAAGGCGCCCAAACGAATAAAAATTAAACCCTCTACTTAGAACTCATATTAGGAGGACTTGTACTTTTGCCGCTTTTTTCCATGTCCATGGCAACGGCTGCCATTTTGAAAATTTTAAACCTTTAATTACGATCTACATCACTAAAAAAACTGCAGGGAAACCAAATTACTTTTTGCCATTTTTAAAAGGACAACAAAAATATGATCACTTTGCATAATTACAAAATATATCATTTTTTCATTTACATGGTATTACATTATTGTAAACATGTACTTAGTGAACTTTTTTTTATCAAATACCAGGTTTCCAAACTTAAAAATCCCTAATCAAATAGTAACACTTATTTTAATCCCAACATGGATTATTAGAAATTTTAAACTTGTATTATTCTTTTCATTTTAAGATTTGATTTTATATATAGAAGTAGTACATGAATCCAATTGGTTGAAATTCAAACAATAGGCAAAGTTGATTGACATCGCCTATACCCAATATCACAACCTGTTGTTTTGATTAGCCAATGATGTGTTGATTTTAAATTAATCCAAGCATTTACCCATGTAATGTCATATTGATAACTAAATGCAGCTACTCTATCGAATTGAATCATAAATCATGCCCCAAGGATAACTGACCATTGGTGCTGCTTATAAAAACATATTTAGCTTGAGAGCTTATAGACATGGATCAGTGATTACTTAAGTATCCTTGACAATGAAAATTCATGCTTATGGTTTTAATTCTTAAACAAAATGATAGCAGCCATCCCATGAAGAAAACTATAGTTTGAGGGTGGGGATCTCAAAGTTAGTACCTAGACCTACCTGTCCCCACCCTCCTATTGAATGACCATATGGGTTTACTTAAGTATCAATCTATTCAACTTTTCATAAAGAATAAGAGAATATATATGTTAGGGGTGGGGATCTCAACTGATCAAAAGTTAGTACCCAGCCCCGCCTGTCCCCTTCCTCCTCTGGAAAACGCCATGGGCATTTCTTCAGTATCACTCTATTCAACTTTTAAAACAGAACTGGAAAATATATAGTTTCAGGATGGGGATATCAACCATTTAAAAGTTAGTACCAAGCCCCGCCCATCCCCACCCTCCATCAGGAATGACCCCATAGGACTTTCTTTAGTATCACTCAATTCAACTTTTCATGCAGAACCAGAAAATATATAGTTTATGGGTGGGGATCTCAACCGTTTAAAAGTTAGCACACTGCCCCGCCCATCCCCACCCTCCCTGATACCCCCGGGAAAATCTTGTGATACAGACTTGTACATCTTGAGACACTGATCATGAATATATATGGTTTTATAGTACAAAATATAGTATAAATAGCAAAATTGAGAATTATTGTTTTTAAGACCCCGCCCTCCTGCCCCTCCCCTAATGACCCCATGGACATTTTACCTCGGCCTCTGGGGAAGAAGATGGGGATCAACCTTCCTGTGAAGTTTGGTTAAGATTGGACCAACGGTCTTCGAGAAATTGGTTGGACAAGTTCATGGCCGGAAGAAGAAGAAGAGGAAGAATAATAAAAATAATAACGAGTACTAATGTAATGATGGATGCATCATTACAAATAAGGCGCCCAAACGAATAAAAATCAAACCCTGTATTCAAAATATAATATTAGGACTTGTACTTTTGTTGCTTTTTTTTCATTTCCATGGCAACGGCTGAAAATTTTAAACCTTTAAATAAGTTCTACACACAATAGAAAAACTGTTGAGAAATTTTTAACTTGTAATATTCTTTTCATTTTAAGATTTAATTTTATACAGAGAAGTAGTACATGAATCCAATTGGTTGAAATTCAAACAATAGGCAAAGTTGATTGACATCACCTATACCCAATATCACAAACCATTGTTTTGATGAGCTAATGATGTGTTGATTTTAAATTAATCCAAGCATTTACCCATATAATGTCATACTGATAACTAAATGCAGTTACTCTATCGAATTGAATAACAAATCATGCCCCAGGGATAACTGACCATTAGGGTTGCTTATAAAAAGATTTAGCTTGAGAGCTTTTAGACATGGATCAGTGATTACTTGAGTATCCTTGACAATGAAAATTCATGCTTATTGTTTTAATTCTTAAACAAAATGATAGCAACCAGCCCATGAAGAAAACTGTAGTTTGAGGGTGGGGATCTCAAAGTTACTACCTAGACCTACCTGTCTCCACCCTCCTATTGGAATGCCCATACGGGTTTACTTTAGTATCAATCTATTCAACTTTTCATAAAGAATAAGAAATATATATGTTAGGGGTGGGGATCTCAACTGATCAAAAGTTAGTACCCAGCCCCGCCTGTCCCTGCCCTCCTCTGGAAAACGCCATGGGCATTTCTTCAGTAAAACTCTATTCACCTTTTAAAACAGAACCGGAAATATATAGTTTCAGAGTGGGATATCAACCATTTAAAAGTTAGAACCAAGCCCCGCCCGTCCCCACCCTCCATCAGGAAAGACCCCATGGGATTTTCTTTAGCATCACTCTATTCAACTTTTTATGTAGAACCAGAAAATATATAGTTTATGGGTGGGGATCTCAACCGTTTAAAATAGCACACTGCCCCGCCCATCCCCACCCCTCCCTGATACCGCAGGGAAAATCTACTGATACAGACTTGTGCATCTTGAGATACTGATCATGAATATATATGGTTTTATAGTACAAAATAAAGTATTAATGGCAAAATTGATCATTATTGTTTTTAAGACCCCGCCCTCCTGCCCCTCCCCTAATGACCCCATGGGCATTTTACCTCGGCCTCTGGGGAAGGAGATGGGGATCAACCTTCATGTGAAGTTTGGTTAAGATCGGACCAACGGCCTTCGAGAAATTGGTTGGACAAGTTCATGGCCGGAAGAAGAAGAAGAAGAGGAAGAATAATAATAATAATAATAATAATAAGAAACGGTGCAAAAACAATAAGTCGCCAAACTTTGTTTGGCGCCTTAATAATAATAATAATAATAATAATAAGAAACGGTGCAAAAACAATAAGTCGCCAAACTTCGTTTGGGCGCCTTAATTATAATAAAATGATATATACATTATATGTTACGAAGCATTGTACTTTCAGAATATCAGGATAACTTCAATATTCTAGACAAGTACAAAAGATTGTCTTAGTAATTTGGATGTACTTTTCCATCAATGGAACAGAGATTTCCAATCATACAACAGACTGTAAAACTGTTTCTACTATGATATCAGAAAGTTTTCAATCAGTGGAAAATAAAAAATACAGACACAGTTGCATTATCTGATACTGTACACTTCTGCTATCAGCACTCTTTCCTCATCCTTCTGTCCATTTTTAATAACAATTACAAGCACAAATAAATAAAACATTGTTAAACTGTTTTAACAAATGTTTAGATCTCATCTATAGGTAGCTGAAAATTCTAATGAAAAACAGAAAAATTTCAATTCTGTACATGTCACATAATGGCTACACTGTATACTGCAACTGGAGGTATTGTTTGATCACTAAACTTCTATTAAGATCTAAAGACTCTTGCAGCTAATTTAGACTCCCAAGAAATGAATTTGAATTGGTTTTTACTTGCAAAAAAGAACCATTACAGTAGGAACTACTCTGAAAATGGTGATGTTGTCCTTGGTGACGATTTACATCATATGCTCAACAGAATCCGCGATTTGCCTGGTTTTTCAACATGTTAAATTCCATAGCGCCAACATTTTTCACTGTCACAAACAGAGTGGTTCCCCCAGTAAGTTTTTTTTCATAAAATAAATATTATTTGACCTCATCTTATAACCAATGATCAAAATGATGCACAACTCAGTAACCGCAAAAATTGCAGCTCTTTCGATTTTGATGACAATTCGTTTAAAACCAAAATCAGGTCAAATTGAAGCTGTCTACTCACAAGTTAAAATCACAATGTAGCACAAACAAAACCTGTTGCTCCTTTTTTTCACATACACATAGACCATTCTTACTTCTTTGATTTTAAAACACTCTATATTTGTAAAAATCACACAATCCTGTCGTAAAGTTCCACCCAAAGACAAGGGAGAGAATATATATCAGAACCACTCCCATCAAAGGAAACAGTAATGTCCGTGTGTTTTTTAAAAATGGTAATGCTGAAAATATCAAGAAAAAAATATTTTAATATCAAAAGATACAATATACATATTTATTATATAGCAATATATGCATCACATAGAAATAAAGGATAAATCCCGAGGTGTTAGCGTGCAATAAATATTGATATTTGCAAGCTAACTTTGTTCCAGTCCGAGGTTTCCTGAATCCATTTTTCATATTGCACGCTTTGTCACATGACGCTGTCATTTATGATGTCATACCATTGTTGTTACAAGGCTGACGACGTCATGATTGTGTTGTTGTCGTATTGCACTAGTTCTTATATCTAGTGCAATATTTATGTATTATAAGAAAAAAATGGTATTTTGAGATGAAATACTAGTGGGAAGTAAACAAAATTTCTTTTGCTATATAATAAAAGGGTTATTGAACCGATGTTGTGAAATATTGTCCCTTGTTGACTCGAAATTTGCACTCGTAAGCTCTTGCAAATGTCGAGTCAACTCAGGACAATATTTCACAATATCAGTTCAATAACCCTATAACATTAGTGATGGAAATAAGACAAAATTTTGAACCAGGTGCTTGTCTGATGTTTTTCGACATTTTTAATATGGTACATAGGACAGTACTGAAAAAGTTAACAGTTATGGCATGTAGGATTGGCTGCTATTTACAACACTGATCCATTTAATATACACCTAACATTAAATAGGGCCCTTAATTCTAACATATAATTTGTAATAAATACTCTAATGTCAACTTGCCATGTGGTTGGCAAAAGAAGAGTCACTACTCATGTTTTATTACATAATTAGCTGCATATATAAGTTAACTGCCTAGCAACAAATCAACAACCTTAATGTCCTACTTAAATAAAGACTATGGTAGCTCAGTTGGTAGAGTGCTCCCTCCTAAAGTGGAGGTCGTGGGTTTAAACCCTGACCAGGTCTGACCCAAGACTTGAAAGTGGGCAATGACTGTTCTTTTCACCAACCACTCGGCACTACGAAATGAAAGTCATAGTTAGTTCGGATGGGAACTTACAATAAACAAGGTCCCATGTCACTGCAAGGCACAATAAAGAACCCTGCTGTATAATGCCATCAGCGCCAACACACAAGAAAAATTCCTGCACCTTTGCCTATAGGTTGCAACATCTCAAAATAAGTAAAATATTCTTGACTGGGACGTTAAACACCATTAATCTACCTTAATCATTATAACTCCACTCAACTCAATGTCCAACTTACCACTGTATCCAAGAAATGTGATATAAATGTAGTAAAATATAGCTATTAACCACAATGTGTTGCCTAGCAACAATCCAAAAATTCCTCCTTTATAAATTAAGGCTGAAATATAAATATTTAAAAAAAAAATTTAAAACATTGAAAATATAAAATAAAATTAAACTACAGTATAGTAAAACCTCCTTATAATAACTTTAATATTTCACTTATCATCAAAATATTCAAATTCAGGCAACGGGATAAACCCTCCACTGAGAAGAGCAGAGACAATAATTTTTTGTATACTTCTTGTTTTCTGTCCATAGTCTCTTCTAGCCAGAAAGGCAACCAATCATTAGATTATCAAGTGCTTAAAATCTGGTCAAGATCAATCTATTACTGTATAAGAAGAAAAATTTGTGAGGAAGAAATATTCACGATTTTCACTGCGACACTTGTACTGCCAATATATCTTCTCAGCGAAAGTGATTAATCCCTTTGGTTCATTTTCCCTACAGTCGGACACATGAAAATTTCTTACAGTGATATAGATTAAAAGACAATAACTGCGAAAGTTTCCTTCTGCTAATAATTCTTCTTAATATACAGTATCATTAATAATTTATCAGTACATAACTACCATTTTCCAATATCACTAACCATTTGATAAAACTAGCAGAACTTTGAAGAACTGGGTACTGAGAGTTAATCCTTTGTCAAAGTGGGACTAAATTTCCAGTTACTTCATGTCACTATTTAGTATTGGCCTGACAAGCCTAAAAACTAAGCGCAGGTCTTTTTTGAGGTAAGTGTATTTCAATACATTTTGTATTTTATACTCCTTTGTGAAACAGATTTTGGGTTTTCAAAAACATACACCTACATGTAGTTTAGTGTTTTTTTTTCTAATGTGTCTTGTGTTCATTTTCATGTATATTTGTGAGTGACATGACATAAAATAATGCTACAGTAAAACACGTTTATAACAAAGCCCTGGGGACTCTATCTTTAACTTAGTTATAAAGCAACTTCATTTTTTTGTTTTAATATATCAAGCGAATTCAGTGAATTGGAATCCCCACCAACAGAAGATAAATATCAACTCAGATTTTGGCTCCAGTCAAGCGTTTTAGAAAAATGATATGTTTTATGACTCAAACAACAGTTTCCATTTTGCTTTTACATGAAAAACCTGTACCCAAGTTTTATGAAATAGTGCATCGTAGTTTTGGAGAATTAGTGCAGACAAGAATTTTGGACAGAAGGACGGATGGACAGAATCTCTAATTTAATATCCCCCTCTTTCTTTGAAAGGCGGGGAATATTTAAACTATAGTAACAACTCCTAACTTTGACATTTCACTTTTCGCCACAATATTCAGAGATCCAGCGAACAGGAAAAACCCCCCCACTGAGAAGAGCAGAGGCAATAATTTTTTGGATACTTCTTGTTTTCTTACTATAGTTTCTTCCAGCCAGAAAGAGAACCAATCATTGATTATCAAGTGCTTAAAATCTGATCAAAACAATCTATTAGTGTATAAGAAGAAACATTTGTGAGGAAGAAATATTCCAGTTATATATAATAAATAACAACTCACCATTTATAAAAACTAACTGAAACAAATGCAAGATCATGAGTAGTGGAAAAAATGCATTCAAATGTACATCAAATGCATAAGCCCATTCCACATCCTGACCTCTAGGTGGCGCTGATATCATATATTTGTTTGAAATTAACCTGAAATGAAAAATTTACAAAATTGAAAAGAAATGATTTTTAAGTGTTTTATATCCCAGTCAAGATTTATATTGAAGGGGTCAGTTCAAAAATGGTCGATGAATCTGGAGTACCATGTAGAAAAACACCCATAGTTGGCAAGATAAACTTTGATTCAAACCTAGGCAAACAAATAGGCCACTAAGGTCCCTGGAAAAAAAGATTGAGAGAACATGCTGTTTCTAAAAATTTATGTACCAGTACTTGACCAAATGCTAGGTTTCCACAAATTTAAAATTACATGTATTAGTAGCCAAATTTTAAAAAAATGTGAAAATAAAGTCCTTTTCTAAGTATTTTTTCACAAATTTGCTAAAATAGGTTATTTTTTCAAAGAATTTCTCAAATTCGTAGCCAATGGCGATTTTGGCTATCAGGAATGGAAACAGAAATGTTGACCACCTGCAAGCCTTTTTCAGATAATGTGAAAATCACAAGAAATAGAATGCATGTAAAATTCTCGTCTGTTACAGCAAACCTTATATGACTGCAATTTTACAGTCCATACACTGTTGTCTATGTTTGGTGACAACTGTTTTAAAATTAAGTGACCTCCTTGGTCTTATTGGGAGGCCTCAGCGGCTTGGCAGTCTAATGCACTGGCTTCAGATTCACAATGCCTGTCACTACCTAGAGTCCATTGTTCAGATCTGAAGTGTGAAAATATTTGTCAGTTTGCTTGCTAAATGTCCATATAGGCTTAATCTTTTACCAGGTGGTAAACTGAACAGGACAGACATGGCCTTAAAGTGTGAAAATATTTGTCAGTTTGCTTGCTAAATGTCCATATAGGCTTAATCTTTTACCAGGTGGTAAACTGAACAGGACAGACATGGCCTTAAAGTGTGAAAATATTTGTCAGTTTGCTCGCTAAATGTGAGTGATTTATCTTTGAGTACTCTGATTTCCTTCCACCATCTCAGAACTGACTGCCTTGAAATAAGTGAAATAATCTTAACTGGGGCCTTTCTGTACTTGGAAGACAGTTTTAACTATATTAATACTGTATATGATAATTACATAGAATTAAAGAAAGCTTTTCAGATATAAATACTAGACAAGAGAATTGGTAGAACGGATGCATGTACCCTGAAAAAAAGGTTAGTTGTAAAAGGGATATTTCTTAATTAAAATATGTTTGTTTATACAAAAATTTGCAAAGGCCAAATAGAGTTATGGTTCTTGTACGCTGCATTTCTTTTCATTGAGTTCTATCAACCTATGAAGTTTCCTGTTGACATGGGACGGACGTACAAAGCAGTAACTATATGCTCTCCCCTTTATGAGTAGGTTGTTTAATTTTTCTATTAACTGCATTTCAATTTTGTATTGCCAAGTAGTATATAGTGCCAACTACCGGGTACTTCTGCTTGAAAATTTTTAATAGTTACCAGATTAACAGCACCATTACTCCGTTCTACTAAAATTTGTATAATAGCATTTTGCAAAATATACCAGAGAAAAATTGCAACTCTAACATATCCATGCACACAAATTAAGTCCAGTCTTTAAAATGTGTGTTCTGGGACCATGTCAAACTCTGTTGCCATGTTCACACTCTTGCAAAGCTACAAAACTTCCTTTTTGTAAGTAAAACTCTAACTTAAAAATTATTAATAAATTGATTTGAAGACTAATTGATGTTATTGTGAATCTTTCTTACACAATTGTCCATCCACATGTAAACTGAGGAATTTTTATTTTTCATAGCACAAGAAATTTGATTTTGTCATAGTATCCATGCCTCAAATGGATTGGATTAGATCAGATTGGATTATGGTGTTTACGTCCCAGTCAAGATTCTTTTTTTAACAAGGTAGTCAGTTTTTAGATGGTGGAGGAAACCGTAATGTCCAAAGAAAACCGCTGACCTTTCTCGCACTAGGATCTGCACCAATGAGATTCTGTGCTTTAAGACTACTCAGTCACAGAGGCCCATCAAATTATTCATATGAAATAAAATTAAGGAACAGTACATGATGCATACCAGAACAGTGTTGCTATCAGCAGTCCTACGCCGATACAGTCCACAAAAACCACCCAAATGATAAACTTTAAAAATCCAATAAAGTGAATCTGCAAAACCACTGAAAAACCAATTGAGGAAACTGAAAAAGAAACAAGAAAAATATTAATATAAGAGAGTGTAGACATTCTAGAAGGGGGGGGGGGGGTCATGGGGGCCACTGATCAATTATTTTGCCAAATGACCCCATTGTTAAGGCTTTAGGGGGCATATTTAACATTATATAAATTAAAAATATTGATGTTATGGTGTTTGAGAGTAAGTCTTTTGAAAATGGCCCCCATCTAAAAAATCCTAGAATGAACACTATTGCAAGATTTAATATTCAATTAAATAATTAAATATTGTATATACATGTATTGCCATTAAGTCAAATGGACACTGCAGTAACCATGGTAACCTGAGTAACACTGTTCATTGGGGGCTTGTTAAACATGTGGGAGGTTAATGTCCGAATCACAGTCTGGTCTAACCAAGACTTGAAAATAGGTAGTGACTGTATTCCATCAGGTACTCAGTAATTAATTTATTTAGAAATGAAAGTCACTAGGTCCTTGAAAAGAGGCCTTAAAAACCAATCCCCTATGTACAGTAGGTGTGGGATGCTAAAGAACCCTTCCTGCATGTTGTCTTGAGGTCACTGCAAAGGTTAAAATTTCTTGCAACTTCACCTATAGCTGTTGATATCTCGATTAAAGTGAAATCTTCTTGGCTGGGAAGTAAAAACTCCATTCAATCAATGTATTAGTTTAATCACTGATTATAACCAACTGTTATAAAGAAATACAGCAAAATAAGTATTTTACAAAATACAGTCAAACATGTCTTAAAGGCCACCTTTATATAAGGATCACCTGCTTTTAAGGCCAGTAAAATTTTATCCAAACTGTGCGTTATTCAAGTGGTTTGAACCTGTATATTAGGACCACCTGCCCATAATGTCTTGTAAAATTTTATCCCAAATGTTCTTTGTTCATGTTATTTGAATCTGAATATAAGTGTCACCAGCTTATAAAAACCACTTTTTATAAGCCATTAAAAATCATTATAAAAACAGTTTTACTGTCATATGGTTTTCTAAAATCCAGCATATTTTACTGAATTATGCTTAATTTTCATGGAAAACCCAATTAACTTGAATAATGTTTGACATTGTTAACTTACTTCAGTCTTGTTGTAACTTGAAATTGCTATGTGCATCTGCGATTACGGTAAAATATTTCTGTTGGAAGGAATTTGTTGCCACTATGGGGATTTCATATGTCGAAAATTATGGTCTTTACACTGTAAGTGATATCCTTGGTGACATTTTATGCAATATGCAAAAAGATCTGCCATGCCCTTGATTTTCAACATAAAAATTAATACCCCTATTGTCCCAATGTTTCACTATATGCAGATATATTTTAAGGTGATCACAGATGCAAAGAGCAATTTCATGTTACAGCTAGGCTCAAGTAAAAATATCAAACTTTCTTCAAGTAAATAAAATTTGAATTTGCTATGAAAGTATGTATAAATCACTGTGCAAAATTGTAACTCTGAGAGTGAAATTAAACACCAGTGGCTGAAAATCAACATCAGTAATTATAAACAGTGTTTACTTGCCATTTTAATTAGGAAATCTCCGCTTACATTTTATTATAGTTTTTTTTTTTCATTTGGAAAGGGGTGTGTATTTGGTCCCTTAAGGGTGCCAGAAATATTATATTCACTAACCCACTAGCCAAAAACTCAACAGAACAAGGAATGCTGGGTCATCTCGTGCCCACTGATCTTTCGTATCTGAAAAGTAAGTAAAATAAAAATCACAGAACTGAAAACACTAAAAAAATAAAAGAAAAAATGATGTGCTACAAGGCTCAAAGTGACCTTCTTTTAATTTAGGGGCCAGCAAGGCTTCTAATCAAAAATTTTCAGTTGCCAATTAAGAATTTTAGTTGCCAAAAATGAAACTATAATATTTATCCTGGAAGCTTCCTTGAACAACATTCATAACATCTGACAAATTATTACTTATTGGATTGTTAAAACGATTAAAAGAGTTAATGAAACAGACTGAGCAAGAGAACCACTCACTGCAGTAGCTCAGTTTGTAGAGTACTTGCTCTAAGCAACCTCCAACTGGGTCTGACCCAAGACTTAAAAGTAGGTAGTGACAGGCACTCTGCATTACGAAATGAAAGTCACAGTTCTTTCAGATGGGAACTTAAAATAAACAAGATCCTATTTCACAGTAGGCTTGGCATGATAAAGAACACTGCTGTATAATGCCATCAGCACAACACACAGAAAAATATATGCACCTTCACCTATAGCTGGCGATGTCTTGAAGTTGATATTTATAAGTGAATATTTTTGACTGGGATGTTAAATACCATTTCTCAACTCGGACTTAGCAATGTTGTTAACTGGATAACATATTTAAATTAGACATTAACACAGATTTTCATTACAGGTATAACTTACGTTTTCTATATTGGAAATTTCTGTACCTGAAACAGAAAGAAATAAACTTTTAATTACTAGATGAACTACTGGCATAAAACTATAATAGCAATCTTATATCCTCATTAAACTTCAATAAACACCAGTATTTTAGTTAGGTTGTTTTCACAGGGCTCCCCATCTTTTTTTCTGATCCATCTTGCCCTTTTTGCAATGATTTACCGTGTTTCCTGGATGGAACAATGAAAACAAATACCAGTAGTATATAAATTTCTGCACCTTCGCCTATAGCTGGCGACGTCTTGATATAAGTGAAATATTCTTGACTGGGATGTTAAACACCATTACTCAACTCATTTCAATATACAGTAAAACCTTGTTATAATGACCCTTGATAACTTTGCCATCTTGCTTATCGCCATACTATTTTGAAGTCCCAAAATCTATTTTGTTTATGTTTTTCTTTAAGCGCCTACTTCAATTTGTTGCCGAACCCCTTTATAATGCCAAAACTTCACTGAACAAATGGTGGCAATGAATCAAGGTTTTACTGTAGATAACATACATGTAGCAGAGAGAGAGAGAGAGAGAGAGAGAGAGGGGGAGAGAGAATACTTACACTTTTTGAGGTGCAATGAACAAGTATATCATTTGCCAGAATGCATATTCAAAATCCATTTGTTTGAACTTCAAAAGTCTTCTTAAATATTTCTTCCTTTTTGATGTTGCTGTCAACCTTGAGTCTTGTTTCGAGTCCTGGCGTGACAGGTGTCTCGCATGTTCATCTCGAGTAAATGGAGATGATGTAGTTGAAGATGTTGGAGACACGGGTGGTGAAGTCTTGGTGTAGCTGTACATCTTTAATCTATTGCTTGGGTTATTTTTTTTTTACATTAAATCAACAAATCAATTCTTCTAGTTGATCATTAAAAATTCCTAAGAACAAAATATGAAAGAAAATTCAATGATAACAATACATGTACTAGTGTTGGGAATTTGTTGCAATTTAATAATTGATGATTGATTCACTGCAACCGATCAATCAGTTATAATCGATTAGAGGCATTTTATTCCAATTTTTTTTTCAACATATGCCATTATTACATTTCCAGTGACCTGTTATCTGATTTGCTAGGAAAATGAACAGCAACCAATGAGAAGGAGGCTTTCAAATGTGTATTGGTTACCAAAAATGATAATGTCTCCTGATTACCTGTATGCTTTTGGATATAGGCTTTATCATCAACAAAAAGGGCCATTGCTAGGTTTCCACAAATTTATAATAATTAGTAGCCAAATTTCCAAAATTGGTGAAAATATAGTCCTTTTTAAAGTATTTTTTCACAAATTTGATAAAATAAGTTACTTTTTGAAAGAATTCCTTAGAAATTAGTAGCCAATGGCGATTTTGGCTACCAGGAATGGAAACATAGCCATTGACGACAGTGCTATGAATGATAAATCGGGGATAATTTGGTTACCAAGACATGTTTTTGCAAATACGAAAGGGTTCAAGTCAAGAAGAAAGCACAGTTTTTTCACGGCCAAAAGGGAAGCATTCTCTAAAGAAGTGTGTACATAATTCTTTAACCAATCAAGTAACAAAAAGTCCATTAATCACATATCAATCCCTAAATTGGCGAGTTGAAAAATTTGTAACAAATTCACATGAATTTTCCTGCAATACTTTGCCATATTGAAATGCGAACGAAACAGGATCTGACAAGATCATTCTTTCTTTTCGGAGATCCCGCCACTGTATAGTGCATCACTGTTATTAGTGTAAAAACAGAGTATGCATATATTGTCTGTTTTCGAATTATTTCATGATTTTTCCTGAGAAATATAGAAAAGTAGATTAGAGTTTCTAAAGGTTTGACCTGGTGAATAATCCGCATTTGGCCAATGCTGAAATTAATTTGAATAAAAACTTCTGTCATAGAACTTTGTCTGCTGCGCATTCTGAGCGGTCACGTCGTCAGTCATAAGAGATGGTATTATAATTATGAATAAAAATACATTCAAATTGGAATTTTAAATACAATCGCAAGCCTGGCAACTGGCAGTCACACTGACCCAGGCCAAGAAACAGGCACCTAAAGCGTAAAAAATACAGATTACCCTTACGATATAATTTCACATTTCATTCCATCTTAGTCTCAGGTAACAGTTAAACTGTGTAGTTTAAATAATAAGGGATAATGAGGAGTTTGTCATCGCTAAAAATAAGCAAAACTCTTAAATGAACTTTTCACGTATACCGGAAGTTACACATGAAATAATTCATCATGGTTAAACAAACGCTTTCTTCTTGTTGCTTGGAGATCTTGTCGTTTATATGACCACCGAAACATAATGATTAAGGAGTCCCTTCTTGAGATTAATTAACAGTATTCACAGTTCTTTATTTTTTGTTTGGTCTAAATTGTTGTTTTGTAGAATTGTTCTTATATTTCAGAAAAAATTTCAAACTGTGTTAAGGTCGTGAACAAAGGTCAATGCTAAAGAGATTGCACATTTAACAATCATATCTTGGCCATTACTCATTGCTGGTTTGTAGAATTTTCATGAAATTTCAAATGTTCTCAGTGGTGTGTTAAGGCCTTGAACTAAGGTGATATGAAAGAGGCCAAAGCCTAAGAAGTTATATTTTTGAAAATCATGTCTTGAACTAAGGTGATATCTAAAAGGTCAAGGCCGAAGAAGTTGTATGTTCGAAAATCATATCTTGAACTAAGGTGATATCTAAAAGGTCAAGGCCGAAGAAGTTGTATGTTCGAAAATCATATTTTGAACCAAGGTGATATCTAAAAGATCAAGGCCAAAGAGGTTGCACATTTAAAATTATATCTTAGCCAAAACTCATTTTTGTTTTGTAGAATTTTCATGAACTTTCAATTGTTATTCATTGTCCAATAGTATGTCAAGGCATTTAAAACCAAGTTTTTATCTTAAAGGCCAAAGTCACAGGGTTTGCTGATTTGAAAATTGTGTTTGGCTCTTAACTCATTGCTGTATCAAAGAATTTTTGTACAAATTGTTGTCATTGTTAAATGGTGTGTCAAGGCCTTAAATCAAGGTTATAGTTTAAAGGTCAAGGTTACAGAGGGTGCTTATATTTGCTGCTTTGAAGAGTTTGCATAAAATCGCACAGAAACCTGTATAAGGATGAAAAATAAATATATGGATGAATAATAATGCTTTACACCGCTTTATGTCCCATCAAAGTATAAAGGTGGTCTGTTATGGGATAACAAGGAAAAGAGGAAAGCCAGAGAAAAAACTTTTGTCAAGCAAACTGATAAACAAGGACCACCTCTAGGCATTAGTAAAGAGGGTTAATAAGTTATTCTTCAGAGCCATATTAGCTTTATTGCACCTATTGGTGGCTATTTAAAGAAATAATAAAATTTTGAAAAATAAAAAAAAGAGACTATCAGTGATGTAGTACAAGTGGAACCATGATATATTAAAGTTGAGGAAATTGAAAAAACTAAATTTTTAAGTCACAACATTAATAATGTTTTTGTTCCATTACCTAACCTATGTAAAAGCTAAAAATCTGCTTAAACCAAACAAAACCTTTGCTCCAGAATGTATTTGGTTTAGAGTGAGTGAGTGAGGTAATGGAAGGTTATGCCTCATCCAAGATTCTTTCACTTAATATCAAGGCAATCAGTTTTGTGGATAGTGGAGGACATTGAGTACAAGAGAAAACCACTGACATCTGGCAAGCCCAGACAAACTTTCTCACTCTAGGATCTACCGATGTAATCGAACCTAGGAGTGAAAAAAATCTGATATGAAGCACAGCAAGGCTTAGACCACTCTGGTACTGATCAGCTGGAGACCCTGTTAAGTTTAGACAAGTTTCACTGTACAGTCCAACCTGCCTTAAAGGCCACCTCTAACAAGGTCACCTGCTTATAAAGGCCAGTAGAATTGTATCCCAATTGTTCTATTTCATATTATTTGAACCTGTATATAAAGGCCACCTGCCCATAAAGGTCAATTTTACTGGTTCTCTTGGGTGACCTTTATAGACAGGTTTCACTGTATGTTCATAATTCAATATATCTGGAAAATCTGTTAATTTTTGAAAATTATACAAACAAATTATTGTGTTTAATTTAGTTTATTTAGAAAATTAAGACATATGGTGTAAAAACATTAAAATTAAAACATATCAGCATAATTGTGAAAACCAACATATAAAACATTTGTGATATGTCAAGCAAAAACCACATTAATGGCTCTTTTTAAAATTTTTTAGGATGTTATTGGTATCTATAAATTGTATATTTCCTGAAATATATATTTTCCAATGACCTGGTATAAAGTTGTGAAGAATTTTACCTGTATGCTACCCAAAGAAGACCAATTCCTTGGGCAAGAGATCTGAAAAACGTTCTCACACTAGGAGTTAAAACTTAGGCTGTGACAAGCGCAGTGATCCGTAATTTTCTTAAATTGTTATAAAAACTACCGTACTAAGTATGGTTGTTGCTTGAGCTGTCACATTCAACAACAGTTAGTAACCAGCATGAACACATCAACAAATAAGTGCAAAAATGTATCCCATTTTATCCAACCCTCAATTTCATAACAGAACATGTTTCATCATTTCTTTTATTCCAACCCTAAATTTCTTAACATCTAAAACAGATTTTTTTACCCTTAACTTCATAACACAACTCATTTTATGTTTTTTAATTTATTTAACCAAAATTTTTCTCTGATTTTTTTGTACAACATAAAAATAAAAACAACTATTCTTTATGACATAATTAAATCTTAATCACATGTATATCTATTTGTTCATTGATTGGTGCTCCATACAAGGAAGAATACAAAAACAACAAGAAGAAATAAATATATTATATAGGAAACCAGTAAAAAATACAAATGTATTGACCTGTCCACTTGACTTTTCATTAAGAATATTTATATAGGAGGTCTACCAAATACATGGGTAGTATTAGAATAAACAGTTCATACACATACATGTTTCCCCTGATGTAGAAGATAAACACCTGTGTTCCCAATACACAAATCAGAGCTGCCAACTGACCTGCAACCTGCAGGTCCAACCCTCATTTATACACAAACTCCCGCTGAATTCCTGCAAAAAAGGGGACTGACTCGCAAATGACCATAGAATTTGAGGATGTGCAGTGTTCATTCATTAGCACTCAAATCTACATGTAATCACAGTGGATTTGAGCAAATTTACATGGATGGAATAAGAGTGTAATGGATTCATTTTGTGCCGATAGTTGGGTGAAAAAATCACTGCATGTGTACTGTATCTATTTCTCTGTGAAATCATATAACAATGTACCATTTTTTAATGTTAATTTTCAATTATTTTGGAAGGGATGCACCTAGACACACACCTCCTAACCTTCAGTGGTTTTCGGTAGGACCCGCAATTACACAAAATAGGGCTGTCAGTTCTGCAAATGTACTGGTCCATAATAAATATTTAAATTAAAGGTCAAGTGGGCAAGTTGTTTGCCTATACCTAAACGCCAGTATCAATAATAATAATTATAATAATAACAATAATTGTTATTTGACCATTAAAGAAATATAAAGTTGGAATGCAATTATCAAGAGGATTGCTGAGCATTCAAAATACCCCACCACAAACTTTGCTCATTTCATAATGGCTTTAAGGCCAACACTGCTCCACTAACCAAAATATTTTTTTAAAAAATCAGAATATTATTAAGTTTATCAAAGATAACAATAGTTATTTGACCATTAAAGAAATATAAAGTTGGAATGCATTTATCAAGAGGATTGCTAAGTATGCAAGATACCCCACCACAAATTTTGCTCATTTTATAATGGCTTTAAGGCCAACACTGCTCCACTGACCAAAATACTTCGAATATAAAATTCAGAACATCATTTAGTTTATCAAAGATAACACATGATAACAATAGTTACTGTACAAAAACTAAACTAATTAAAGTAAGACAAACTGGTGAATGAGTAGAAGTAGGTGTAATCATGTTTTACGCCAAAAGTCAAGATTTTTTCCCTCATTTTATCCTGTTTATATTTAAGTGGTCAGTTTTAAGATGATGAAGGAAAAAGGAGTGCTTTGCAAAAAATACTAATGTTAGGCAAATTAACTGACAATCATTCCCACACAAGAATTTATCCGAGTAGGATTCAATGGCACTGTGCCTTTTAAGTCAACACCAAGACCCTTCATGATCAGCCACTGAAGCAACTGATAGATGAATAAATAGAGTACTAGCGTATGTGAAAACAGAATATATTCTAGATCAAAACTCCATAAATATTGTACCTCTGTCTAGATCTATATGTGGTGGGATATATCAAAACTTCACCAAAATTGTTAAACACAATTACTTAACTAAACTCAACTCCATGAGTATTGTGCTTAATTGGGTCTAGAATTTTATATGGCGGGGTATAATAAATATTTCTCAAATCTGTTGATAATAAAGAAACGATAGAAAATATTTAAATGATATCGACCATTTCAGGTTTCTGGCCTTAAAGAAACAATTACACAAACAAAAATGCAATTGATATAAACAATAACTAAAATTCTTTAAAACATCGTACATGGTTAACAAAAATAGCATATTATTAGATCTACATCAATATTGGTAAAGTGAAGAAAAAAAAAAAAAAAAAAAAAAAAACCCTCATAACGTTGATGGCATTGCATTGCTTGAAAAATAAAACCTTCGCTCAATTATTGCTCAGGGGAGACAATTCACAAAATAAAATGAATACCGGTAAAATGATAATATGATACTTGAATAACATACAGGCAATATTACAATAAATAGCACCAATAACAGCTTACCAAATAAACTCATGTCACACAAAAAGTTAAGATCATGCAATAAGATATCTCAGAGATTACGTATTAATGCAAGCAAAAAATAACTAGAGAGTAAAAGGATTAAAAATGATAAACTAAAAATTAAAAAAAAAGCTAAGAAAAAGGGAGACAGTAAACTACTGGATTTACTAAAAAAAGCAAAATACAAAAAAACATAAGTGCATCAAATAGAAATAAGTAACTTAAGAATTAAACTAACATATATCTACCACTACATGAAAAATACTAAATTATTATGATCGTGGATTTTTTTTCAGAAATAAGCAAAATTATATTAAACAATGTACATGATCTAAATTCAATTTAAGAGACCTTTAAATAAAAATGTTAAACTTAAACAACAGACAGCTGTTCCGAGCCTATAGATTAATGCTGTTCCGAGGCTATAGACTACTGCTGTTCCGAGGCTATAGACTAACGCTGGTCCGAGCATATAGACTAATAAGATTAATCCTTATCCGAGTTTCATTGACAATACTGTAGCTTAGACAAAGTAATCTCCCTTGGATCATATTGTTCAACTCCAAGCATATTTGACATTACCCATTCATTTTGCAACTATAGCAGTATGACATTAACTATCTTGCTGATGGACAGTCTGGCTGAGGTTTGAAACCTAGGACCCTTTTTATAAGGCGAGTATAAGACCTTAACCATCCAGTCTCATTATCTCCATCTTTATATAAAGGACCCTGGGACAATACTGATTCTACGTCGTTCTAACATGTTCAATTACAAAAAATAGCAGATCTCCAAAAACTCTGGGTCCAACAAACTTAACAATATATCACTTTAGTGTACTTTTTCTTAATAATACAAAAAAAACATGACCAAAAATGTCCATAATTGACACCGAGATTCATTCACATAGTGTATACAACAAAACTATGACAAAAGCTAGCGGTATACGGCATAATACTTAATGTGGGCGAGTTAAATATTTAAATTATAACTACGGTAATAAATTTCTTATATCTAACAAAATTCTTACATCAAATAAAAAGATAATAAAAAAGAAGCAAATTAAATGATGTGTTTAAATTTTGCAATGGTTTAAAAATAAATAAATTACAAATTCCCATATGCAGCCCTAAATTTTGTCTCCTAAAATGGTGGTCAAAATCGACATGGAAGTGTGTCTGGCGACCTAAAATTTGTAAATGGTGGCCAGCTTGTCCACTTAATTTGAACTTTTGTGACCAGAGAACATATATTAATTCTACATCACAAATATTTCATGATACTGTTACCAATTCAGGCAATATAATTGACACTTTACATCATCATTTTGTTATAAATAACACTGATGTATGTAAGTGATTGTAAGTAAGTTTTGAAAAAGTGCACTTTTGTTTTCCATACTTAAAAGCCTTATTTTCCCTTCATTTGCAAGAAAAGATTGCCTGGTCACTTTGAATTTCCACTGGCCACCTGAAAATTTAAATTGGTGGCCAGCTGGCCACTTGGTTTGAAATCAACTTTGAGGGCTGATATGGTGTGGTTAAAATTTTGAATCTACCAGTATATGAAGGCATGAAGCTATAATCCATGTAAGTTAAAGTTAGGTATTAACATTAAGTAACACGAATTGAGGTTTAACAAAGGTAAAGAAAAAATAGTTTAACTTGTTAAATGCCACCCAGTAACCTTGCCACCTCGCTTATTACCAAAGTTCAAGGAGTAACATTAAACCTCATCATACATAATGCCACCAACTAACCTTGCCACCATGCTTATTACCTCTCAAAATCCATTTGTTTTTTTATTATCATTATAATCATCCTTGGATTTATCACCAAAACTTGTTGACCAGTATAACGCCAAAAAAAAAAAAAAAAAAAACCAAAAAAAAAAAAAAAAAAAAAAAAACTAGAACTTGCTCAAGCCATTAGTAAAGAGGGTTAATAAGTATTGTTCAGAGACATAATAGCTTTATTGCACCTATTAGTGGCTAGTTAAAGAAATAATAAAATTTTGAATAATAAAAAAGAGACTATCAGTGTTGTAGTACAAGTTGAACCAAGATATATTAAAGTTGAGGAAAATTAAAGTAACTGAATTTTTAAATCACAATACATGTATTTATATTATTAGTTAATTAAACTTAGAACAAGAGGCCCAATAGGGCCTGTACCGCTCACCTGGGCCGTTAACAGCACAAAACACAATAAATACTACATTTAAGGAGCAATAACTCTGCTGTGGATATTTAGATATTTATGAAACTTGCTACTCGCATCTCTGACCTTGACCTTCGAACCAATGACCATAATCTATATATTAAAATGATCATTGCATCAATACCAACAATATTCTAATATACATGCCTATACAAAAAGTTCATAGTTTTCGAGATAATGAACCTTTTTGGTATTGTTTTGCAACCGTGACCGTGACCTTTGGACCCATGACTTTTCTCTGTACATTAAAATGATTGTTGTATCAATACCTACAACATTCTAATATACATGCTTATACAAAAAGTTTATAGTTTTCGAGATAATTAACCATTTTGGCATTGTTTTGCTACTATGACCTTGACCTTTGGACCCATGACCTTTTTCTATACATCAAAATGATCGTTGTATCAATACCTACAACAATCTAATATACATGCCTATATAAAAGTTTATAGTTTTCAAGATAAAGAAACATTTTGGTATTGTTTTGCTACTGTGACCTTGACTTTGAACCAATGACCTTTATCTATATATCAAAATGATCGTTACCCCAATACCAACAATTTAATTTACATGCCTATATAAAAAGTTTATAGTTTTCCAGATAATAAATAATATTAGAAAGGTAAAAAATTAGGTCATGACCTTCATAATTGACCTTGACACCATTTTGAAGGTAATTATAAGAATATGTCAAAACTGAAAATCCCATGTCATTATCTGGTCAAATAGTCAAGTTTTCACAATTTGAAGCTATTTTACGATTTTTTCAAAATTAAACGCAAAAACGCTTAACCTATTTTTTGTCCGAATTTCAAAAAATGAACAAACTATAGGCTTAAGACCCTAGAGAAGCCAAATATCACATCAGATTTTTTCTCAAGTCAATACTTTCGGAGAAGAAGATTTTTTAAGATTTTTGCACCCCTAGGTCACCTTGACCTAGTTATGGTAGCCATGGCAACGCCACAAACAAATCTGAATTGCACCGGCCCATATATACTTCTTACCAAGTTTCATTGAAATCTGTCCAGTAGTTTCAGAGGAGAAGTCGAAAATGTGTGTTAACGACGCACGCACGCACATACACACGCTGTGCTATGCCATAAGCTCACATGACCTATGGTCAGGTGAGCAAAAAACTGAATATCTGCCTAAACCCAACAAAATCTTGGCTGCAGAAGGTCTTCTGTTTAGAGTGAGGATGTTTTTTTATGCTGCAGTCAAAATCCTTTCACTTATATCAAGCAATCAGATTTGTGGGACGGTGGAGGAAATTAGAGTACCAAGAGAAAGCCACTGACATCTGGCAATCCCACTGACAAACTTTCTCACACTAGGATCTGCCCGATGTAATCCGAACCTAGGCAGTGAAAAAAATCTGATATGGAAGCACAGCAAGGCTTTAGACCACTCTGGTACTGAACTAGCCGGAGACCCTGTTAAGTTTAGACAAGTTTCACTGTACAGTCCAACCTGCCTTAAAGACCACCTCTATACAAGGGCCACCTGCTTATAAAGGCCAGTAGAATTGTATCCCAATTGTTCTATATTCATATAATTTGAACCTGTATATAAAGGCCACCTGCCAATAAAGGCCAATTTTACTGGTTCTCTTGGGTGACCTTTATCGACAGGTTTCACTGTATGTTCATAATTCAATATATCTGGAAAATCTGTTAATTAAATTTTTGAAAATTATACAAACAACAATTATTGTGTTTTAATTTAGTTTATTTAGAAAATTAAGACATATGGTGTAAAAACATTAAAATTAAAACATATCAGCATAATTGTGAAAACCAACATATAAAACATTTGTGATATGTCAAGCAAAAACCACATTAATGGCTCTTTCTGAAAAAATTTTAGGATGTTATTGGTATCTATATAAATTGTATATTTCCTGAAGTATATATTTTCCAATGACCTGGTATAAACTTGTGAAGAATTTTACCTGTATGCTACCCAAAGAAGACCAATTCCTTGGGCAAGAGATCTGAAAAACGTTCTCACACTAGGAGTTTAAAACTTAGGCTGTGACAAGCGCAGTGATCCGTAATTTTCTTAAATCGTTATAAAAACTACCGTACTAAGTATGGTTGTTGCTTGAGCTGTCACATTCAACAACAGTTAGTAACCAGCATGAACACATCAACAAATAAGTACAAAAATGTATCCCATTTTATCCAACCCTCAATTTCATAACAGAATCTGTTTCATAATTTCCTTTATTCCAACCCTAAATTTCTTAACATCTAGAACAGAGATTTTTCCCCTAAACTTTATAACACAACTCATTTTATGTTTTTTAATTTATTTAAACAAAATTTTTCTCTGATTTTTTGTACAACATAAAATAAAAACAACTACTCTTCATGACATAATTAAATCGTAATCACATGTATATCTATTTGTTCATTGATTGGTGCTCCATAGAAGGAAGAATACATTAACAACAAGAAGAAATAAATATATTATATAGGAAACCAGTAAAAAATTCAAATGTATTGACCTGTCCACTTGACTTTACATTAAGAATATTTATATAGGAGGTCCACCCAATATATGACCAAAAAACATGGCGAAGAACTGTAGAAGGTGAACTGAAAGATCTGCAGCTGACTTGGGAAGAGGCTGAGACAAAGGCAAAAAACAGATCTGAATGGCGAAATCTTGTATTGACCTTATGCTCCACATGGAGCGAAGAGGATAGGTAGGTAGGTATTAGGACAAATACCGGTAGTTCATACACATACATGTTTCCCCTGATGTAGAGGAACTAAACATCTGTTTTCCCTATACACAAATGTACTGGTCCATAGTAAATATTTAAATTAAAGGTCAAGTGGACAGGTCAAAGTTGTTTGCCTAAACCTAAACACCAGTATCAATTATAATAATTATAATAATAACGATAATTGTTATTTGACCATTAAAGAAATATAAAGTTGGAATGCATTTATCAAGAGGATTGCTGAGCATTCAAAATACCCCACCACAAACTTTGCTCATTTCATAATGGCTTTAAGGCCAACACTGCTCCACTAACCAAATTATTTTTTAAAAAAATCAGAATATTATTAAGTTTATCAAAGATAACAATAGTTATTTGACCATTAAAGAAATATAAAGTTGGAATGCATTTATCAAGAGGATTGCTGAGTATGCAAAATACCCCACCACAAACTTTGCTCATTTCATAATGGCTTTAAGGCCAACACTGCTCCACTGATCAAAATATTCGAAAATAAAATTCAGAAAATCATCAAGTTAATCAAAGATAACATTAGTTACTGCACAAAATACTAAACTAATTAAAGTAAGACAAACTGGTGAATGAGTAGAAGTAGGTGTAATTATGTTTTATGCCAAAAGTCAAGATTTTTTCCCTCATTTTATCCTGTTTATATTTAAGTGGTCAGTTTTAAGATGATGAAGGAAAAAGGAGTGCTTTGCAAAAAATACTAATGTTAGGCAAATTAACTGACAATCATTCCCACACTAGAATTTATCCGAGTAGGATTCAATGGCACTGTGCCTTTTAAGTCAACACCAAGACCCTTCATGATCAGCCACTGAGGCAACTGATAGATGAATAAATAGAGTACTAGCGTATGTGAAAACAGAATATATTCTAGATCAAAACTAAGCAGCGAGAGTCATAAGGGACCAATCATGATCAGTCACTGAGACAACTGATGGATAAATGAATGGAGTACTAGCTTATGTGAAAACAGAATATATTCTAGATCAAAACTCCATAAATATTGTACCTCTGTCTAGATCTATATGTGGTGGGATATATCAAAACTTCACCTAAATTGTTGAAACACAATACTTAACTCAACTCCATGAGTATTGTGCTAATGGGTCTAGAATTTTATATGGCAGGGTATAATAAATATTTCTCAAATCTGTTGATAATAAAGAAACGATAGAAAAATATTTAAATGATATCGACCATTCAGGTTTATGGCCTTAAAGAAACAATTACACAAAACAAAAATGCAATGATATTAACAACAACTAAAATTCTTTAAAACATTGTACATGGTTAACAAAAAATAGCATATATTAGATCTACATCAATATTGGTAAAGTGAAAAAAAAAAAAAAAAAAAAAAAAAAACCCTCATAACGTTGATGGCATTGCATTGCTTGAAAAATAAAACCTTCGCTCAATTATTGCTCAGGGGAGACAATTCACAAAATAAAATGAATAAAATGATAATATGATACTTGAATAAACATACAGGCAATATTACAATAAATAGCACCAATAACAGCTTACCAAATAAACTCATGTCACATAAAAAGTTAAGATCATGCAATAAGATATCTCAGAGATTACGTATTAATGCAAGCAAAAAAAACTAAAGAGTAGAAGGATTGAAAATGATAAACTAAAAATTAAAAAAAAGCTAAGAAAAAGGGAGACAGTAAACTACTGGATTTACTAAAAAAGCAAAATACAAAAAAACATAAGTGCATCAAATAGAAATTAGAAACTTAAGAATTAAACTAACATATATCTACACTACATGAAAAATACTAAATTATTATGATCGTGGATTTTTTTTCAGAAATAAGAAAAATTGATTAAATTCAATTTAAGAGACCTTTAAATAAAAATGTTAAACTTAAAAAACAGACAGCTGTTCCGAGGCTATAGACTACTGCTGTTCCGAGCCTATAGACTAATGCTGTTTCGAGCCTATAGACTAATAAAATTAATCCTTATCCGAGTTTCATTGACACAATACTGTAGCTTAGACAAAGTAATCTCCCTGGATCATATTGTTCAAC
Organism: Anadara kagoshimensis; assembly: GCA_021292105.1. NCBI lineage: Eukaryota > Metazoa > Mollusca > Bivalvia > Arcoida > Arcidae > Anadara > Anadara kagoshimensis. The sequence goes on along the minus strand of CM037873.1, from coordinate 47,711,718 downwards.
TCCAAGCATATTTGACATTACCCATACATTTTGCAACTATAGCAGTATGACATTAACTATCTTGCTGATGGACAGTCTGGCTGAGGTTTGAAACCTAGGACCCTTTTTTATAAGGCGAGTATAAGACCTTAACCATCCAGTCTCATTATCTCCATCTTATATAAAGGACCCTGGACAAATACTGATTCTACGTTCGTTTAACATGTCAATTACAAAAAATAGCAGATCTCCAAAAACTCTGGGTCCAAACAACTTAACAATATATCATTTAGTGTACTTTCTCTTAATAATACAAAAACATGACCAAAAATGTCCTAATTGACACCGAGATTCATTCACATAGTGTATACAACAACTATGACAAAAGCTAGCGGTATACGGCATAAATACATGTGGGCGAGTTAAATATTTAAATTATAACTACGGTAATAAATTTCTTATGTCTAAACAAAATTCTACATCAAATAAAAAGATAATAAAAAAGAAGCAAATTAAATGATGTGTTTAAATTTTGCAATGGTTTAAAAATAAATAAATTACAAATTCCCATATGCAGCCCTAAATTTTGTCTCCTAAAATGGTGGTCAAATCGACATGGAAGTGTGTCTGGCGACCTAAAATTTGTAAATGGTGGCCAGCTTGTCCACTTTAAATTTGAACTTTTGTGACCAGAGAACATATATTAATTCTACATCACAAATATTTCATGATACTGTTACCAATTCAGGCAATATAATTGACACTTTACATCATCATTATTGTTATAAATAACACTGATGTATGTAAGTGATTGTAAGTAAGTTTTGAAAAAGTGCACTTTTGTTTTCCATACTTAAAGCCTTATTTTCCCTTCATTTGCAAGAAAAGATTGCCTGGTCACTTTGAATTTCCACTGGCCACCTGAAAATTTAAATTGGTGGCCAGCTGGCCACTTGGTTTTGAAATCAACTTTGAGGGCTGATATGGTGTGGTTAAAATTTGAATCTACCAGTATATGAAGGCATGAAGCTATAATCCATGTAAGTTAAAGTTAGGTATTAACATTAAGTAACACGAATTGAGGTTTAACAAAGGTAAAGAAAAATAGTTTAACCTTGTTATAATGCCACCCAGTAACCTTGCCACCTCGCTTATTACCAAAGTTCAAGGAGTAACATATAACCTCATCATACATAATGCCACCAACTAACCTTGCCACCATGCTTATTACCTCTCAAAATCCATTTGTTTTTTTTATTATCATTATAATCATCCTTGGATTTATCACCAAAACTTGTGACCAGTATAACGCCAAAAAAAAAAAAAAAAAAAACCAAAAAAAAAAAAAAAAAAAAAAAAACTAGAACTTGCTCAAGCCATTAGTAAAGAGGGTTAATAAGTTATTGTTCAGAGACATAATAGCTTTATTGCACCTATTAGTGGCTAGTTAAAGAAATAATAAAATTTTGAATAATAAAAAGAGAGACTATCAGTGTGTAGTACAAGTTGAACCAAGATATATTAAAGTTGAGGAAAATTAAGTAACTGAATTTTTAAATCACAATACATGTATTTATATTATTAGTTAATTAAACTTAGAACAAGAGGCCCAATAGGGCCTGTACCGCTCACCTGGGCCGTTAACAGCACAAAAACACAATAAATACTACATTTAAGGAGCAATAACTCTGCTGTGGATATTTAGATATTTATGAAACTTGCTACTCGCATCTCTGACCTTGACCTTCGAACCAATGACCATAATCTATATATTAAAATGATCATTGCATCAATACCAACAATATTCTAATATACATGCCTATACAAAAAGTTCATAGTTTTCGAGATAATGAACCTTTTTGGTATTGTTTTGCAACCGTGACCGTGACCTTTGGACCCATGACTTTTCTCTGTACATTAAAATGATTGTTGTATCAATACCTACAACATTCTAATATACATGCTTATACAAAAAGTTTATAGTTTTCGAGATAATTAACCATTTTGGCATTGTTTGCTACTATGACCTTGACCTTTGGACCATGACCTTTTTCTATACATCAAAATGATCGTTGTATCAATACCTACAACAATCTAATATACATGCCTATATAAAAAGTTTATAGTTTTCAAGATAAAGAAACATTTTGGTATTGTTTTGTACTGTGACCTGACTTTGAACCAATGACCTTTATTATATATCAAAATGATCGTTACCCCAATACCAACAATTTAATTTACATGCCTATATAAAAAGTTTATATTTTTCCAGATAATAAATAATATTAGAAAGGTAAAAAATTAGGTCATGACCTTCATAATGACCTTGACACCATTTTGAAGGTAATTATAAGAATATGTCAAAACTGAAAATCCCATGTCATTATCTGGTCAAATAGTCAAGTTTTCACAATTTGAAGCTATTTTACGATTTTTTCAAAATTAAACGCAAAAACGCTTAACCTATTTTTTGTCCGAATTTCAAAAAATGAACAAACTATAGGCTTAAGACCCTAGAGAAGCCAAATATCACATCAGATTTTTTCTCAAATCAATACTTTCGGAGAAGAAGATTTTTTAAGATTTTTGCACCCCTAGGTCACCTTGACCTAGTTATGGTAGCCATGGCAACGCCACAAACAAATCTGAATTGCACCGGCCCATATATATTTTACCAAGTTTCATTGAAATCTGTCCAGTAGTTTCAGAGGAGAAGTCGAAAATGTGTGTTAACGACGCACGCACGCACATACACACGCTGTGCTATGCCATAAGCTCACATGACCTATGGTCAGGTGAGCAAAAAACTGAATATCTGCCTAAACCCAACAAAATCTTGGCTGCAGAAGGTCTTCTGTTTAGAGTGAGGAATGTTTTTTTATGCTGCAGTCAAAATCCTTTCACTTATATCAAGACAATCAGATTTGTGGGACGGTGGAGGAAATTAGAGTACCAAGAGAAAGCCACTGACATCTGGCAATCCCACTGACAAACTTTCTCACACTAGGATCTGCCCGATGTAATCCGAACCTAGGCAGTGAAAAAAATCTGATATGGAAGCACAGCAAGGCTTTAGACCACTCTGGTACTGAACTAGCCGGAGACCCTGTTAAGTTAGACAAGTTTCACTGTACAGTCCAACCTGCCTTAAAGACCACCTCTATACAAGGGCCACTGCTTATAAGGCCAGTAGAATTGTATCCCAATTGTTCTATATTAATAATTTGAACCTGTATATAAAGGCCACCTGCCAATAAAGGCCAATTTTACTGGTTCTCTTGGGTGACCTTTATCGAAGGTTTCACTGTATGTTCATAATTCAATATATCTGGAAATCTGTTAATTAAATTTTTGAAAATTATACAAACAACAATTATTGTGTTTTAATTTAGTTTATTTAGAAAATTAAGACATATGGTGTAAAAACATTAAAATTAAAACATATCAGCATAATTGTGAAAACCAACATATAAAACATTTGTGATATGTCAAGCAAAAACCACATTAATGGCTCTTTCTGAAAAATTTTAGGATGTTATTGGTATCTATAAATTGTATATTTCCTGAAGTATATATTTCCAATGACCTGGTATAAACTTGTGAAGAATTTTACCTGTATGCTACCCAAAGAAGACCAATCCTTGGGCAAGAGATCTGAAAAACGTTCTCACACTAGGAGTTAAAACTTAGCTGTGACAAGCGCAGTGATCCGTAATTTTCTTAAATCGTTATAAAACTACCGTACTAAGTATGGTTGTTGCTTGAGCTGTCACATTCAACAACAGTTAGTAACCAGCATGAACACATCAACAAATAAGTACAAAAATGTATCCCATTTTATCCAACCCTCAATTTCAAACAGAATTGTTTCATAATTTTCCTTTATTCCAACCCTAAATTTCTTAACATCTAGAACAGAGATTTTTCCCCTAAACTTTATAACACAACTCATTTATGTTTTTTAATTTATTTAAACAAAATTTTTCTCTGATTTTTTTGACAACAAAAAATAAAAACAACTACTCTTCATGACATAATTAAATCGTAATCACATGTATATCTATTTGTTCATTGATTGGTGCTCCATAGAAGGAAGAATACATTAACAACAAGAAGAAATAAATATATTATATAGGAAACCAGTAAAAAATTCAAATGTATTGACCTGTCCACTGACTTTACATTAAGAATATTTATATAGGAGGTCCACCCAATATATGACCAAAAAACATGGCGAAGAACTGTAGAAGGTGAACTGAAAGATCTGCATGACTTGGGAAGAGGCTGAGACAAAGGCAAAAAAACAGATCTGAATGGCGAAATCTTGTATTGACCTTATGCTCCACATGGAGCGAAGAGGATAGGTAGGTAGGTATTAGGACAAATACCGGTAGTTCATACACATACATGTTTCCCCTGATGTAGAGGAACTAAACATCTGTTTTCCCTATACACAAATGTACTGGTCCATAGTAAATATTTAAATTAAAGGTCAAGTGGACAGGTCAAAGTTGTTTGCCTAAACCTAAACACCAGTATCAATATAATAATTATAATAATAACGATAATTGTTATTTGACCATTAAAGAAATATAAAGTTGGAATGCATTTATCAAGAGGATTGCTGAGCATTCAAAATACCCCACCACAAACTTTGCTCATTTCATAATGGCTTTAAGGCCAACACTGCTCCACTAACCAAATTATTTTTTAAAAAAATCAGAATATTATTAAGTTTATCAAAGATAACAATAGTTATTTGACCATTAAAAGAAATATAAAGTTGGAATGCATTTATCAAGAGGATTGCTGAGTATGCAAAATACCCCACCACAAACTTTGCTCATTTCATAATGGCTTTAAGGCCAACACTGCTCCACTGATCAAAATATTCGAAATAAAATTCAGAAAATCATCAAGTTAATCAAAGATAACATTAGTTACTGCACAAAATACTAAACTAATTAAAGTAAGACAAACTGGTGAATGAGTAGAAGTAGGTGTAATTATGTTTTATGCCAAAAGTCAAGATTTTTTCCCTCATTTTATCCTGTTTATATTTAAGTGGTCAGTTTTAAGATGATGAAGGAAAAAGGAGTGCTTTGCAAAAAATACTAATGTTAGGCAAATTAACTGACAATCATTCCCACACTAGAATTTATCCGAGTAGGATTCAATGGCACTGTGCCTTTTAAGTCAACACCAAGACCCTTCATGATCAGCCACTGAGGCAACTGATAGATGAATAAATAGAGTACTAGCGTATGTGAAAACAGAATATATTCTAGATCAAAACTAAGCAGCGAGAGTCATAAGGGACCAATCATGATCAGTCACTGAGACAACTGATGGATAAATGAATGGAGTACTAGCTTATGTGAAAACAGAATATATTCTAGATCAAAACTCCATAAATATTGTACCTCTGTCTAGATCTATATGTGGTGGGATATATCAAAACTTCACCGAAATTGTTGAACACAATTACTTAACTCAACTCCATGAGTATTGTGCTTAATTGGGTCTAGAATTTTATATGGCAGGGTATAATAAATATTTCTCAAATCTGTTGATAATAAAGAAACGATAGAAAATATTTAAATGATATCGACCATTTCAGGTTTATGGCCTTAAAGAAACAATTACACAAACAAAAATGCAATTGATATTAACAACAACTAAAATTCTTTAAAACATTGTACATGGTTAACAAAAATAGCATATTATTAGATCTACATCAATATTGGTAAAGTGAAAAAAAAAAAAAAAAAAAAAAAAAACCCTCATAACGTTGATGGCATTGCATTGCTTGAAAAATAAAACCTTCGCTCAATTATTGCTCAGGGGAGACAATTCACAAAATAAAATGAATAAAATGATAATATGATACTTGAATAACATACAGGCAATATTACAATAAATAGCACCAATAACAGCTTACCAAATAAACTCATGTCACATAAAAAGTTAAGATCATGCAATAAGATATCTCAGAGATTACGTATTAATGCAAGCAAAAAATAACTAAAGAGTAGAAGGATTGAAAATGATAAACTAAAAATTAAAAAAAAAGCTAAGAAAAAGGGAGACAGTAAACTACTGGATTTACTAAAAAAAGCAAAATACAAAAAAACATAAGTGCATCAAATAGAAATTAGAAACTTAAGAATTAAACTAACATATATCTACCACTACATGAAAAATACTAAATTATTATGATCGTGGATTTTTTTTCAGAAATAAGCAAAATTGATCTAAATTCAATTTAAGAGACCTTTAAATAAAAATGTTAAACTTAAAAAACAGACAGCTGTTCCGAGGCTATAGACTACTGCTGTTCCGAGCCTATAGACTAATGCTGTTTCGAGCCTATAGACTAATAAAATTAATCCTTATCCGAGTTTCATTGACACAATACTGTAGCTTAGACAAAGTAATCTCCCTTGGATCATATTGTTCAACTCCAAGCATATTTGACATTACCCATACATTTTGCAACTATAGCAGTATGACATTAACTATCTTGCTGATGGACAGTCTGGCTGAGGTTTGAAACCTAGGACCCTTTTTTATAAGGCGAGTATAAGACCTTAACCATCCAGTCTCATTATCTCCATCTTTATATAAAGGACCCTGGACAAATACTGATTCTACGTTCGTTTAACATGTCAATTACAAAAATAGCAGATCTCCAAAAACTCTGGGTCCAAACAACTTAACAATATATCACTTTAGTGTACTTTCTCTTAATAATACAAAAACATGACCAAAAATGTCCATAATTGACACCGAGATTCATTCACATAGTGTATACAACAACTATGACAAAAGCTAGCGGTATACGGCATAATACTTAATGTGGGCGAGTTAAATATTTAAATTATAACTACGGTAATAAATTTCTTATATCTAAACAAAATTCTTACATCAAATAAAAAGATAATAAAAAAGAAGCAAATTAAATGATGTGTTTAAATTTTGCAATGGTTTAAAAATAAATAAATTACAAATTCCCATATGCAGCCCTAAATTTTGTCTCCTAAAATGGTGGTCAAATCGACATGGAAGTGTGTCTGGCGACCTAAAATTTGTAAATGGTGGCCAGCTTGTCCACTTTAAATTTGAACTTTTGTGACCAGAGAACATATATTAATTCTACATCACAAATATTTCATGATACTGTTACCAATTCAGGCAATATAATTGACACTTTACATCATCATTATTGTTATAAATAACACTGATGTATGTAAGTGATTGTAAGTAAGTTTTGAAAAAGTGCACTTTTGTTTTCCATACTTAAAGCCTTATTTTCCCTTCATTTGCAAGAAAAGATTGCCTGGTCACTTTGATTTCCACTGGCCACCTGAAAATTTAAATTGGTGGCCAGCTGGCCACTTGGTTTTGAAATCAACTTTGAGGGCTGATATGGTGTGGTTAAAATTTGAATCTACCAGTATATGAAGGCATGAAGCTATAATCCATGTAAGTTAAAGTTAGGTATTAACATTAAGTAACACGAATTGAGGTTTAACAAAGGTAAAGAAAAATAGTTTAACCTTGTTATAATGCCACCCAGTAACCTTGCCACCTCGCTTATTACCAAAGTTCAAGGAGTAACATATAACCTCATCATACATAATGCCACCAACTAACCTTGCCACCATGCTTATTACCTCTCAAAATCCATTTGTTTTTTTTATTATCATTATAATCATCCTTGGATTTATCACCAAAACTTGTTGACCAGTATAACGCCAAAAAAAAAAAAAAAAAAAAAAAACCAAAAAAAAAAAAAAAAAAAAAAAAACTAGAACTTGCTCAAGCCATTAGTAAAGAGGGTTAATAAGTTATTGTTCAGAGACATAATAGCTTTATTGCACCTATTAGTGGCTAGTTAAAGAAATAATAAAATTTTGAATAATAAAAAAGAGAGACTATCAGTGTTGTAGTACAAGTTGAACCAAGATATATTAAAGTTGAGGAAAATTAAAGTAACTGAATTTTTAAATCACAATACATGTATTTATATTATTAGTTAATTAAACTTAGAACAAGAGGCCCAATAGGGCCTGTACCGCTCACCTGGGCCGTTAACAGCACAAAAACACAATAAATACTACATTTAAGGAGCAATAACTCTGCTGTGGATATTTAGATATTTATGAAACTTGCTACTCGCATCTCTGACCTTGACCTTCGAACCAATGACCATAATCTATATATTAAAATGATCATTGCATCAATACCAACAATATTCTAATATACATGCCTATACAAAAAGTTCATAGTTTTCGAGATAATGAACCTTTTTGGTATTGTTTTGCAACCGTGACCGTGACCTTTGGACCCATGACTTTTCTCTGTACATTAAAATGATTGTTGTATCAATACCTACAACATTCTAATATACATGCTTATACAAAAAGTTTATAGTTTTCGAGATAATTAACCATTTTGGCATTGTTTTGCTACTGTGACCTTGACCTTTGGACCCATGACCTTTTTCTATACATCAAAATGATCGTTGTATCAATACCTACAACAATCTAATATACATGCCTATATAAAAAGTTTATAGTTTTCAAGATAAAGAAACATTTTGGTATTGTTTTGCTACTGTGACCTTGACTTTGAACCAATGACCTTTATCTATATATCAAAATGATCGTTACCCCAATACCAACAATTTAATTTACATGCCTATATAAAAAGTTTATAGTTTTCCAGATAATAAATAATATTAGAAAGGTAAAAAATTAGGTCATGACCTTCATAATTGACCTTGACACCATTTTGAAGGTAATTATAAGAATATGTCAAAACTGAAAATCCCATGTCATTATCTGGTCAAATAGTCAAGTTTTCACAATTTGAAGCTATTTTACGATTTTTCAAAATTAAACGCAAAAACGCTTAACCTATTTTTTGTCCGATTTTCAAAAAATGAACAAACTATAGGCTTAAGACCCTAGAGAAGCCAAATATCACATCAGATTTTTTCTCAAATCAATACTTTCGGAGAAGAAGATTTTTTAAGATTTTTGCACCCCTAGGTCACCTTGACCTAGTTATGGTAGCCATGGCAACGCCACAAACAAATCTGAATTGCACCGGCCCATATATACTTCTTACCAAGTTTCATTGAAATCTGTCCAGTAGTTTCAGAGGAGAAGTCGAAAATGTGTGTTAACGACGCACGCACGCACATACACACGCTGTGCTATGCCATAAGCTCACATGACCTATGGTCAGGTGAGCAAAAAACTGAATATCTGCCTAAACCCAACAAAATCTTGGCTGCAGAAGGTCTTCTGTTTAGAGTGAGGAATGTTTTTTTATGCTGCAGTCAAAATCCTTTCACTTATATCAAGACAATCAGATTTGTGGGACGGTGGAGGAAATTAGAGTACCAAGAGAAAGCCACTGACATCTGGCAATCCCACTGACAAACTTTCTCACACTAGGATCTGCCCGATGTAATCCGAACCTAGGCAGTGAAAAAAATCTGATATGGAAGCACAGCAAGGCTTTAGACCACTCTGGTACTGAACTAGCCGGAGACCCTGTTAAGTTTAGACAAGTTTCACTGTACAGTCCAACCTGCCTTAAAGACCACCTCTATACAAGGGCCACCTGCTTATAAAGGCCAGTAGAATTGTATCCCAATTGTTCTATATTCATATAATTTGAACCTGTATATAAAGGCCACCTGCCAATAAAGGCCAATTTTACTGGTTCTCTTGGGTGACCTTTATCGACAGGTTTCACTGTATGTTCATAATTCAATATATCTGGAAAATCTGTTAATTAAATTTTTGAAAATTATACAAACAACAATTATTGTGTTTTAATTTAGTTTATTTAGAAAATTAAGACATATGGTGTAAAAACATTAAAATTAAAACATATCAGCATAATTGTGAAAACCAACATATAAAACATTTGTGATATGTCAAGCAAAAACCACATTAATGGCTCTTTCTGAAAAAATTTTAGGATGTTATTGGTATCTATATAAATTGTATATTTCCTGAAGTATATATTTTCCAATGACCTGGTATAAACTTGTGAAGAATTTTACCTGTATGCTACCCAAAGAAGACCAATTCCTTGGCAAGAGATCTGAAAAACGTTCTCACACTAGGAGTTTAAAACTTAGGCTGTGACAAGCGCAGTGATCCGTAATTTTCTTAAATCGTTATAAAAACTACCGTACTAAGTATGGTTGTTGCTTGAGCTGTCACATTCAACAACAGTTAGTAACCAGCATGAACACATCAACAAATAAGTACAAAAATGTATCCCATTTTATCCAACCCTCAATTTCATAACAGAATCTGTTTCATAATTTCCTTTATTCCAACCCTAAATTTCTTAACATCTAGAACAGAGATTTTTCCCCTAAACTTTATAACACAACTCATTTTATGTTTTTTAATTTATTTAAACAAAATTTTTCTCTGATTTTTTTGTACAACATAAAAATAAAAACAACTACTCTTCATGACATAATTAAATCGTAATCACATGTATATCTATTTGTTCATTGATTGGTGCTCCATAGAAGGAAGAATACATTAACAACAAGAAGAAATAAATATATTATATAGGAAACCAGTAAAAAATTCAAATGTATTGACCTGTCCACTTGACTTTACATTAAGAATATTTATATAGGAGGTCCACCCAATATATGACCAAAAAACATGGCGAAGAACTGTAGAAGGTGAACTGAAAGATCTGCAGCTGACTTGGGAAGAGGCTGAGACAAAGGCAAAAAACAGATCTGAATGGCGAAATCTTGTATTGACCTTATGCTCCACATGGAGCGAAGAGGATAGGTAGGTAGGTATTAGGACAAATACCGGTAGTTCATACACATACATGTTTCCCCTGATGTAGAGGAACTAAACATCTGTTTTCCCTATACACAAATGTACTGGTCCATAGTAAATATTTAAATTAAAGGTCAAGTGGACAGGTCAAAGTTGTTTGCCTAAACCTAAACACCAGTATCAATTATAATAATATAATAATAACGATAATTGTTATTGACCATTAAAGAAATATAAAGTTGGAATGCATTTATCAAGAGGATTGCTGAGCATTCAAAATACCCCACCACAAACTTTGCTCATTTCATAATGGCTTAAGGCCAACACTGCTCCACTAACCAAATTATTTTTAAAAAAATCAGAATATTATTAAGTTTATCAAAGATAACAATAGTTATTTGACCATTAAAGAAATATAAAGTTGGAATGCATTTATCAAGAGGATTGCTGAGTATGCAAAATACCCCACCACAAACTTTGCTCATTTCATAATGGCTTTAAGGCCAACACTGCTCCACTGATCAAAATATTCGAAAATAAAATTCAGAAAATCATCAAGTTAATCAAAGATAACATTAGTTACTGCACAAAATACTAAACTAATTAAAGTAAGACAAACTGGTGAATGAGTAGAAGTAGGTGTAATTATGTTTTATGCCAAAAGTCAAGATTTTTTTCCCTCATTTTATCCTGTTTATATTTAAGTGGTCAGTTTTAAGATGATGAAGGAAAAAGGAGTGCTTTGCAAAAAATATTAATGTTAGGCAAATTAACTGACAATCATTCCCACACTAGAATTTATCCGAGTAGGATTCAATGGCACTGTGCCTTAAGTCAACACCAAGACCCTTCATGATCAGCCACTGAGGCAACTGATGGATAAATGAATGGAGTACTAGCTTATGTGAAAACAGAATATATTCTAGATCAAAACTCCATAAATATTGTACCTCTGTCTAGATCTATATGTGGTGGGATATATCAAAACTTCACCAAAATTGTTGAACACAATTACTTAACTCAACTCCATGAGTATTGTGCTTAATTGGGTCTAGAATTTTATATGGCAGGGTATAATAAATATTTCTCAAATCTGTTGATAATAAAGAAATGATAGAAAATATTTAAATGATATCGACCATTCAGGTTTCTGGCCTTAAAGAAACAATTACACAAACATAAATGCAATTGATAAAACATAACTAAAATTCTTTAAAACATCGTACATGGTTAACAAAAATAGCATATTATTAGATCTACATCAATATTGGTAAAGTGAAAAAAAAAAAAAAAAAAAAAAAAAAAAACCCTCATAACGTTGATGGCATTGCATTGCTTGAAAAAATAAAACCTTCGCTCCGTTATTGCTCAGGGGAGACAATTCACAAAATAAAATGAATAAAATGATAATATGATACTTGAATAACATACAGGCAATATTACAATAAATAGCACCAATAACAGCTTACCAAATAAACTCATGTCACATAAAAGTTAAGATCATGCAATAAGATATCTCAGAGATTACGTATTAATGCAAGCAAAAATAACTAAAGAGTAGAAGGATTAAAAATGATAAACTAAAAATTAAAAAAAAAGCTAAGAAAAAGGGAGACAGTAAACTACTGGATTTACTAAAAAAGCAAAATACAAAAAAACATAAGTGCATCAAATAGAAATTAGAAACTTAAGAATTAAACTAACATATCTACCACTACATGAAAAATACTAAATTATTATGATCGTGGATTTTTTTTCAGAAATAAGCAAAATTATATTAAACAATGTACATTATCTAAATTCAATTTAAGAGACCTTTAAATAAAAATGTTAAACTTAAAAAACAGACAGCTGTTCCGAGGCTATAGACTACTGCTGTTCCGAGCCTATAGACTAATGCTGTTTCGAGCCTATAGACTAATAAAATTAATCCTTATCCGAGTTTCATTGACACAATACTGTAGCTTAGACAAAGTAATCTCCCTTGGATCATATTGTTCAACTCCAAGCATATTTGACATTACCCATTCATTTTGCAACTATAGCAGTATAAAATTAAATATCTTGCTGATGGACAGTCTGGCTGAGGTTTGAAACCTAGGACCCTTTTTATAAGGCAAGTATAAGACCTTAACCATCCAGTCACATTATCTCCATCTTTATATAAAGGACCCTGGACAAATACTGATTCTACGTTCGTTTAACATGTCAATTACAAAAATAGCAGATCTCCAAAAACTCAAGAGTCCAAACAATTTAACAATATATCACTTTAGTGTACTTTCTCTTAATAATACAAAAACATGACCAAAAATGTCCATAATTGACACCGAGATTCATTCACATAGTGTATACAACAACTATGATAAAAGCTAGCGGTATACAGAATAATACTTAATGTGGGCGAGTTAAATATTTAAATGCATAATACTTAATGTGGGCGAGTTAAATATTTAAATTATAACTACGGTAATAAATTTCTTATATCTAAACAAAATTCTTACATCAAATAAAAAGATAAAAAAAAGAAGCAAATTAAATGATGTGTTAAATTTTGCAATGGTTTAAAAATAAATAAATTACAAATTCCCATATGCAGCCCTAAATTTTGTCTCCTAAAATGGTGGTCAAATCGACACGGAAGTGTGTCTGGCGACCTAAAATTTGTAAATGGTGGCCAGCTTGTCCACTTTAAATTTGAACTTTTGTGACCAGAGAACATATATTAATTCTACATCACAAATATTTCATGATACTGTTACCAATTTAGGCAATATAATTGACACTTTACATCATCATTATTGTTATTAATAACACTGATGTATGTAAGTGATTGTAAGTCAGTTTTGAAAAAGTGCACTTTTGTTTTCCCATACATAAAAGCCTTATTTTTCCTTCATTTGCAAGAAAAGATTGCCTGGTCACTTGGAATTTCCACTGGCCACCTGAAAATTTAAATTGGTGGCCAGCTGACCACTTGGTTTTGAAATCAACTTTGAGGGCTGATATGGTGTAGTTAAAATTTGAACCTACCGGTATATATAGGCATGAAGCTATAATCCATGTAAGTTAAAGTTAGGTATTAACATTAAGTAACATGATTTGAGGTTTAACAAAGGTAAAGAAAAATAGTTTAACCTTGTTATAATGCCACCCAGTAACCTTGCCACCTCGCTTATTACCAAAGTTCAAGGAGTAACATATAACCTCATTATGATGCCACCCAGTAACCTTGCCACCTCGCTTATTACCAAAGTTCAAGGAGTAACATATAACCTCATTATGATGCCACCCAGTAACCTTGCCACCTCGCTTATTACCAAAGTTCAAGGAGTAACATATAACCTCATTATGATGCCACCCAGTAACCTTGCCACCTCGCTTATTACCAAAGTTCAAGGAGTAACATATAACCTCATTATGATGCCACCCAGTAACCTTGCCACCTCGCTTATTACCAAAGTTCAAGGAGTAACATATAACCTCATTATGATGCCACCCAGTAACCTTGCCACCTCGCTTATTACCAAAGTTCAAGGAGTAACATATAACCTCATTATGATGCCACCCAGTAACCTTGCCACCTCGCTTATTACCAAAGTTCAAGGAGTAACATATAACCTCATTATGATGCCACCCAGTAACCTTGCCACCTCACTTATTACCAAAGTTCAAGGAGTAACATATAACCTCATTATGATGCCACCCAGTAACTTTGCCACCTCGCTTATTACCAAAGTTCAAGGAGTAACATATAACCTCATTATGATGCCACCCAGTAACTTTGCCACCTCGCTTATTACCAAAGTTCAAGGAGTAACATATAACCTCATTATGATGCCACCCAGTAACTTTGCCACCTCGCTTATTACCAAAGTTCAAGGAGTAACATATAACCTCATTATGATGCCACCCAGTAACTTTGCCACCTCGCTTATTACCAAAGTTCAAGGAGTAACATATAACCTCATTATGATGCCACGCAGTAACCTTGCCACCTCGCTTATTACCAAAGTTCAAGGAGTAACATATAACCTCATTATGATGCCACCCAGTAACCTTGCCACCTCGCTTATTACCAAAGTTCAAGGAGTAACATATAACCTCATCATAATGCCACCAACTTACCTTGCCACCTCGCTTATTACCTCTCAAAATCCATTTGTTTTATATTATTATTATTACAATCATCCCTAGATTTATCACCAAAACTTGTTGACCAGTATAACAAAAAAAAAAAAAAAAAAAAAAAATGGCGGTAACAACTTGAGGTATTAATGTCTTTCAATACTCCCTTAAGTCATGATAAAATGAACTCTGTTTGTTTATTGTGTGTCTGTCCTTACTATCTGAGTTTATCTAACTACCGTACATGTTAATACTTAACTCTAACTAATATCAAAAATATAAATAAATAAATCATCATGCATGCATGTATCGTGGAACTTGGGAAAACCAAACCATAATAAAGTAATAATTTGAAAACTCCCAAATCTGATCTACATCGTGTCTGCAATTATACTAGGACATAAAGTTGATGGTTAAATGTCTATTCTGAACAAAAAAGTTGGTCCAGATGCTGTTTGGTTTAGAAAGATTCCACTATATTTAATATAACATAATTAATGAATTAAAAAAAAAAAAAAAAAAAAAGTAAATAAATAAATAAATAAATAAATAAAATGAATGAATGAACCTTAATGTTAAAAAAATGTAGGGAAATAAATACATTTATTTAAATAAAAATTTAAAAGAATGTTAAAATCAAAATTTAAGCAGATATTTAAATTGGAATTTAAAATAAGTTTTGAAACTAAAATTATAAATACATGTATTTAAATTAAAATTTAAACAAACATTTAAATGAATTTTTTAATTAAAATTTCAACAAATATTTAAATCAAAATTTAAACAAATATTGAAATAAAAATTTAAAACACAATTTTTAAATAAATTCAACAGAAATAATGTGATTTCTATAAAACATATGTACATTTTACCGACTAATTAAAACTAACAATTAACAAAAGTATATTAACAAAAACAACGGGTTGCCAAGGATACCACCAGATACAAACATACCAGTACCTAATAATGTTTGTGTTGAATGATAAGGGACACCATAATTCAAAATTTCTCAGTAAAAATGGTGTTATTTCAAGAATATGTGACACAAATGTATCCTTTATCCATTTGAAATGTGTATTCCACACAAAGATTACGGTGGTATGATGTGGTGTGTTGACTAACCCCATTTACAAAATCTGAGACAAGTTTGTAAGAATAAAACTAAACTATACAAAATACATATCAAACATTACAAATTACAATATGAAAATAATGGCAAAAACAAAACCTTGTGTGTGCTAACAAAGTTAGAAATTACACACACACACACACACACACACACCAATTTTTTCTTATATTTATTGCAAAAAATGAACTCATATTACTTTATGATGTTAACAAGAAGAAATCGATGAAAATTTGACTGAAATTGAGTATTGTGACAGTATTTAGCAGGAATCATTGAAAATTGGACTCATAATGAGTCTTACCATGCTTTTAAATGATGGCATATAGCAGAAATTGATTAAAATTTGAATTATATAGAGTCTTAATATGTACAATGTTTTCTTAATGATGGTATCTAGCAGAAATCAATGAGAATTTCATTTATATACGAGTCTTACCATATTTTTAAGGACAACATCTAGTAAAAATTGGAAATTTGGCTAAAATTTAGAGCAACACCCATTTATGTGATCACTGAAATGATGTGAATGAGTCATGAGTTAAAACTAATTACAATACCCAAGTGTTATGTCACATGTGTTAGTATAAACACAGAAATCGATGAAAATCTCTAATCATGTTAGAAACTTTCTTATAAAATTCTTTTAAATTCATTTACCATTAGGTTAAGCTAAAAGACCTTTGAACAATCGGACCCAGACATTTAAATAATATTGTCAACTAAACTACATATTTAAGATACAATTTTTTGCTAACCAAACTGATAAAAATAACAGAGCTTTAGCCTTAATGTCATGATAATACAGTAAAAAATGTACAAAAACCAGATTTAGTAAAAATAATAGATTCATTAAATAGAGGTTAATAAATTTCAAATAAATGTATAAAAAGTGGATGTGCGTTTATCTATTAATACAATAAAACCTCATAATGACCCTTGATAATTTTACCACCCCGCTCATCGCCATTGAATAGTAAAACCTTGTTATAATACCCCTCAATAACTTTTCTTACTACCTAATTGCCACAGTCTATTAAAGTCCTCAAATCTGGTGGCAAACAGCTTTACAATACTAAATTTTTACTGAAAAAACAACAGCGATAAATTGAGGTTTTACAGCAGATGGATTTGCTTGATAAGGATATGATAAACTGGAATGTTTTAACAAAAAATAAAATATGTGCAGCGAGAAAACATGAAACAATTAAACTTAATGTGATGCCAAAACAGGGTTCATACAGCCAATGCCTGACAAAATTCAAGGACTTTTCAAGGACTCTTTGACCATTTTTCAAGGACACTGAAATCTGTATTTTTGACCACGGAAATCAAATTGTGCATTTTACTCTCTGTAGTTTCCTTCTTGTATTGAAACATCACCCGGAATTCTTCTGTTACAAGTCGTAGACTCACAAATGATATTGACTGAGACAAGAGGGATATCACAATGGTTTTTTTATTTATCATAAACGTTGCAGCTGCATTTAGTCTGTTTCAGGTTGATTAGTTCAAAATTCCAGAACTTTTCAAGGACTCTGCTTGTTTTTACTCATTTTCAAGGACTTTTCCAGTCAGGACTCATTTTTCAAGCACTTTTCACGACTGCGAACCCTGCAAAAAGGCTGACACCAGAAACACGATATTTATAAGGATTAAAAACATGTCAAAATTAAAATTAGCTCCAACTGCAATTCTATTTTGAAAATCCTATGCATAAAATATGTACCAGTTAAATTAGTCTTTAATCTACTGTCAGAGCCAGTCTGATTGTGACAGTGAAGTTACGCTTTTTTCCATAGAAAATCAAATAAATCTGAACAAAAATTGACATTATTCACTTACTTGTACCAAGTTGTAATAGAAAATCTGTATGCACATCCGCGATTGTCATAATGTATTTCTGTAGAAAAAAAATGTTGGCACTACAGGGATTTTACATGGTGAAAATGGCGATGTTTACACCGAAAGTGATGTCATAAGTGATGTTTTACGTCATATGCACAACAGGGTTGGCCATTTGCCTAATTTTTGCCTGATAGTGCCAACGTTTTGCTCTTTGCAGAAATATTCTACACTAATCACGGATGGGCATACAGATTTCCTGTTACGACTAGGTACAAGTAAGTGAATAATATCAATCTTTATTATATAATCTACTCTATAATCCATGCAATACGGTCATACAATAAAAATCGTATTGAATGAGTATGACGTCATAAAAGCATAAAAGTCATTCCAGAGTGACGTCACACAATTGACCTAGTTCACAGTTGTTTGTTTCATTTGACACTGTTTGTTGATTCTAATTTAAGCCGATACTTTGTACTTTTCTTCTAAAAAGAAGATACATTGTATTTAAATTAAAAATGTTTGTTTTGCTTTTGTATCCTGCGGACAGACTATTATTTACTTTTAATATTTCAACAGGATCACTTTTGGCGCATGTAGACAGTTACGTGAATTTGTTGTGTTTCGGTCAATCAGCTGTTTTCTTATAATGAGAAGACAATTTTTAAATCTACGAAAAACTCGTTTTTTATCGGATTATATAATAAATAGAATCTTGCATTTGTGTTTATGCAATATTGAATTTATTAAACTCGTTGAATAATGTTTTATGCAACTCGCCAAGGCTCGTTGCATAAAAAATTATTCAACTCGTTTAATAAATTCAATATTACATAAACACTCATGCAAGATCCTCTATTTATTCAAATTTATTTGATTTTCTATGGAAAAAAAGAGTATTTCACTGTCACAAAGAGAGTGGTTCCTACAGTAACTTTAATCAGCCTAAACTGCAATTTTTTTTTTCAAAAATCCTGTGCCTGAAAGTGCTACACATGCTTAAATTGAAGTCAGTCCAAACTGCAATTTTTTTTTTTAAAAATCACTCAAAAATGCATATATAGTACTACAAAACTACAAATGTTTGGAAATGTGCTTGATCATGCGCTCATAATGCTATAATAATAACAATAATAATACATTTTTGGTTCTAAAAGCTTATTTATACAAAATCTACAAAATAGCCAATATCAGTAACTTTATATCCGGTAACTAGAAATTTCTAAAGTTAAAATTTTATTGTGCAGCTCTAAACAGCTGTTTCAGGATTAGATTCCTCATCAGCAATGCTGAGACAAAAAATTTAGGAAATCTAAATATTTTTAAGATGTTGAAATAAGAAAAATAAAAAAATTGAAAATTTCACTTTTTTAGGGACACTTTTGAAGCATTAACATTGGGTTATGCTAAAATTATAATAAAGTGAAATCTACCAAGTAATTGTGGAGATATTATCTATGTAATTTGCAAATAGGATGCAATTGATTCATATTTCATTAGATACTCAAAATTGTGGAGAGTTGTCAAAATCAATTTTTCCAATGATACAGTTGGCTTTAACTAGCTGCAAGATAGTACCAGTACACAAGTACTGTAGTTCTAGAATTAGTACAATTGATAAAATTTTCAAGATTATATTAATTCGGATTATCAATTTGGACATTAATTCTACCGTTTACAAAACTACAATAGAACACATAGAAATCATATTCTCAAATATATAGAATTTGTGAAATTGGTGATAATAAATATGGCGAAGGCAACTTTAGTAATGATAACAATATCACAGATAGATTTATACAACACATAACAAGCAATTATGATAAAAGGGCCTTCATGCTCACCTGAGTGAATTGATACCACTTGAAGTAGCAAGCTACAGTAGACATGTCTAAAGATTAACACTAAGCTAACCAACTGCTGTCAAATCGGCAGCTAATCTAACCCCCATGTTAACAATAATATCGTCAGATTTTGTGGTAGCTGCCCAACTGTTGTCAAATCGGTAGCTAATCTAAGCCCCATGATAACAATAATATCGTCAGATTTTTTGGTAGCTTCCCAACTGTTGTCAAATCGGTAGCTAATCTAAGCCCCATGTTAACTATAATATGATCAGATTTTGTGGTAGCTGCCCAACTGTTGTCAAATTGGCAGCTAATCTAACCCCCATTTTAACTACAACATCGTCAGATTTTGTGGCAGCTGCCCAACTGTTGTCAAATAGGCAGCTAATCTAAGCGCCATGTTAACAATAATATCGTCAGATTTTGTGGCAGCTGCCCAACTGTTGTCAAATCGGCAGCTAATCTAAGCCCCATGTTAACAATAATATCGTCAGATTTTGTGGTAGCTGCCCAACTGTTGTCAAATCTGCAGCTAATCTAAGCCCCATGTTAACAATAATATCGTCAGATTTTGTGGCAGCTGCCCAACTGTTGTCAATTTGGCAGCTAATCTAAGCCCCATGCTAACTATAATATCGTCAGATTTTGTGGCAGCTGCCACCTATCTCTTGGTGACTAGGTATCTATGTCTTGGTCACTAGTAAGCTTAGCTCCAATTCACTTTTGTTAAGATCAGTTTTAAATTTTCAACAGGTCTGTACTGTATACACGATAAACCTGAATGAAAGAATGGATCCAATTACAAAAATGAACGCAGTAGCCCTCAATGAAAGAGTGGTAACGTTAATTTTGTCTTAAAATATTGACTATTTTACGTTAGACTTTCCCCAAAAATGGCATCAAAACACCAGAATTTTTCCATGGGACTCTGACCCAATACCAAAAAATGGGAATAATAGCCCTCAATATTATTAACCGTCTGCATTCAACATACATTTTGTCTTAATTTATGCCACAAATAACAGAATAAATACTTAACGTCAAATGGCAAGAAATGAGCAATTATGAAAAATCTTTAGAATATCACTTTAAGGCATAATGTGAGACTTAAGTAAATTTATAGAATCTATACCTGCATGTAGGAAGGAGACTTGGAAATCTCAACCCATGAAATGAGATTCTTTATTTTCCAGACTGTGGCTTGCAGAGGTGTGGAAAAAAAAGAATCTATCCTAAAAGCTAGAGATTTTCATGTATCCACTACACAACAAGGATTGATTTTTATTTCTCCCATATCCAATAAATTCCTGTTTTGTAAAGTTCTCGTAAAGGTACAATATTTGAAAAGTATGATATTTGCATTTTCAACGCATGGCCTCACAATTTCTTCATAATTGAAGTGTTACTGTGATGTCACAGCGTGCTTAGCTTGTCTTTACCATAAGGTGAAAAAGACAGAAAAATCTTTTCCTGGTAAAACACAGAATGTTCTTTTCAAATATGGGAGATAATTAATATAATGCTGTAGATTTGTACATGTTGCTTCATGTGCAAGAATGATACACTGAAAAACATGAAATTGCATGTTATTTTTTGTGCAATTCGTAAGCGAGTCAAAAATTGCGAAAATTAACATGCATGAAAATAAAATTGATGAAACAAAATGGAATGGGCAATACTTGGTTACTAGAGTTTAATATATTTCTTCATATGGGTGGGGACAATGATATCTGGAGTTATTCCAGTATTTCTTATACATTTTTTTTTAAGTAAGATGAAACAATTTTACTTACATTTAAGTCATATTTACATTTTGGCTATTGAGAAAATTTCATGCCAATGAAAAAAATACTTTGATAGAAATCACGAAAAGATATCATGTTGTGAACATACAGTATAGTGTTAAACTGTATCATAAAACAAGAGGCCCATGGGCCTTAACGCTCACCTGTGACCTTTGAACCCATGAGCTTCATTCAAATATCAAAATGATAATTCGGCCAATATTCTAATATACATCCCTATACAAAAAGTTTATAGTTTTTTGAGATAAATAATCATCTCAGTACTTGTTTGTATCTGTGATCTTGACATTTGAACCCATGCTCTTCATTCATCTATCAAAATGACCACTGTGCCCGTACTAACAATATTCTAATATACATGCCTATACAAAAAGTTAATAGTTTTTAAGATAATTAACCATTTAGGTATTCATTCGCATCTGTGACCTTGACCTTTAAACCCATGAGCTTCATTCATATATCAAAATGATCATTAGGATAATACCTAAATAGTCTAATATACATGCCTATACAAAAAGTTCATAGTTTTTGAGATAAATAATCATTTCAGATCTTGTTCACATGTGACCTTGACCTTTGAACCCATAACCTTCATTCATATATCAAAATGGTTGTTAGGCTAATACCTACAATATTCTAATATACATGCATATCCAAAAAGTTAACAGTTTTCAAGATAAATAACCATTCAGGTATTCATTCACATCTGTGACCTTGACCTTTGAACCTATGACCTTCATTCATATATCAAAATGATCGTTAGGATAATACCTAAAATATTCTAATATACATGCATATCCAAAAAGTTAACAGTTTTCAAGATAAAACCATTCAGGTATTCATTCACATCTGTGACCTTGACCTTTGAACCTATGACCTTCATTCATATATCAAAATGATCGTTAGGATAATACCTAAAATATTCTAATATACATGCATATCCAAAAAGTTAACAGTTTTCAAGATAAATAACCATTCAGGTATTCATTCACATCTGTGACCTTGACCTTTGAACCTATGACCTTCATTCATATATCAAAATGATCGTTAGGATAATACCTAAAAATTCTAATATACATGCCTATACAAAAAGTTAATAGTTTTCAAGATATATTGACAAATACATAATTTTTAGCAATTTCCCCACTCAGCACCTTACCATTTCCCCATTTTGAGCCCCATGGCTACCATTTGTGCAAATCTGAAACTAGATGACCTAAGGATGTTATATATGAAATAAATAAGGTATATGTCTTGTAGATTCAGAGGAGAAGATTTTTAAAGTTTTTCACTATTTCCCCCCTTATGGGGCCCCAAGGGGACATAACTCCTTCATTTGTGCAAATCTGAGAGGGCTTCACCCAGGCATGATGGTTACCAAGTTTCATTAAATTTGGCCCAGTGGTTTTGGAGGAGAAGTTAAAATGTAAAAAGTTTACGCACGACGGACGACGGACGACGGACGACGCACGACGCACGACGGACGAAGATGGATAGCAATAGCTCATCTGAGCTTTCAGCTCAGGTGAGCTAAAAATACAATTAAAAACATCTTTGCATTTTAAACCTTTTTTCACAAGAATTAATCGCTAACTTGAAATCCTGATGTTCTGTATCTATTGCAATATCATCTCCTTTCTCAAAAACTCTGCGATTCCAATGAATTTCCTTACTTTTTTTGTTATTGGAAATAATACTCGTCTCAAAAATATGTGCAGGGGTTCAAATTATGATTTGTAATGGAAAGGACCTTCTGCCTTTTTTTTGGCAGTTCCAACAGAAAGTTTTATAAGTCCAATATCATCATAAAAAGGCTATTAAAATTTTTCATACTCTTGTCTCCAAATTGAGTTTAGTACAATAATCACAATTTTATATTAACCAAACTTTTACATTTAAAATGCCTTGCACAGGAAGGTTATCATAATTTTCTCTTTCCCACATGACTGATTTACAGAAAAGAGTAGTCCCCTCCTACCCATGCCCAGAACTTAAAACTAATGTCTGGTTCAGTTTGCAAAGAGAATCACCATGTCCTGTTTATAGAAATTCAGACCTTTCAGTGAATTTTCGAGTAAACGGCAAATGTCTTAAAGTAGGCAGCAAGTATGGAATATTAAGTATTACAAAAACATATTCACAAATTGTAAGAGAAAGTAGGTGACAAATGTAATCAAAATCCAAAAAAGTAGCAGGCAACTTGTTTAACCCTTGCTGTCTTTGTTGAAACCACTGGTAATTTATTTTGGTGTATTATCCATTCAATTCAGTGATAAGCATCATGTATCCTGGCCGCTTCTTGTACTATAGCCCCTTCATTTCCAAATATCTTCACATTTGGTGAACATTCCTTCCAATTGACAGAGTTATCCTGAAATAGCAAACATATCGTTATTGTATTTCATGAAGACAGGATGGTTTAGGGAGAAACAAAAAAATAATTCTATATTTAACATGAGATTTTTATTTTAAAAATAGACAAGATTACTGTTAAACCACTTTTATTCAATAAGATTAACTTTTGCGTGTTTCGTGAGGACAAAATAAACCTAAAAGTTTATCTTTGCAAACTTGTTTCTGAAAATTTATACCAAATATACAACTATAATTCATATCACAAAAGTTAACAGTTGGGAAATGTTTTTGGTATAAGAGATATGAGAAAGTTAACTGCCACAAATTAAAGATGGTTTACACTAGTAGACAAAAAATATATTTTCATCAAACTTGTGTGGATTTCCGTGAAGTTTTAGTGCTTTAAAACAGAAAACTTTTCATAGATGTTGATGCCAACAACAAACAAAGGAAGAGTAGAAATGTAGAACAACAGGCCTCTGCTTCTTCTTCTCTGTCCAATTTAAGCAGATTCTTTTCTGACTGGAAATGAGAGAGAGAGAGAGAGAGAGAGAGAGAGAGAGAGAGAGAGTTTTCTTGCCTCTGCTGCTCCTATGTCTAATTTATTGCTTGGTTTTCTGTGACTGGGAAAATACGAGAGAGAGAGAGAGAGAGAGAGAGAGAGAAAGCACATAACATTTTTTTAAATGCAAAATCAATAATTGAAAAAAAACCATGCTAATGTAAAAAGTAAGGGCCCCACAAATCACTAGTATCGACTGAAGTCTTTGATTTTGCAAGTAAAATGCTGAATTGAAAATCGGTCATTCAGCTATTTTTCCTGATGACCAAATGAGCATTAAAGTATCGCCCATCGAGAGTTCATTATTGAGTAATCACAGAAACTTAATGATAAATCCCCCACATCAGCTGAGTGGGGAGTGCGGGTGGGGAGTGAGGTGTTGGTGTAAAATTACTTAATTTTGTTTATTTCCACTTCCGAAAGACATTGTAGGGATTTGTGGGGACCTTGTAAAGACAGTGTTTATATTTGTATAACAGTGCCATTGCAATTCCAACATGTAATTGTATAATATACATACATCTGGGAGTTTCATATCAAATAAATCTCCTGTATCATAATGGAAATTCCATACTTCAGCCTCTACCCAGGCATTATCCGTATTTCTGGGATCATCCACATAGCCTTTGTAGAGTAGAGCTGCACTGAAACCCTGGGAATCTGTTTCAGTCCTTAAACTTGTTCTAGAGCTTGTACGTGAACCTGGTATAAAGGGCTGAAGGATCTGTGAGTTTGATCGACTCGGACTCCCTAACGTTGATGCTGCTCTTGTTCCGAAAATCTGACTAGAAAATTGGGCAAAGAACTGAAATATAATATTGAAAAATTTCAATGAATTGATTGTACATAATGTTTTTTAATACTCAACAAAAAAATTAAGGACCACATCAAAAACATTATTTAATTTTGTAGAACGTAAATCATATAATTTCATATTCACACTTCTTATAATTTCATTAAGAAGATTTAATTTCATGCACAAACAATACTTCATAACGTCATTTGAAACAAGAAAAGAATAAGAACAAAATACAGATGGATTTTAGATTTTTCAGTTTTTGGATATTAATTTCAAATTTTACAATCATTCATTACTTTTTTGTTTAGTATATTTTATGGGTTACTTGCAATTTCATTGGATAAGAAACTGTCACATGACCATTATAATCTCATTTTGTCATTGAACCTTATAAAATCATAAAATTTAACTAGAGAACTAATGGGCCTAATACGCTCACCTGGTAAACAGGTTTCATCAAATTAAGCTGAGTAATTTTGGACACACACACACACACACACACACACACACTGGCTATGTGCCATAACCTCACATGACCTTTTGTCAGGTGAGCTAAAATGTAGCATACCTGTATCATATCAGCTTGGTCAAATTCTATTTTAGTTTCCCATTCACTATCGTCCATGACTGACCTCATAAATGACTCACATAATGTACTATACGGTGTTGTCAATCCATGTAATGCGTCCTGTAAATAAAAAAAATACAGTCATATACATGTTATAGAGAATCTTACATGAGTGTTTATGCAATATTGAATTTCTTAAATGAGTTGAATAATATTTTATGTAACGAGCCCAGAATGTAAGATTCTATTTACAGTCAAACCTGTCTATAAAGTATAATATAAAAATATAAGCCATCTTCTCTATAAGAAAGGCCATAATACACAGAAGTCACTTAAATGTGTACATGCACCAAAAGAGTACTGCTAAATTTTTATAGGTATAGTTATGTCAAAAGTATCATGTTGACTTTTCCATAGAACAACTACTAAAAACAACATTTTTCCAAGTTTAATGAAGTACCTGTCACTGAAACAATCAACAATGTCTTGATTAGAAAATCAATAAAGATTGATATTTTTCACTTACCTGTACCTAGTTGTAATAGGAAATCTGTATGCACATCCATAATTGTCATAAAGTATGTCTGTAGAAACAAAAATGTTGGCGTTATGGGGATTTTACATGGCGAAAATGGCAATGTTTACACTGGAGTGACGTTTTACGTCATATGCACAACAGAATCTGCCATTTGCCTTTTTTTTCAACATGTTAAATCCTATAGTGCCAACGTTTTACTCTGTGCAGATATATCTGGGCTAATTGTGGATGCGGAAACAGATTTCCTGTTATGACTAGGTACAAATACGAAACATAGCACTGTCGTGCTGTTGTACAGCGTAGTTGGGAAAATTGTGTTGTGGCAAGACAGAATATAACCGAAAATTCGGGGGGAAGGGTGGGGTGGGGTCGATCTATGCATGGTCCGACGGATGTTTTTTTTTTTTTTTTTTTGGAAAAAGAAACAATGTACCAAACCATGTATTACTGAATTAAATGGTAAAAAATAATAATTTCATAAATATATGAAAAAGACAATCGGTAATTAAAATTTAAAAAAGTTGTACCTGATCGTTTTGTCATTTCGGATAGAGAGAAAGTAGAGTTTTGCAGATCCTACCGTCGCTATGAGGGGGTACATTCTAGCGGTTGTATGTAACTGGATCATTTGCTGTTAATCTGGGTTTCAATTAACTGCTGATTATCACTCACAATATTCCCGTTTCATGTTAATGGTGAAGTATGTACAGTTGTTTTACCAGTCCGAATTTTTACTACCGAATAATCTAAAATTTCAATCCCTTTCAATTAAAGGAATCGCAAAATAACTTTCTAAATTTGCTTCTACTTGAATGTATGGGCATTAATTGTTTAAATAATATAAACTTCAACCGCTTCCTAAATGTATGAGCAGGACAGGTCGACAGATTGTTGGTGACCTAGTTTAACGATGTAAACAAATCGTGATCACGGAAATGCTTTTTTCAAGAAAACATACTACCACGTGTTTTTGAGGACAGGTGTCGATATTTTGGAATCAGTAAACATTTGTATTATTACACCACATAAATTTTATTTCCTCTGCTTGTGGATGACGTCTGCAGCAGCGCTTATATGAAACCCTGTTCGGAACTGGTAAAACGACTGTATTTAAAATTTGCATACAACACTGTACGAATTATCTGATATCTCCCTTTCACGAAAGTAAAATCTAATCGATAAATATTTTAAAATATGACACAATTGCCTCAACATCAAAATACGTTATCATAACCTTCAAAATCAAAGTACTGAAAGTACTAAAATTCGCGAAAGATTAAAAAGACAGGGAGTTCAGTGTCTCCATCAATGTAGTGTCGGGTATAGGAAGTTGTCAGGTAACTGAAAGGAGGTTGTTATGTTCACCTTGCATTGCTCCCAACACAACATAGCGGGTTCATGTAGTGTGCAATGTGCAGACTATGAGCATGGGGCTGTTTTAATATTCACACATTGGACCAATATTAAGGATTCATGTAGGAAATAGTTCAATCCGAATAAATGCATGTATGGAACCATCAAGGATGGTCAAAGTTACTTCCATCGTCATGGAGACCCTAATATTAAACAAGAGGTCCATGAGCCTTAATGCTCACATGCAGCTGAGTACATATCTCATGCAGAGGTTCAATGGTCATTGACATTAATTAAAGAGAATGTCCAAATAAATTTTCAGCAGTAAGGGCCAATTATATGTAAGGATTTTTTGCAAATTTATTATAACATAACTAGTCATAAGAGTGCTACATATAATATATCTGAAATCTAGCTACAATATATTGTTTATAAACAACTAAAAAGGTAAAGAAAAATTTGAACCCATGACCTTAATCTAAATATCGCAATGAATATTAGGTCAATACCTACAATTTAGAAGCCTATACAAAAAGTTTATAGTTTTTGAGATAATTAACCATGTCAGTATTTGTTTGCATCAGTGACCTTGACTTTTAAACTCATGTCCTTCATTCATATATCAAAATGATCGTTAGGCCAATACCTACAATATTTTAACATATATGCCTATATAAAAAGTTTATAGTTTTTAAGACAATTAATCATTTCAGTATTCATTTGCATCTATAACCTTGACCATTAGACCTATGACCTACATTCATATATCAAAATGAAAATTGTGTAAATGCCTATAACATTCTGATATACATGCCTATAGAGAAAGTTTATCATTTTTGAGATAATTCACCATTTCAGTATTTGTTTGCATCTATGACCTTGACCTTTGAACCTATGACCTTCGTTCATATATGGAAATGACCGTAAGGCAAATGCCTACAATATTCTAATATACATGCCTACACAAAGAGTTCAAAGTTTTTGAGATAATTAACCATTTCAGTATTCGTTTACATCTATGACCTTGACCTTTGAACTTATGACCTCTATTCATATATCAAAATGACCGTTGTGCAAATGCCTACAGTATTCCAATACACATGATGATGCCCATACAAAAAGCTTATAGTTTTCAAATATATTGACAAATACATTAATTTTGCAATTTCCCCCTCAAGTACCTTGCCATTATCTCATTTTGGCCCCTAAAGCTACAATATGTGCAAATCTAAACTAGGTGCCCATAGTGTTTTACATGAAATATCTAAGTTATATCTCTTGTAGGTTTTAGAGCAGATGATTTTAAAGATTTTCACAAATTTCCCCTTTATGGGGCCCCAAGGGGACATAATCCTTGCATTTGTGCAAATCTGAAAACCCCTTACTTGACCATTACTGTCAAATATCATCCAATTTGGCTCTGTAGTTTTGGAGGAATTGATAAAAAATGTGAAAAGTTTATACATGACGCACACATCGGACGAAGATAGATGGCAATTGCACATCTGAGCCTTTGGCTCAGGTGAGCTAAAAAGTTTATACAAGACGCATGAAGATAGATGACAATTGTTCATCTGAGCTTTTGGCTCAGGTGAGCTAATAAGCTTTTGATATCTTTCATGTCATAATTGAGGATATTTTTTAAATAAATTAATAACTTGAAAAAATTAACTATTATTTTATTATTATTTATATCACCAGAGTTGTGTTTTAAGAATTCGATAATTTTTGGAAGACTTTTTATTCC
Source organism: Anadara kagoshimensis (assembly GCA_021292105.1). NCBI lineage: Eukaryota > Metazoa > Mollusca > Bivalvia > Arcoida > Arcidae > Anadara > Anadara kagoshimensis. The sequence continues at coordinate 47,682,222 of CM037873.1, read as the reverse complement.
CGAGACCAGCATAATTTTAGTAAATCTTGTAAACAACAATTTTTTCAATTGGGTGGCCGTTAGGATCCCCGCTGACTGGGTTTGACAGGTGACCCCTCTACAAAGGTTCTGTACATGATAAAAATGTAGTTGACAGATGACCACTCTACAAAGTGATCGCTATCCCAGATTTCACTCTAATCAATTTATAATTTTTAAGGATGACTTCACGGAATGCTTTGAAAAACGGGAAAAGCAGTATGATAGCACAAAATTCCAAAATTTTTGTCTTAATATGGGGAGACTCCTCACATCAGCAGGGATTGAGCTTAACTTTTCGATGAGCCATACAATGAACTGTCAAGAGTGATGGTTGATCTGAATATATCAGGCATACATTTGGATTATTCTATCCCTTGCTTTACTTTTCGATATTCAACATCTGCAATTACATTGACGAATGGTTTTGCAGAAAATGTTGATCTATAGGTACTGCCAATGTCAATGACTGTATAATTTTGGCAGATTTTGATTTATTAGCAGGAACTTGTTTTGCATTACTAAAGGCTTGGGCCTGTTTGTGAGATTCAGAAATGTCATGTTTATTTACACTGTCAAGTTTATAACTAGTGCATCCCTCGGTAAATACAGATTTTTTCCTGTCGAACTCTACACAATCGGCACACTTCATTCCGTCCTGCGTATCATACAACCAAGGCCTGCCATCTTCCCATGGCTTTTTATATGCTCCGATGCGTTTGGACTTATCATACTCTTGATAGTACTTTCGTTTTTCCGCAGGTCCTTGTTTAGCCTTTGGAGTCGATGCTCCTAAAAATTTCCACATGGCAGAAAGCCGGAAGTATCATTTTATACATAAATATCAGAAAAGGAAACGAAATGGCACCGTATTTGAATTCCGGTCGGAACACCGGTCCATTTACACTTGTTAACTATATGATACCCATTTTTCAATTTTACTATTATTGTCGCCAGACAGAAAAATAAACAGGAAATCGGTAAACGGATCGGAATGTCAAATACACCGAACTGAAAATTCTAATCGCCACCTGGCAGCCCTGGGCAACCTGTGTATGATACATTTATCGCCCAGAGCGAAAAACTGGGCGCCCGTTAATCTCAATCCCTGATCGGGAGGGTTGGCAGGTATGATAAAACCATTAAAAGTTAATTACTGCTAAAAATAGCTAACATCTGGGTCAAGAAGACGATCTCAACCAATCAGATTTCAGATTATAATATATACAAGGAAAAAAATCTGTTGACCGGGAGGGGGGATCCGCGTGACGTCATCAACATATTCTATCCTCAAATACAACAAAATGCAGCGTTCTCTTTTCAATCTCGTATCAATTTCTTACTAAATCAATATTACTCAATAAATAAACCCCATTTACATGACAATTTACCCATCAAATCCATAGAATACAAAAGTTATTGAAATTTGAATTATCTCCCTTTATTCAAACTTCGACCTACATACGAGAGAGAGTTGATTTTCTGTAACGGAAGAATATTCGGGTTGAGAAATCTGCATGTAACAGCTACATTCGAGAATGATCAAGATCATTCGCGAATAATAAATTTAAATTTCCGTAGATTTCACGAAGAATTAATTAAACAACCTGTCATTGCTGTTCATTTCATAAAAAGTTATGATTGACGCAAACTTCTTGAACTACTTTTTATTGTAAACATGAGATCAGTTCGCCAAATTGCAGAAATTATTAGATGCATCCCGTCGCAATATTTTACTAGATTCCGAAATGTATTCCGAAAATTTATTCCAAATGTGCATATGTAACCAAATGCATTACTCGTCTCAGAATACATATCTCACGATAAAACAGATATACTTCTTTCACGCTCATTTACCAGGCGCACTATTTCCAGGTGTACTCATATCTTATAATTTCATAGCAAAGAAGCAAAGTACGCGTTCACTTTGTTCACGCTGTACAAAAATATCAAACTTTATTCAAATTTATTTGATTTTCTATGGATATGAAGAGTATTTCACTGTCACAAACAGAGTGGTTCCTGCTGTAAGTGTGTCATTGCAGCACTAATGTTGAGAGCCAAATACTATGAATACCCTGCTACAAACATTGAAGATTTTTACCTTGTGACCTTGACCTTTAACCTTCATGCCTAAATTTAGTATTTGATATATTGTCATACATGTATATTAGTATACATTTGTGTCAAAGTTTTAGAATATCCATTCATAGTGTTAGAAGTTAGGGAGTGGACACTATACATGATTCCCATCCTTGAATTTACTCAAAATTACTCAACAATTCAATTATATGAATGGTTCGATCTTTACATAGTCCGACGGATGTTTTTTGGAAAAAGAAACAATGTACCAAACCATGTATTGCCAAATTAAATGGTAGAAAATAATAATTTCATAAATATATGAAAAAGACAATCAGTAATTAAAATTTAATAAAGCCGTACCCGATCGTTTTGTCATTTAGGATAGAGAGAAAGTAGAGTTTTGCAGACCCTACCGTCGCTATGAGGGGGTACATTCTAGCAGTTGTATGTAACTGGATCATTTGCTGTTAAATCTGGGTTTTAATAAACTGCTGATTAACACTCACAATATTCCCGTTTCATGTTAATGGTGAAGTATTTCAAATCCACATGTGGTCATTTGCACACAACACTGTACGAATTATCTCCCTTTCACGAAAGTTAAATCTAATCGATAAACAGTTTTAAAATATGACACAATTGCCTCAACATCAAAATACGTTATCATACCCTTCAAAATAAATTTGAATTACCATAGATTTCATGAAGAATTAATTAAATCAACCTGCCATTGCTGTTTATTTCATAAAAAGTTATGATTTTACATCGTAGGACGCAAACTTCTCAGACTACTTTTTATTGTAAACACGAGATCAGTTTGCCAAATTGCAGAAATTATTGGATGCATCCCGTCGCAATATTTTATTAGATTCCGAAATGTATTTCGAAAATTTATTCCAAATGTGCATATGTAACCAAATGCATTACCCCTCTCAGAATACATATCTCACGATAAAACAGATATATTTTTTCCACGCTCATTTACGAGGCGCACTATTTCCATGCGTATTCATATCTTATAATTTCAGAGCAAAGAAGCCCGATATCTTGGAAGAAAGCGATAGCAAAGTACGCGTTCACTATCGTGAAACGCCGTACAAAAATGGCAAAGTAGTATGAAGGGATATAAAACACTGTAAAATATTTAAGTAGTACCACATGGACTGGTAACAAACACTAAAGCTTTAGATAATAATGTTCTGTTCATTAATATCAAAGGAGTAGACTGAATAAGAAAAATACAATTGAAATTTCAAAGAGACATAACTCTTAAGAATGTCTGATTCGTTTCGATTTCAATAAAAACTTTTTCAAACTTTACAAATATATATACGATGAAACCTCTCTATACCGGACACCCTCCAGACTAAGCATTTTGTCCAGTTAAGAGAGGTGTCTGGTTTATAGAGGTCAGAATTTATCTCTGTTTTGCATATTTTTGAAAAGACACATACAAAGAGCATGCTCAGACATGACATTGTAGAGAGGTGTCCGGTTTAGAGAGGCTTCGCTGTATCTTACCCCTGGTAGACCATAGACAGTTTCGATTTCATCCACACCATACTTCCTCACAGCTATAAACTCCAACACTCTTTTACCCTCCACAAAAAGAAATCCTGTTGGCTGGTAGTCTGTATTATATTTACGACGCCATCTTGTACACACAGCTTTAATCACATGATTTGGTCCCCATCTCCATAGCACTCCTTTTCCTCTTATACCAGTCCTACCTTTTGGGTTTCTGGAAGATACCAAAAAATCAAATAATTATACAAAATATATATCTACTGTAGTATGGTAAATACGGTCAAACCTGTGTATAAAAGTCACCCATGGGAACCAGTAAAAGTGGTCTTTATGTGCAGGTGGACTTTATATGCAGGTTTAAACAATAAAAATATAGAGCCATTTGGATAAAATTTTACTGGCCTTTAAAAGCAGGTGGCCCTTATAAAAAGGTGGCTTTTAAGGCAGGTTTGACTGTATTGATAAATGTTGCATCAGCAAATTTTTGTAGGGTTTCTATATGTAACCGGAAAGGGAAAATTGCAAGAGAAGGACCAGAACTCAAACCAAGGAGTTTCCCAATACTAGTTAACCATTCTAAAGACCGAGCGTTACCTGGCCATCTATTGAGCCTAGTCCACAAATTTCTGCATTTTTTTTCCTTCAAATTTTAAGTTTTACAACTGCCTTGAGTCAAAACCACAAGATTCCAACATGGGACCAACCTATTAATTGGCCACTTCCCAGGGTCCAAAGAGCCCCCAAATGTAACAGAAAAGGGCAAAATGCAGCAGCCAAATTGGGATTCAAACCTTCCCAATACTAGCAGTGACAACTACCGGGACTTGAACCCTGGACCTTCCCAATATTAGCGGTGACACATTCGGTTTATAACTGGAAATCACAAATTCAAACTGGTTGTATGACAAAATTCACAGACCTTATTTGCATCAGGTCAGTATGTAGCAATTCTAATGAATGATTTAATGGGGTTTTATGTCCTAGACAAAAAAAATTCACTTATATCGAAATGTCACCAGCTGCAGAAGTAGTAGCAGAAATTTTTACCTTTGCTTTACCTTAGAGCAATGTGCAGGGAGGATTCGTTAATGTCAAACACCTGCCATGACACAGGACATCGGTTTTAAGGTCTCTTCTAAATGACCCCCAGTGCTTGGCGAATAAATAGTCACTACCTATCTTTAAGTCTTAATCAGACCCTGTCCAGGATTCAAACCCATGACCTCCCACATACGAAGCAAACACTCTACCAATTGAGCTGTAGTGGTGGTAGTAATGATAATGAACTTACAAAGGCAATCCTATTGGATCAATTCTATATCTAAGTGGCTGATCTTCATGTGACATCCAGGATCTTCTGTCAACCTCCCTTGTAATGTTATCAACTTTGTATGTGACTACTGAATTCCATACAGGTGAAAAAATTGGCAAGGGAGGTAATTCTTCTTCTCCTTCATCTTCTTCTGGTATTTTTTCTCTTTCTTCTTTTAATCTTGACAGCCTATCAAAAATAAATAAATAATAAATGAAAAAGAAGTTTCTGAAAAAATATTTGATGGAATGGAACCTTAGTAAATAATATAAACCAAATAACTTATCATCTTCAGTTTGATTGGAGATGTTCATTTAGGTGGTCACAATGAAATCTTCAATACACTTGAGCAAGCAAATGGACAACCTCTTGTCTGAATGGGACCTCTGTGGCCAAATGGTCTTAAATGCGTGCTTCCGAAACACAGCCTTTCTCACCACCATTTAGGTTCAAATTCCACTTGGTACAGATTCTAGTGTGAAAAACTTTGTCAGTTTGCTCACTGAAGGTTGGCAATTTTCTCCACCATCCCCGAACTGACCGTTCGAATATATGTGTGAAAAAAATCTTGATTGGTGCACACAAGACATTACACTACTTCATTCCACTGTTCTAAATACACCTATAGTTAACTACAGGCAAGACAGAAAATAATTGCATGTGCAAATTAAGCAGTACAATGTATTTTGAGTAAAAACAATTAACATCTTCAAATATTTTTTAAATTAAGACTGTATACATGTAGCTCATACAATGTATTTTTTTAAATTTTACATTCAATGTAGTATTCCAATGGTATCAAAATTTCAGCCACAATATTTTTTTTACATATCATGTGTTTGCATATCCTATGGAAACGGAAGCCTATTACATAAAAATATCATTAGTTGTCATATGGTAAGCAACTAAACCCAATTCAAGTTCACTATTGGTCAGGAATACAGTCTTTAAAAACTAATTTACAAATATGCTTACAATGAATGAAAACAAGTAAATTCATTGAATTAGGATTCCCTGGCAGCAGGTTCTATTTGTGATTTGCAGTTATGTTCAAAGGGCAATAACTCCCAGGAAAATGAGCAAACCAACTCAGGTTAATGATATGCACATCTCCTATCAATCTTGATGCTTTGCACCAAGTTTCATGAAATAGTGTTTCATAGTTTTGGAGAATTTGGGCAGACAAGAATTTCAAACGGATGGATTGAAACTTGAATATAATATCCTCCTCTTTCCTAGAAAACTCATCGGGATACGAATTAACAGATACAGTCCAACCTGCCTTAAAGGCCATCTCTATATAAAGGCAACCTGCTTATAAAAGCTGATAGAATTGTATCCCAATTGTTCTTTATTCATATTATTTGAACCTGTCTATAAAGGCCACCTGCCCATAAAGGCCACTTTTACTGGTTCCCTTGGGTGGCCTTTAGAGACAGGTTTGACTGTACTCATTTTTGTGGTGTCCTTTGTGTTCAGGTGAGCTAAAATAATGATGCTTACTCAACAATATCTTCATCCACATAGATAATCTCATCTTCAGGGAACTGGTCCTTAGGTCTACTATAAGTTTTGGGATCATAAACATCATATGCTTGCTATAAATAGAATTATTACAACAAAATGGAATTTTTGAAAATCGATAAAGTTATTTAAATCCTTACAACAAAATGGAATCCTGAAAAAAGATAAAGTAATTTAAATTCATCACATTTACTTCATGATCAAAATTAACAAATTCCACAAAATAGACAAATTTACAACAAAATGGAATTATAGAAAAGATAAGTTATTTAAATTAGTCATATTTACTTCATGATCAAAATTAACAAATTCCACAAAATAGACAAATTTACAACAAAATGGAATTATAGAAAAGATAAGTTATTTAAATTAGTCATGTTTACTTCATGATCAAAATTAACAAATTCCACAAAATAGACAAATTTACAACAAAATGGAATTATAGAAAAGATAAGTTATTTAAATTAGTCATATTTACTTCATGATCAAAATTAACAAATTCCACAAAATAGACAAATTTACAACAAAATGGAATTATAGAAAAGATAAGTTATTTAAATTAGTCATATTTACTTCATGATCAAAATTAACAAATTCCACAAAATAGACAAATTTACAACAAAATGGAATTATAGAAAAGATAAGTTATTTAAATTAGTCATATTTACTTCATGATCAAAATTAACAAATTCCACAAAATAGACAAATTTACAACAAAATGGAATTATAGAAAAGATAAGTTATTTAAATTAGTCATATTTACTTCATGATCAAAATTAACAAATTCCACAAAATAGACAAATTTACAACAAAATGGAATTATAGAAAAGATAAGTTATTTAAATTAGTCATATTTACTTCATGATCAAAATTAACAAATTCCACAAAATAGACAAATTTACAACAAAATGGAATTATAGAAAAGATAAGTTATTTAAAATTAATCACATTTACTTCATGATCAAAATTAACAAATTCCACAAAATAGACAAATTTACAACAAAATGGAATTATAGAAAAGATAAGTTATTTAAATTAGTCATATTTACTTCATGATCAAAATTAACAAATTCCACAAAATAGACAAATTTACAACAAAATGGAATTATAGAAAAGATAAGTTATTTAAATTAATCACATTTACTTCATGATCAAAATTAACAAATTCCACAAAATAGACAAATTTACAACAAAATGGAATTATAGAAAAGATAAGTTACTTAAATTAATCAGATTTACTTCATGATCCAAATTAAAATTAACAAATTCCACAAAATAGATTTTAAATTTGACCGAGATTTTAGGTTGTTTGTTTTAGCCTGGTCCCTTGCCGCTGTAAATGGTGACACTAATACTAGCACAGCTAAATAAATGCTCATGAAAATCTTAATATAGAACTTTTATAAATACTGATACATGTTGTTGAAATTAATACATAAACAAGCAAATTTAGTTAGTTAAGATCCCTCATCAGCTGGTACTTTTTAAATTTACATAACTAGTATGTTTAAAGGGTCATAACTCCAAGCAAATTGACGTATCTCTGACCATGGCTTTTATGTTCCGACACTGGCCGCCATCACGGTACTAAAGCAGCGTCGTGGCAACTAATGACGTTCTAGTGTCAGTGACGTCATCAAATGGCACAATTCAGGCGAGTTTTAATTCTTTTTGTGCGTAATTCAGGTTTGCCTGTCCTTTGTTGGAACATTGTGGGCATGGCCGGCAATCCGTCAATTGAGCAAACCACCTCAGTTTAATGTGGTTTAAAAACAATGTAATGTGTCAAAAAAACAAAACATCAGACTATCAAAAGGTTCTCTAGCCATTTTATTTTCAGGTTTTTTTTTTTTTTACTGAATCTTACCTCCCATGGGACATATTTATCAAAGACAGGAAACCTAGTAAATCTGGTACCAGGGTAGGGTGACTGTCTAGCTGCTACATGTATTATCTGACCTTTGACATTGGCAACACCAAGTACATCTAAAAGACAAAATCAGAAATTTAAATATGAAAAATAGGGTATCTAATAGGACAATAAATATTATACCCTGCCACCCTGTGGAGCATTAAATCTGTGTTTATAAATATATGTAATTTTATTTATTGGTGGGGTATAAAATATTTGGCACCTTTTTGAGAAAAAATAAAAATTTGGGGAAGTTATATTTATCAAGATGAAAATACTATTTATGCTGAAAAACTCTCAGATTTAGCATAATGATGGTTTCAACAATTTAATTTTGTAAAGATTTTGAGTCTGTTATGATAGGACCAGTTTTTAACATGTATGATCATTTATGGGGGGCATTATATACATGTATATGTTAAATTACCTGTCTTGTCAAGTTTGTGTGAAATATTTTCCAGATATAACCGACTTGACTGCATCATTCTTTCTAATTCTCCTATTCTATCATTCATTCTTTTCCAGTTCTTCTTTTGTATTCTTAGGTCTTCTTGTATGTTGATTACTCTGATGTAAAAAATGTATTATAAATCAAAGTACTGAAAGTACTGAAAACATTGGTGTATCTGTTATGTTAAAACCAAATTTTTAAAGTTTCAAAAATAAGATAAATTTAATTTAAAATCCAATGGAGATAGTATGTATGATAAATAATATACAGTAAAGCCTAGCTACCATACCCCTTGATAATTTTGCCAGCTCTCTTATCACCGCTGTATTTTGAAGTCTTTTTTATATTTTTTTTTATAAGCCCCTTTGATTTATCACCAAATCCTTTTATAATTCCAGAATTGCACTGAATAAATGCTGGCAATAAATCAAAGTTTCACTATGCTGTAAAACCTTGTTAAAATGCAATGTTATGAATTGCTAACACACTTATTACTAATTTTCAAAGCCTCCAAATACATTTCATCTATACTTTTCTTCTGCATTTGTATCAGTGAAATAATGTTGATTGGGACATACATTGTAAAATGCCATTTTATCCACCCAAGTAACAAAAACTCACATTTCATGTTGTTTTTGAGGTTCTGACTGGATTTTCTTGTCCAGTTCCTGTTTTGTGATGTATTCTTTGGCACACTTTTTCCAGTAGTTGTAGTTTTCTGAGCGTTTTAATTTCTGTACTCTGTGTACCATTTTATCACTATTCATAATCTGTTGAATAAGTAAAACAAAACTGAAAAAAAATATTGAACAAGAAGAATAACAAACAAAAAATCTGTGAGCTTATGCTCACTCAGTACACCCCCACTTTTAACATATGTTAGAATAAGAAGAAAAAAGAAGAAGATGTCAGGCAAACTTAACTCGGAATCGGTACTTGTGGCACGGGACCCCATAGTTAATTTGCATACAAAATTTCAAGTGGTTGTGATTAATTTAGTAGTTGCTGCAAAAACTGAAACTAAAATTTTTGTTTCGGATGAATAGACAGACTGATGAAAGGACAGGGGTATGGACGGAAGGACAGAGGTAAAGCAGTATACCCTCCTCTTCTTAGAAGCAGGGTCGGAAGGACAGAGGTAAAGCAGTATACCCTCCTCTTCTTAGAAGCAGGGTCGGAAGGACAGAGGTAAAGCAGTATACCCTCCTCTTCTTAGAAGCAGGGTCGGAAGGACAGAGGTAAAGCAGTATACCCTCCTCTTCTTAGAAGCAGGGTCGGAAGGACAGAGGTAAAGCAGTATACCCTCCTCTTCTTAGAAGTAGGGTCGGAAGGACAGAGGTAAAGCAGTATACCCTCCTCTTCTTAGAAGAAGGGTCGGAAGGACAGAGGTAAAGCAGTATACCCTCCTCTTCTTAGAAGCAGGGTCGGAAGGACAGAGGTAAAGCAGTATACCCTCCTCTTCTTAGAAGCAGGGTCGGAAGGACAGAGGTAAAGCAGTATACCCTCTTCTTCTTAGAAGCAGGGTCGGAAGGACAGAGGTAAAGCAGTATACCCTCCTCTTCTTAGAAGAAGGGTCGGAAGGACAGAGGTAAAGCAGTATACCCTCCTCTTAGAAGAAGGGTCGGAAGGACAGAGGTAAAGCAGTATACCCTCCTCTTCTTAGAAGCAGGGTCGGAAGGACAGAGGTAAAGCAGTATACCCTCCTCTTCTTAGAAACAGGGTATAATCATACCTTTATAATATACATGTACCCAATATCATGTACAGCAGACTATGATGGTTTAGCGGTAATTTGGAGACTGTAATCTAATCACCCTTTCTTGAATCTATCATAGACTACCTATTAATATATTTTATCCCAACAATATCAATCCCAAATATGGCTCAGCAAAATCATCCCCAATGTGACCCAGCAATATTAGCCCCAAATATGGCCCAGCAAAATCAGTCCCAAATATGACCTAGCAAAATTATCTCCAAATATGGTCCAGCAATATTAGCCCCAAATATGGCCCAGCAAAATCAGCCCCAAATATGACCAAGCAATATCAGTCCCAAATATGGCCCAACAATATCAATCCCAAATATGGCCCAGCAAAATCATCCCCAAAATATGACCCTGCAAAATCAGTCCAAAATATGGCCCAGCAAAATCAGCCCCAAATATGGCCCAGCAATATTAGCCCCAAACATGACCCAGCAATATTAGCCCCAAATATGACCCAGCAATATTAGCCTCAAATATGGCCCAGCAATATATTAGCCCCAAATATGGCCCAGCAAAATTAGCCCCAAATATGGCCCAGCCCTGTAGGTTTACCTTCTTTTGTTTACAGCAGGTACAGAATGAAGCACATTTCTTCTTACACCTCTTATCTTATTTACTATAAATTTAACTAATAAATAAATATAATATAACACTGTCAATGGCGGTGGAAAACTTGGTCTGTCCTCAAACTCGATGATTAACGCATAACGCTGAAACTTCCATATAACTCCTGCCTCCTGATCTACTTTTGTAATAGTCAATCTAAAAATAGACATATTTAGATTAATTGTATGTATACTTTTTTTGCTAACAAGGTCAATTAGATTTGCAAACATGGTACAGCATAATGTCCTGATGCCATATATAAATGAAGTTTTAAGTTCCTAGACCTTCTGCAGTGATTTTGTTTGCTTAAAATGTCTACAGAAAAAAGGTAGTTGCCCCTAAGGAAAAATTACTAAAATTTCTGAAATTTTGTTTCCCCTAGTGAAAAATTACTAAAATTTCTGAAATTGACCACTAAACACCCTCCCTAAAAAATAACATTGATGCACTGAAGAATTAAATCTAGTTGTCCTTACTCACAAAATATAAGTTAGTATCACTATATAGTGTTCTTGCATAATGTTGTTAGCTAGATCTCAGAACTACAAGATTCCAAATCTTAAAGGCAGAAGGTTGTTTTAAAAAAAAATGTAACAAAAATCACTGTTTTGGTTTTTGATAAGATGGTTAAAGGTTCTACTATTTAAGGTTATTGTGACCTTAGATGAAAGTCAAGGTGAACAAGCTTGCAAACTAGAAAGGGCTCAGCCCTGCAAACACCCCTGCCAAGTTTCATTGCTTTGTGTTTATTGGTTTTGGAGAAAAAGTTGTTTAAGTGAAAAGTTAACATATGATTGAAAATAGATAATAGTTAATTAATTTGAACAGTTCACCTATAGTATTGGATTGATTGATTGATTGAATGGGGTTTTATGTCCCATGCTGTATATATAGCAGTGTAGAAAAATTGAATCAATGGCAGGAGGTTGTGCATTGCTATCCATATAGAACGTAGTAAATTGCTTGGTCTCGATAGTGTAGTCAGTCATAGTGTGTGCACGTAGATGATTTTTTAAAAAGAATTTATTAAAATTACCACTTCCATAACTCTTTTTAAAACAAGGTTCGTACAGACATTTGGACTCCAAATTTAAGAACTGTTTAGGGTCTTTTCAGGGTCTTATTTGCAAATTTAAGGCCTAGTTAAAGGGACAATTTTAGCAAAAAAAATATTGGTGCAAAGGCAATTAAATCAATAAAACAATTACTTACGTGTCCATAGTAAGGACACTTGAAGTGGAGGTTGAAGTTAGACGTTTGGGAGGGCCAGGTACCTTTAAATTGCTCATTTCAATGCAACTTATTAATTAATTCATTTATTCGGCCAAATTTATTTATGTATATCAGTCTATTTGCAACCACTTAATATCAAAATACAGACACTCAACTGGCCAAATTCAAGGGCTTTTAGGGCCTTCAGGATAAATTCAAGGGCGTTTTAGGGTCGAACTTGTTTTTAGGGTCTTTTTAGGGCAAACCTCAAAATTTAAGGTCTTTTCAAGGCCTGTACGAACCCTGTAAAACACATTTTGACTTTTTTAAACATCATAGTGTGTTTTAATTATTAACTGCCAATTTACAAAACATTTTATAGTTTTCTTATTATACCACTAATCTGCCATTTTACAGTTACTTCCAGTTACACCTTTAAGGTGGTGGTCCAGAAAGTGTAAGAAATTTCCAATATAGAAAGAAAAGAAGTGACAATGATTATAACAGCTTATATAAAACTTACGCAAACATGGCAAACAGCAATGTGACCATGATTAGAACAGTTTATATAAAACTTACGCAAACATGGCAAACAGCAATGTGACCATGATTATAACAGCTTATATAAAACTTACGCAAACATGGCAAACAGCAATGTGACCATGATTATAACAGTTTATATAAAACTTACGCAAACATGGCGAACAGCAACGTGACCATGACAAGCTTACATATCAGCAAGTACTGAATTACAATTAGGTATCCAGCTAAACTTGAATAAGGACATTTTTCTATTGGTTGGATTTCTGGTTCTATAAAATAAACGAAGTGGTTATTGCCCCATACATGTCAATATCAAATGTGTTATTACCACATATTTTTTCCTACCCATAATTATAGTACACATGTACATGAGCTTTATAACTTTATGATTGGCTATAAATACATCAATTTAGTGATAATTAAAGTACATTTAATAGAAACTTATATATTTGGGTCAAATAATAGATAATTTTGATAAAAAATGTAAATATGGTTTTAGATCCGCCATTTTGTTTTCGTCATACCATCGGATCGTTTTTTGCAGTTCATCACGATCAAAGATCGATCATCAATCATTTAGACAGCAACTTTTTGGAAAAATATCAATAAAATTTTGTTTTAATTCAAAATTGGGCTATTTAATCCTATTCAATCGATGTATAAAGTTACATGTGTATGGTAATACGGGTATAAAAAATATGAGGTAATAACATCTGACAAAAAATCAAGACAATACAGTGTTATATAATAGTGCAACCGAAGTTTAATTACAACTTTATGTTAATTATGTGATTTTATTTAAAATTAAAATTACTACCGAATCAAGGTAGTTTCCCCTTGGGAAAAATGACAAAAATTTCCTAATTTGACCACTAAAATTCCCAAAACAACAGTGACGTACCAGCAAATTAAATCTAGTTGTCCTTTCCCACAAAATGTTAGATATCGTCACAATATAACATCTTTGCAATGAGGATTCTAAGCCATTGCAGGCATGTCATTATGCAGTGATATGTATTTCAGAATTTCAAATTTTCGCAATATAAAAGGCAGAATGTAGTTTTTAAAAATTGTATCAAAATCACTGATTATGTTATTTTAATATTAAGAGAATAAAGTATGGCATTCCACATGCCATATCTGCCAGTTACTCCAATATCAGACAAAGGGCTTTAAACTGCAGTCCAATATTAGTCGAGGGCTGTTATGGCATGTGATATAGATTTCTTGCTTTCTTATTTTCATCATATACTTATGATACTTGAATCTTTGAACAAATGGTATCAATTACTTTCACACAATTTTGATTACATATGTGGCGGGTGTAACTACCTAAACAGGAGACGCTAACCCTTCGGGAGCACCCAGCCTCACTTCCCTGGTGGAAGTTCACGTGTCTAACCTAACTTGTCAGTTCCAAAGTTTTTACTTTGCTTCTGGATTGTGATTCGGACATGGATTAGTATGTTTGTTTTTGATTACAAAATTTGGCTTCACAGTGGCACTGAAGTTCACAAATGAGTGAGAAGGGGTGCAATATAGGGGGTGTGGTATTGATTTGTAATTTGCATCAGTATCATATATTTGAAAACTGAATATTTAGTACAAATATATGATAATTTTTTTTTCATAAACATTGTAGTAATTATGTAGTTTCTGCATACTTTGATACGGCTAAAATGATGTCATCTATATCACCGACCACACATGCCCAGTTGGAAAATCTGTATCACCAGTCTGTTATCATTTCAGATCGGCTACTCGGAACAGATAGATTCATTCACTTTATCATTTAGAAAATTATGACAGCATCAAAAGACCTAACAAAGGATTGTCTGATGAGAAACATGCGATTTCAAGGGTGGAAGTATTTGGAGTAATGTATTTTCATCTAATTTCTGTCAAGTTGATTTTTTGTCATATTCAAGGCAATGTCTGTAATGAATTATTTGTTCTAAATGGTGAAATTTTAGGTATATGAGAAACATATTAAAACATGGTGGAATCCATATCATGTCACATCAGACCTTGAACAATATTGGACATTGGACTGATATGGGTGGTCTCAGTCAGATATGGCATAATTATGATATGGGTCTAGTAGGTGGTCTTTATATACAGGTTTAACTGTGCAGGTATCTCTATATAAAGACCACCTGTCTACAAAGTTCAAATTCCTTAGGTCTAGTAGGTGGTCTTTATATACAGGTTTAACTGTACAAGTATCTCTATATAAAGACCACCTGTCTACAAAGTTCATATTCCTTAAGTCTAGTAGATGGTCTTTATATACAGGTTAAACTGTACAAGTATCTCTGTATAATAAACCACCTGTCTACAATGTTTATATTTCTTAGGTCTAGTAGTTGGTCTTTATATACAGGTTTAACCGTACAGGTATCGCTATATAAAGACCACCTGTCTAGAAAGTTCAAATTCCTTAAGTCTAGTAGATGGTCTTTATATACAGGTTAAACTGTACAAGTATCTCTATATAAAGACCACCTGTCTACAAAGTTCATATTCCTTAGGTCTAGTAGGTGGTCTTTATATACAGGTTTAACTGTACAGTTATCTCTGTATAATAAACCACCTGTCTACAATGTTCATATTCCTTAGGTCTAGTAGGTGGTCTTTATATACAGGTTAATTCGTACAGGTATCGCTATATAAAGACCACCTGTCTAGAAAGTTCAAATTCCTTAAGTCTAGTAGATGGTCTTTATATACAGGTTAAACCGTACAGGTATCGCTATATAAAGACCACCTGTCTAGAAAGTTCAAATTCCTTAGGTCTAGTAGGTGGTCTTTATATACAGGTTTAACTGAACAGGTATCGCTATATAAAGACCACTTGTCTACAAAGTTCATATTCCTTAGGTCTAGTAGGTGGTCTTTGTATACAGGTTAAACTGTACAGGTATCGCTATATAAAGACCACTTGTCTACAAAGTTCATATTCCTTAGTTCTAGTAGGTGGTCTTTGTATACAGGTTAAACTGTACAGGTTTCGCTATATAAAGACCACTTGTCTACAAAGTTCATATTCCTTAGGTCTAGTAGGTGGTCTTTGTATACAGGTTAAACTGTACAGGTATCGCTATATAAAGACCACTTGTCTACAAAGTTCATATTCCTTAGGTCTAGTAGGTGGTCTTTGTATACAGGTTAAACTGTACAGGTATCGCTATATAAAGACCACTTGTCTACAAAGTTCATATTCCTTAGGTCTAGTAGGTGGTCTTTGTATACAGGTTAAACTGTACAGGTATCTCTAAATCTGCAAATATTGTTTTATTTGGGTGAACGCGTAAATTTGCATTTTAATTTAATCCCAATTCCAATATCCTTGTATATAAAAGATTTCAGCTGCACTTTATATTGCTAGTACTTATTGATGACTGAAATGCAAATTCATCCTGTCATACACATAATTGACGGATCGCCAGCCACGCCCACAATGTTCCGACAAAGGCCGCCATCACGGTACCAAAGCAGAGTCACAGCAACTGATGACGTACTAGTGTCAGTGACGTCATTAAACTGCGCAATTCAGGCCGAGTTTTCATTCTGTTTGTGTGTCATTCAACCATGCCAGGCCTTGTCGGAACATTGTTGGCGCTGCCAGCGATACGTCAATTCGCATAAATAATTTGTCACAGAAATAACGGGATTAACAGCATACAGAACTTTGAACAAAAGAATCATATTGCAAACATTACCTGAACTCATTCCATATCTGACGACTGTTGATTCTGCAAAAATAAAAGAAAAACATAAACAAAAAGTATTTTGGGACTTCAAAATGTGTGGCAATAAGCGAGGTGGCAAAGTTATCGAGTGGCATTATAACTAGGTTTTACTGTACATGAATTATATAGTATATCAAACTTAGTCATTATCAACATTTAAAAGGTGTTACAGTAAAACAGGGGAATACAGTTAAACCTGTCTATAAAGGCCACCCAAGGGAACCAGTAAAAGTTGGCCTTTATGGGCAGGTGGCCTTTATATACAGGTTCAAATAATATGAATAAAGAACATTTGGGATACATTTCTGTTGACCTTTATAAGCAAGTGGCCCTTATACAGATGTGGCTTTTAAGTTGGACTGCATAACGAACAGAATACATGGATAGTACAAGATCAAATATTGGGTCCAACCACTTCTCTATATACAAAGTGGCTTTGTAATGAAGTTAAAAACATGGCTTCATTATAAACATGTATTACTGTAACTAGCTAAACAGTAGGTATGAAATCATTTTTCTATGTTTTAATTAAACATAACCAACGTCTCTGAGTATATCATAGAATAAAACACAGAGAAGTTGATACTGTAAAGGGGTAAAATTTTCACTTATTTCGCACTAAAGAAATTACCGCGAAATTTTTACCCACATGAAAATGACAACTATACCGGTTTATATATCATAATATACAGAATATACACCCACTTATATCGGTAACATGGAAATTACACCCACACGAAATGTCAGATTTCAGAAATCGCGAAATTTTCACCCCGCGAAAATAATTCCATTTACATTATGTGGATAGAATATATAAGGCTTCACCACCTATAGATGCCACCACCATCATATAATCAGGACAGACAAAGTACAGTACAGACTTGTTGAAAGTTAATACTGAGCTGATGAAATGGCGTCATTGCAGCTTAGTTGGCCAATAGACGAGATACATGTATATGTAGCATGATAGCTAATGACCAAAAAGATGACAAGATAGAGTTGAGTATAGTAATGGTGTTTAAAGTCCACGTAAAGAATATTTCACTTACATCAAGACATCACCAGCTGTAGGTGAAGGTGTAGAAATTTTGCCTGTGCATTGTGCTGATAGCATTATACATCAGGGTTCTACCACGACACAGGACCTCATTTATTTTAAGTTCCCATCTGTGACTTTCAATTCTAAATGCTGAGTGCTTGGCCAAAAACTGTCACTACCCACTTTCAAGTCTTGGGTTAGACCTCCCACTTACAAACCAAGCACTCTACCAACTGAGCTACAGCAGTGGTGAGAGACTGATAGACTCTGTCAACACGCTATCAAGATGTCAGTAACGAGGAGAAAATATAAGATGCCAAATTGACAGCAATTCATTAACTTAGTATTAAACATTTGACAGGCCAGTCTGTATAAAAAAATTGGTCCACATATGTTCTAGATTCTGAAATTTTAGTTAAAATTTGAAATATTTCACATCCACTCACCTGCAGCACAAAATCCTGTACTAACATTAGTATACATATGAGTGCACTTCGGATCACCTGAATAAAGAATAAATAAATAACTATATTTTATTATTGTATAGTGTGTCAAGTTTGACCTGGCCGTTTGATCTTTAATTTCAATATTCAAACAGACATACATGCATTGTGCAATTTAAGGACATATATAGTTGACATATAAGGATAGATGATAGTAATACAGGGTTCTTACAGACATTTGAACTCCAAATTTAAGGACTTTTTAGGGTCTTATTTGCAAATTTAAGGCCTAATCAGAGGTAAAATTGTAGCAAAAAAAATATTGGTGCAAAGGCAATTAAATCAATAAAACAATTACTAACATGCCAATAGTAACAACACTTGAAGTGGATAAGGTTGAAGTTGGGCATTTGGAAGGGCCAGGTATCTTTAAATTGCTCCTTTCAAGTAACTTATTAATTAATATCAGTGTATTTGCAACCTGACTTAATATCCAGATATAGACACCCACTTGCCAAAATTCAAATGCTTTTTAGGGCCTTCAGGATAATTTCAAGGGCTTTTTAGGGTCAGACTTGTTTTTAGGGTCTTTTTATGGCAAACCTCAAAATTTAAGGACTTTCCAGGCCTGTACGAACCCTGTAATACTGGTGTCAGATGTTTATGGTAATAAAACACGCAATTTAATACCTAAAATAAAGGTCAAACTTGACACACTATACCTTATATATTCATAATATTATAAAGCACATTTATTTTGTTGCGATGTTTTCCAATCACATGGCATGTAACAAATGAGATATTTCCAACAAAACTACTGTTAGCTTGTGCTAACCTCTTGCATGTCGGCACAGCTAATACTGGAGGCTGTGGTGGCCTAATGGATAAGACGTTAGTCTACAATCCAGGATCTCTCATCGCTGAAAGTTTGAGTCCCACTCAGACTACATGTGGGGAAAGTGAATTATCCTTTCCGCTGACCTTTACTGGTTCATCCGGTGTCAGTATAATGTGACTGTGGGAATGGTACGTTTGACTGCGGTGTACTGACTTGGTGAGCTAACACGTTATATTAAAGTCGCCCCGAGTACACGCTAGTGCAAGGCAGACCATACAACACTCTTGCACTTCCCATGCATATACAAACTTGTTCATAGATTAATCCATAGAGATTAATAAAGTAGTTCTTGTCGTGATTAGCTGAAATATTGTTGATGCCACGTTAAGCAACATTGAACTAACCATAAGATAATACTATTGTAATCCTGAACAAGGGAGATAATTCGCAAGAGATTGGGTGTATTAAATATTGTTCATGTTATTTTGCATTGGTATATTAAAATACTAATTGTCTTCTAGGTATAGGCAAACAAAATTGACCTGTCCGCTTGACCTTTAATGTAAATATTTATTAGGAAACACAGGTGTTTATATTTCATCTGCACCATGGGTCAAACATGTTATTTATGTACCAACTGTAAATTCTAACACTACCCATGTATTGGTTGGATCCTGCTACATAAAAATTCCTCATCAAAGGTCAAGCAGACAGGTCAATGTAGTCATCCAGAATTGTTATTCTTCAAAATTGATGTCTGGATGTCTAAATGCCTTCAGGCCCCGGTTTAACAATCATTCCTTAGCTAAGATTTTCCTTAACTTAAATTTAGCAAATTTTGATATTCTCCTTTTGGAACTATGGATGAATATTTTTGTCAAAACTAAATGTAAATGTTTTAATCTTGAGGTCATCTTAACAATAACACCTTAAATTCCTGAATATCTTGAAAATTATCAAAATTATACAGATTTGAAATTTTGCAAGATTTAAGTTAAGGAAAATCTTAGCTAAGGAATGATTGTGAAACCGGGGCCTGGGCAAATATTGTACTTGGGGTATATTGTATTGGCACTACCAAAATCCATAATAAAAGTCATATTACACATGTGCAATATCACTCATATATCCATGGTTAATATCATCATAAACTTGTTGTAACATACTTACAATGTCATACTTTAGCCTGCATGACTTGCAGTTTTGCAGCCAATTTTATATTTGTTACAGCTGAGAAACCAGTGGATAAACTCACCTCCAAGATCATGTATTTCTGTGAGGAACATGGCAAACAATGGACGTGTCAATACCCATTTTACAAGATCAATGCCCAATGGATAAACTTACCTCCAAGATCATGTATCTCTGTGCGGAACATGGCAAACAATGGACGTGTCAATACCTGTTTTACAAGATCAATGCCCAATGGATAAACTTACCTCCAAGATCATGTATCTCTGTGAGGAACATGGCAAACAATGGACGTGTCAATACCTGTTTTACAAGATCAATGCCAAGTGGATAAACTTACCTCCAAGATCATGTATCTCTGTAAGGAACATGGCAAACAATGGACGTGTCAATACCCATTTTACAAGATCAATGCCCAGTGAATAAACTTACCTCCAAGATCATGTATCTCTGTGAGGAACATGGCAAACAATGGACGTGTCAATACCCGTTTTACAAGATCAATGCCAAGTGGATAAACTTACCTCCAAGATCATGTATCTCTGTGAGGAACATGGCAAACAATGGACGTGTCAATTCCTGTTTTACAAGATCAATGCCCAGTGGATAAACTTACCTCCAAGATCATGTATCTCTGTGAGGAACATGGCAAACAATGGACGTGTCAATACCCGTTTTACAAGATCAATGCCAAGTGGATAAACTTACCTCCAAGATCATGTATCTCTGTGAGGAACATGGCAAACAATGGACGTGTCAATACTCGTTTTACAAGATCAATGCCAAGTGGATAAACTTACCTCCAAGATCATGTATCTCTGTGAGGAACATGGCAAACAATGGACGTGTCAATACCCGTTTTACAAGATCAATGCCCAGTGGATAGTTTGGATATAGGACGGCCTGTATGGTCACTCCACCAGATATCATAAAGATGAGGAACATACGAATGAAAGCAATAAAGTCGTATTTGATCTGGAAGCAATAAATAGAGTACATATTCATTACTTACATGAACAAACCAACATTCCATGATTAAAATATGAAAAGCTAATAGCATAAATATTCTACCCAAAGATTGTTACTGTAAAGTTCCATCAAAGTCTGTTAAATAGTTTTGGTGAAAATTTAAGTGGCAGACAAAATGGAGTTAACACAAAATGTCCACCCCATCCATTGTTTTGGAGACATATTAAGTTCCACCCCCATCCACTGTTTTGGAGACATATTAAGTTTTCTGCTTTTTAAAAATAAACACAAAATGTCCACCCCATCCATTGTTTTGGAGACATATTAATTTTTCTGCTTTTTAAAAATAAACTGCTATGTATACATAACTTTTAAATTTAAAAAACCTTACTGATCAAAAAACAAAAAAAAAAAATCTTCAGTGGGAAAGGTGTCTGCAGGTATGAAGCTTAACTATTTTGATTGGGGGTGTCTTAATAGACAATCCTGTATGTTTTTTCTGTATTTAAAATGCATTTACCATTCGCTTCATCCGTACTAACATTGGTCCTAAAGTTGGACTAATCGGCAGATATAGTCCCAACAGTCTGTAGAAGAAGTATAGTAGTCCCAAACTCATCACAGTCTTAGATACATGAATGTTTGAATACTGAACTCCATATGGTACAATCCGTAAAAACATGGTCAGGATCAGGAAAATCATAATAACAATAATCTCTACTAAATTCCTGAACAGTGATAATGCTCTGTATTTCTGAAAAAGAAGTAGTCCAAATTTTTAATTTTCTATGAAAACAAGAGACCATATGGACTAGTGTTGCTCAAACTAATAAAGACAACTAACTGGGGGCATATAAAAACTTTTAAGTGTAAAAAAATTATCAGTTCACTTGAGAAGTTTTACCCAGGCACTCAAGTTTCCTCAACCATTCTAGAACTGACTGCCTCAATGTAAGTGAAATATTCTTGACTGGGATGTTGAACATCATTACTTGACTCCATTACTTTACTGATTTATGGCAAGATTTGATTTTTTTTTTCATTCTAATCAAAGCAATCAAATCCTTTTCATATGAACAATTCTGAAAACCTGTTCATGATTATGATAAAGTTTTATTTCAAATCTGGACAGATTTTACAGTGAAGAGCAATATAGTAAAAGTTTTACCATTAATTAACCATTGCAGTAGGCGCAATGGATGTTTCGCTGACCACGCCCACCATGTTACGACACTGGCCCCATTCATGGTACCAAAGCAGCATCAAGGTAACTAAAGACGTACTAGTGTCAGTGATGTCATTAAACGGCACAATACAGGTCGAGTTTTCATTCTTTTTGCATCTTATTCAAGCATGTGGGACCTTTGTCATAACATTGTGGGCGTGGCCGGCGTTATCAATCGAGTCAAAAACACTTTACCCAGGGCTTTTTCTGACTTTTTAAAAAATTGGTCAGGGCCATGACTTTGGGAAATTAGCCCACTTAATTTCATGCAAATTTAAAAGTTCAATATGAAACATCAAGCTACATGTATTTCATTTAACATGTCTAAAGAAATACGTATCCATATAATCCAAAGTGTGAATAAAATTGTATAAATAAAAAGAGCATGTAATTGCTGTGGACATAAATCTATACTAGTAGTTTGGTGGGTGAGCTAAACTGTGAAAAGTAACCTAAACATGCTATAGATAATTGAAAAATAAGCTCCAAAATTGGGAAAATACTAAATGTTTTTGCCTTTGGGAATGGGACCAAACTTTGTCCCTAAATCAAGGGTTTTACCTGATGTTTGAGGTATGTATGTCGAACCAGTTCTGTCAGTATCATGGCCGTCCAAAACCATACTACAAGATCCAGGTAAAGGTTCCCACAGGTTGGCCACAATAATGCCAAACAAAATATCCCCAAATAAATAAAGTAAAACATCTGAAAAAAAAAAAAACAAAAAAACATTTTGATGATAAAAGCAACTAAAACTGTCTCTTGAGAGCAAAATACCATCTGCCCCAAACATTAAATGTTTTTCCATGACCGTGGCCTTTCCAAAGGAGCTATGAGATATGGCCAGGACATGTTTCAAACATACATTTCCGACGACCTTGACCTTCCTAATATGACCTTGATTATTTATGCAAAGTTTGATCCAAAGCAATTTTGAGATAATGCCTGGAAACAATTTTCCAGGGAAAGACAGATGGACAGACAGAAGGACATGGTGACATGGTGATTCCTATATACTCCCTAAAATTACTGTAGTTTTTGTGGATGGTTTTATTATTGTAGGGCACAAATTTTTCGTGAAATTGATAAAAATAATATTTTGTTGGATAGTAAATTTGTAGTTTTACTGAAGTGTAGAATGTGTAAATTTTCCTTTGAATCTTGGTAACAGGTATAAATTCAGTTTGTTGATTAATGGCTACATGTAGGCAGAAATTCAACATTATGATTTGTAATTGATGGTCCGGTACCTTTTGTCCTGTGGCCACTACAGAGGACGCTTATAACTACAAGCCATCGAAACAGACTGAGCAAAGTATATACACAATACCTGTGTTAACCAAAACTTTGTAATGGGAGCTGTCCATAATAAATGAGCTCTCTTCCATATAGGTAACTTGTTTTCCTTCTTTTTCAAAGCACTTTTCAGCTTCGTACTCAATTTTCTTTTCTTCTTAATCTGAAATTGACAATAACAATTTAAATTCAAGAGAGTCATGTGGCCCTGGAAGCTCACCTGAGAGTAATGTGACTTTTGTACCATTTTGAAACTGTAGTCTGAAATTAACATGAACAATTTTAAAAATAGCTTTTAACTCGAGAAACACACACCAAAAATACTCAAATGGGGTTTATTGCATACCATGCAATATGCAACCCGTAAGAGGAAGACCAATGGTCACCCGAGAGAAATGGCATTGTATAATTGGGAGAGATTCATTTAGAAAGAGGTCAGTTTACATTATATTGCTTTTCTATGGTTTTGACCCTGCTTATGACCCCCAGGAGGGTGAGTACCACCAAATTTCCCAATAGGCAAAAATAATCTTTGCTTAAATCTAAATATCTCTCAAATGCATATGCCTATACAAATGTTTTTTCAGGATTATTTTGCGTTACTCGTGCTACTATGGTTTTTGGTTCTGCTCCCTGGGTCAAGACAACCAAATTTCCAGTTTCCAAATAATCTTTGCTTTAAGTCCCTATACCTTTAAAAAGCATATTGCTTATACAAAATATCATTATTTTAGGAATGACAGTTTTTCTTATTATCCTAATCATTGTTTTGTTACTACATTCTTTATTAAGAAAAATTATTTTTGTACATTATAGATAACGCAATTGTCCAAAAGGGTGAAAAACTTAACAGTTGGCTTATTAAAATATGGTCTGTAGGGATACTGGAAACACAATTTTTTTGTTTGGCCTAAACAT
Source organism: Anadara kagoshimensis (assembly GCA_021292105.1). Classification (NCBI taxonomy): domain Eukaryota; kingdom Metazoa; phylum Mollusca; class Bivalvia; order Arcoida; family Arcidae; genus Anadara; species Anadara kagoshimensis. The sequence goes on along the minus strand of CM037873.1, from coordinate 47,657,593 downwards.
AAATCTATGACGTAATTTGATAACTTACTCTGTTTAGTTCTATCTCTAGCATAGATTTAGAGGCTGGTATGTTACTCTCTTCTTCCTCATCGCTGCTTTCTTCCTCTTCGTCGTCGTCGTCATCTTCCACATCTTAAAAATAAATAAGCAAATTCAGTGAATTATGATCCCCCGCCAGTGATTTTGTTTGCCTAAAATTACTACTAAATAAAAGTGGTTTCCCCTGAAAAAATATGACTGAAATTTCCTAATTTGACCACTCATATTCCAAAAAACAACAATGATGAAATAGCAAAATAAATCTCATTATCCTTACTCAGAAAATGTTACATATTGTCACAATGTAAAATCTTTGCAATCAGGATTCTAAGCTATGCAAGCATGTCATTGTGAAGTTTGCTGTATTTCAGAACTTCAAATTTTCCAAATTCAAAGTTAAGAAGGTAGTTTTTCAAAAATGTAACAAAATCACTGCCAACCATGGTCAGCAGGTTCTTCTTATCACTCCTAAGAAATAAATGATTAAATGTCACAACAGATTTTGGTCACAGTCATGCATTTCTGAAAATTCAACTGTTTTAGGTTTTTCAGTCAAAGGGCCATAACTCCCATAAAAATGAGCAAACCAACTTGGGTTAATAATATAATGCACGTCTAGTATCAATGTTGATGCTTTGCACCAAGGTTTTTATAGTTTAAGAGAATTAGTAATTTTGACTCAAGTCATGTGTTTTAGAAAATTTAACTTAGGTCTTTCAGTCAAAGGGTTATAACTCTTAGGAAAATGAGCAAACCAACTTGAGATAACAAGAGGCCCAATAGGGCCTGTACCGCTCACCTGGGCCGTAAACAGCACAAAAACACAATATATACTACATTTAAGGAGTAATAACTCTGATGTGGATATTTAGATATTTATGAAACTTGCAACTCGTATCTGTGACCTTGACTTTCAAACCAATGACCTTAATCTATATTAAAATGATCACTGCATCAACACCAACAATATTCTAATATACATGCCTATACAAAAGTTGATAGTTTTCGAGATAATTAACCTTTTTGGTATTGTTTTGCTACTGTGACCTTGACCTTTCAACCCTTGACCTTTTTCTATACATCAAAATGATCATTGTATCAATACCTACAACTTTCTCATATACATGCTTATACAAAAAGTTGATAGTTTTCAAGATAATGAACCATTTCAGTATTCTTTCGCATCTGTGACCTTGACCTTTGAACCAATCACCTTAATCTATATATCAAAATGATCGTTACATCAATACCAACAATATTCCAATATACATGCCTATACAAAAAGTTTATAGTTTTCAAGATAAATAACCTTTTTGGTATTGTTTTGCTACTGTGACCTTGACCTTTTGACCCATGACCCTTTTCTATACATCAAAATAATCGTTGTATCAATACCTACAACTTTCTCATATACATGCTTATACAAAAAGTTCATAGTTTTCAAGATAATGAACCATTTCAGCATTCTTTTGCATCTGTGACCTTGACCTTTGAACCAATGACCTTAATCTATATATCAAAATGATCGTTACATCAATACCTACAATATTCCAATATACATGCCTATACAAAAAGTTTATAGTTTTCGAGATAATTAACCATTTTGGTATTGTTTTGCTACTGTGACCTTGACCTTTGGACCCTTGACCTTTTTCTATACATCAAAATAATCGTTGTATCAATACCTACAACATTCTAATATAAATGCCTATACAAAAAGTTCATAGTTTTCAAGATAATGAACCATTTCAGTATTCTTTCGCATCTGTGACCTTGACCTTTGAACCAATGACCTAAATCTATATATCAAAATGATTGTTACATCAATACCAACAATATTCCAATATACATGCCTATACAAAACATTTATAGTTTTCGAGATAATTAACCATTTTGGTATTGTTTTGCTACTGTGACCTTGACCTTTTGACCCATGACCCTTTTCTATACATCAAAATAATCGTTGTATCAATACCTACAACTTTCTCATATACATGCCTATACAAAAAGTTCATAGTTTTCAAGATAATGAACCATTTCGGTATTCTTTCGCATCTGTGACCTTGACCTTTGAACCAATGACCTTAATCTATATATCAAAATGATCGTTACATCAATACCAACACTATTCCAATATACATGCCTATACAAAAAGTTTATAGTTTTCGAGATAATTAACCATTTTGGTATTGTTTTGCTACTGTGACCTTGACCTTTGGACCCTTGACCTTTTTCTATACATCAAATGATCGTTGTATCAATACCTACAACATTCTAATATACATGCCTATACAAATAGTTCATAGTTTTCAAGATAATGAACCATTTCAGTATTCTTTCGCATCTGTGACCTTGACCTTTGAACCAATCACCTTAATCTATATATCAAAATGATCGTTACATCAATACCAACAATATTCCAATATACATGCCTATACAAAACGTTTATAGTTTTCGAGATAATTAACCATTTTGGTATTGTTTTGCTACTGTGACCTTGACCTTTGGACCCTTGACCTTTTTCTATACATCAAAATGATCGTTGTATCAATACCTACAACATTCTAATATACATACCTATACAAAAAGTTTATAGTTTTCAAGATAATGAACCATTTCAGTATTCTTTCGCATCTGTGACCTTGACCTTTGAACCCATGAACTTAATCTTTATATCAAAATGATCGTTACATCAATACGAACAATATTCTAATATACATGCTTATATAAAAAGTTTATAGTTTTCGAGATAATAAATAATATAAGAAAGGTAAAAAATTAGGTCATGACCTTCATAATTGACCTTGACACCATTTTGAAGATAATTACAAGAATATGTCAAAACTGAAAACCCCATGTCATTATCTGGTCGTATAGTCAAGTTATAACAATTTAAAAATATTTTACGATTTTTGCAAAATTGAACTCAAAAACGCGTAACCTATTTTTAAACCAAATTTCATGAAATGAACAAACTTAAAGGTTAAGACTATGTAGAATCCAAATATCACATCAGTTTTTGCCTCCAATGAGTGGTTCAAGAGAAGAAGATTTTTTTAGGTTTTGTCTATTTTTAGTAACAGCGGCCATCTTGGATATTCGATCGCCATGATTTGAACAAACTATAGTTAGACTCTATCAAGGACCTTCCATGGCAAATTTGGTTTCATTTGGCCCAGTAGTTTCGGAGGAGAAGATTAAAGTTTACTGACACACGCACGCACGCACGCCTCACGCCTCGCCATGCCATAAGCTCACATGGCCTTTGGCCAGGTGAGCTAATAATATGCGCATTTCCTATCAATGTGGATGCTTTATACCAAGTTTTGAGAAAAAGTGCTTCACAGTGTTGGAGAATTAGCGCAGACAACAAATTCGGACAGATAGACAGAAACTTAAATATAATACTCTTCTCTTTCTTCAAAATTTGGGGGATAAAGAAAAAATCCTATTCAAGGCCAAGTAAAAACATATGGTAAGGTCCTTTAAAGCCTTTAGGATACGATACAAATATTACGATACAAGTACTCACGATACAATTACTTTCGATTAAAAACGTAACTTTAACAGTTTAAATAAGATACATTGTAGTTTGTGAAAGTTGTGAATCCCTAGGAAATGTCATGTCTATGTTCATACACATTTTAATATTTGTACAGTAACAAAAATATCAACTAGGTAAAAGTGTAAAGTATATAATTTATTTTTATCGTCACCTTTAGAACACAAAGTATCTCTATTCTCAAGTAACAGAACATTTTTTAGTTTGAGCAGCATGTTGATGTTTATGTCATTCATTCTTGTTTTAGTCGAGACTAAAAGACAATCCGGACCAACACCAAAAACTATATCGAAATTCTGTAAGTGTTAATGATGAACTGAACTGTGGTGAGGTCTTATTTCGGTGAATTGTTCTAGCCCTACTCTGTGGAATTTATTATGAGTTGACTCTTTGCAACTGTAATATACCTGACATGGTTGATTCCTCTTTGCTTCTTTTTTGTTGCACTGGGTGTAAAACGTAATCCAGATAAACATAGGGAAAATAAGTAAAGCACTGGCTATTATCTGTAATAAAATCAAGCATTCTGAGAGTATTGCAAAACAATACATAGTCCCCTACCGGTCGCATGTTTCACTAATCCCAAAGTTTTAGGTAAAATGTACCTTATTATATGGTACAAAGATTTATAGTTATAAATTATACGTGTTGTTCAAGATGTACAGCTCAAAGTTCAAAGGGCCATAAACTCCATAAAAACTAGTGGAATGAAACGAATGGTTGACCTGCATACCAAAAAACAATTCATTAACTGCAAGCGTGTAGAAAAAAAGAGCGAAAAACTGAAATTTCAGTGAATTTTCAAAGTTCAAAGGGCTATAACTCCCGTAAAAATTAGCAGATGGACACGAAACATAAATCTGATCTGTAACTCATCATGGTAGAGTCACATACCAAACATCAGTTCCATTTCTGCAAGCGTGTAGAAAACAAGAGGCCCATGGACCTTAACGCTCACCTGTGACCTTTGAACCCATGAACTTCATTCAAATATCAAAATGACATTAGGCCAATATTCTAATATACATCCTATACAAATAGTTTATAGTTTTTGAGATAAATAATCATCTCAGTACTTGTTTGTATCTGTGATCTTGACATTTGAACCCATGCCCTTCATTCATATATCAAAATGACCACTGTGCCAGTACCAACAATATTCTAATATACATGCTATACAAAAAGTTAATAGTTTCAAGTAATTAACCATTCAGGTATTCATTCGCATCTGTGACCTGACCTTTGAACCCATGACCTTCATTCATATATCAAAATGATCATTAGGATAATACCTAAATATTCTAATATACATGCCTATACAAAAGGTTTATAGTTTTTGAGATAAATAATCATTTCAGAACTTATTCACATCTGTGACCTTGACCTTTGAACCCGTAACCTTCATTCCTATATCAAAATGGTGTTAGGCTAATACCTACAATATTCTAATATACATGCATGTACAAAAATTAACAGTTTTCAAGATAATTAAACCATTCAGGTATTCATTCACATCTGTGACCCTGACCTTGAACCCATGACCTTCATTCATATATCAAAATGATCGTTAGGATCATACCTAAAATATTCTAATATACATGCCTATACAAAAAGTCTATACTTTTTGAGGTAAATATCATTTCAGTACTTGTTTACATCTGTGACCTTGACCTTTGAACTCATGACCTTTATTTATATATCAAAATGACCATTGGGCCATTACCTACAATATTCTAATATACATGCCTATACAAAAAGTGAATAGTTTTGCAGATAATTAACTATTTCGGTAAACTTGTACATCTGTGACCTTGACCTTTGAACCCATGACCTTAATCGATATATCAAAATGATCGTCACGTCAATACCTACAATTAACCAAAAATCCTACGTCATTATCACCAGAAATGTTTAAAAAATAGCATTTTTATCAAAGGTCAAAAACTGGGACATGACTTGACCTTTGACCTTGACATCAATCGGAAGAAAATCGCAAGACAAAATCAACAGTGAAAACTCCATACAATTATCTTCAGCCATTATGAAGTTATAACAATAAATGTCTCATTTTAAAAATTACATAATTTTACGCAAAAAACGCGTAACCTATTTTTCGTCCAATTTTCATGAAAAACACAATTTTACTGTATCTAGGTATCCTGAATCCAAAAATCAAATCAAAATTTGCCTGCACTTTGGTTTCAGAGAAGAAGATTTTTTTGTGTTTGGCTATTTATAGTAACGGCAGCCATATTGTTGGGCTGGTCAAACCCGAACACAAATTTTGAAAGCCTGTTACCCAGGCATAATAATCACCAAGTTCCATCAAATTTTGCTCAGTAGTTTCGTCGGAGAAGATTAAAATGTAAAGTTTACGCACGACGCATGACGCACGACACACGACGGACGACGGACGGTGATAGATAGCAATAGCTCATCTGAGCCTTTTGGCTCAGGTGAGCTAAAAAGTGCGGAAAACTAAAATTTCTGTGAATTTTCAAAAATCAAAGGGCCATAACTCCGGTAAAAATTAGCAGATGGAAAGGAAACGTAAACTTGATCTGTAACTCATCATGGTAGACTCATATACCAAAAATCAGTTCATTATCTAAAAGCATTTAGAAAAAAAAAGAGCGGAAAACTGAAATTTCAGTGAATTTTCAAAGTTCAAAGGGCCATAACTAATGTAAAAATTTGCGGACCAGAATGAAACACTAACTTGATCTGCAACTCATCATGGTAGACTCACATACCAAAAATCAGTGCATTATCTAAAAGATTTTAGAAAATAAGTGTGGAAAACTGAGGCGCGACAGACGGACGGAAGGACAGAGCGCAAACCTAAAGTCCCCTTCGGCTTTTGCCGGTAGGGGACTAATAAATGTTAAACATATTAATTCTTAATCATTGCATTATACAAACTCCTATTGTGTTAGCATAGAGACCTTATCAATATTAGCCCTGTTGGGTAATGTATGCCAAATTTTAGTACCATATTTATATCATACTAGCTGTGTTGACACAGGGACTTTATCAATATCAGCCTGTTGGCTAATGTTTGCCAAATTTAAGTACAAAAATTTCAAATTTCACAAGCTGTGTTAGCACAGAGTATTTAGCTTGTTGACTAATGTTTGCCAAATTTTAGTACCAAATTTAAAGTTATACTAGCAATATTACCACAGAGTATTTAGCCTGTTGGCTAATGTTTGCCAAATTTTAATACCAAACTTAAATTTCACTAACTGTGATAGCACATGGAATTTACTAATATTAGCCTGTTGGCTAATGTTTGCCGAATTTTGGTACCAAATTAAATTTCACTAGCTTACAAATACACAAAACTAGTTTTGAAAGAATTTTTTAAAATTACTAAATTAATAACAATGGTTCAGACTGCTTGATTCTGTAGTTCAGGGGTTCAAAATTCCCCAGGTCTGAGGTCCGGGACCCTTTGCTTTTATATTGGGACCCTTGATATTTAAACCTTAAAAGTCTGATGGACCTTCAGTATTTTACCAGAATAATATGATAACATAATTGCACATGGACCTTTCAATGCTGATATTTGGCATTCAGAGTTTTTTTTTATGGGACCTGCCAAAAATAAAGCAAAAAGTCCTGGACCTTCCATTACAAAACCTGATTTTGAACCCTGGTAGTTGTGATTAGTTTTTTGTAAAATATTTTACTATGCATCATGACAAAAGAAAATAAAGCAGTTTAGATTAGGTGTTTTACACTGTGGAATGTTGGTCATAAATAGTTTTTAAAATGGTGAATTAAGTTGTTGTTGTTGTTGAATGAATCAGTGATTTTCCAGCTATTTAGGACGAAAACTACTTTATTAATCTCTATGGATTAATCTATAAACAAGTTTGTGTATGCATGTGACATGCAAATGTGTTTTATGGTCTGCCTTGTGTCAGCACACACTCAGGTGAACTTTAAGGTGCTAGCTCACCCAGTCAGTATGCCGCAGACAAGCATATCACTCCACCAGTCACATTATACTGACACTGGGTGATCTACATGTAGTAAAAGCCAACGGCAAGGAAAATTCACTTTCCCACATGTGGTCTTAGCAGGGTTGAATTAAGTGTCATATTAAGAAAATACATACATGAAAATGTATACATTTGTCTGTTATTATGTTTATATTTATATACACTACAGTCAAACCATCCTTAAAGGTCATCCCTTTATAGGGATCACCTGCTCTTTAAGGTATATTTTTATTCCAGCTGATCTTTATTTGACCATGTATATAAGAGTCACCTGTTCTGTCCATAAAGACCAATTTCACTTGTTCCATTAGTGGCCTTTATAGACATATTTGAGTGTAATAATACATGCAATTGATTGTGGAATCAAAATCAAGTGGGATTTGAAACACCCCCCCCACCCCCGGAGACCACCTTATACCAAAGAAATATTTCCTTCATATAGTTACCTTCATCCAGTAAGGTATCCTGAAAACTCCTGTATCTAACTCTCTGACTTGTATAGCACCAAATAATTTGTTTGTCAGCCATTTTTGACAACAAGGATGAGCAATGAAATTCATGTAATTTGATTCATGAGCAATCTGTATTGTGGTCTTATTGTTGAAATCTGGAAGAGGTTTACTCAGCATGCTATAGGCTTGAGCACTTGAATCGGAGAAGCTGATATTAAGTACACCAAGGGCCATTTTACCAAAATCACTGCAAATAAATATGGATACAAAAAATTAACACAAATATATTGTAAATCAATAAAGTTTGACAAAATACCTTATAATGTTTTTTGGGGAAGATATGGAGAACGATTATGTGAGTCTCTACCCACCCACCCAACAAGCAGGGTCTTGTGACTGTTCTTTTGCCAAGCACTTGGCATTTAGATATGAAAATTACAGGGAACCCCAGACAAAACCTTTAAAACTGTTGCCCTGTGTCATGTAGGCAAGGCACATTCAAGAACCTTCCCTACAAATTGTCTTGAGTGCACTGCAAAACTAAAAATTTCTGCAACTTCACCTATACCTGTTTATATTCTGATATATGCCTGGCATATAAGTAAGACCTTATTCTATCAATTAATGAATTTTTAAGAGAATATAAACAACTGAAACAGATTGGATATTTAGTACTAACGTACACTACCAGGGAAAGATAACAGAGTTGTTTAGAACAATATACAGTGATTTTGTTTGACTAATATTACTACCAAATAAAGGTAGTTTCCCCTGGGGAAAAATGACTAAATTTTCCCAATTTGATCACTAAAATTCCCAAAACAACAGTAATATACTAGCAAATTAAGTCAAGTTGTCCTTACATACACAAAATGTTAGACATATTTTCACAGAGTAACATATTTGCAATGAGGATCTGAAGCTAAAGCAAGCATGTCATTACGCAATTATATGTATTTCAGAACTTCAAATTTGCCTAATTTAAAAGGCAGGAGGTAGTTTTTTAAAAAAAAAATATATGTAAAATCACTGATAACATACATGTTTTAAAGATGCAAGATTACCATTAAAAGATGTCAAAATAATTACCGTATATCGGGAATTTTTCGCGTAGGCTTTTTTCGCGATTTATAAGACAAAATAGCAGGTAAAATTTAAGCTGTGTGTAATTTTCACGATATGGGTGTATCAGCGCTAAAAATTCCCTATATACCGGTATGCAATACAGTAATTATATTATGAAAACAAACATTAAACAATCAAAGTACTGAAGGTACTGAAGCATCAGCTAAACCGAGAAATTTGATAAAAGAAATGTGCACTTGTAACTGAGATTTGTCTAATGAATCGGTAACAAATGAAAATCATGCAAATAATAGATACTGTGGTCGGGAAGCCTCTAACAACAAGTCTGCTTTTTATGCAAGTTGTTAGGTTCTAACACATATCAATATGTTACAATGGTCAAAATGGACATGCCACACAATGTTTATCGATTGAGTAAACTAAGCAATTCACAAAAATATAAATTTTCAATCTTTCAAAAACCATGAGAGGCTACTAAAGACCCAACCCCAAATCTGAGTGAAATATCTCAAGCGTAACGGAAAAAAGTCCAAAGAAACCATCATTTTGATAAAATTCACAAAGTGAAAGGGGCATAACTCCACTAAAACACAGTTGCCTGAACTGGATCTGTAATCACCACTATTATCATCATTATCACTCCTCATATCACATTATCATCAACATGAAGTCATCATTGTCATTGGCAGCAGAATCCATGTCATGACTATCACCACCACCATTATCATAATCATTATCAGACATCCTCATGTCACATCATTAATGTGGTTACATCATCATCATCATAGCTCTTCGTGTCACATAATCATCATGGTGATATCATCATCATTATCGGCAGCAGCAGTACTGAATGTCATCACCATCATCATCATTATGTCACATCATCATCAACATGAAGACACTTGGCTTTATCATCATCATCATCATCGTGAATTATTATCATCATTATCGACAGCTGCAGAACTGAATGTCATCACCACCATAATCATCATTATCATCATCATCATACTATCAGCAGCAGCAGTACTGAATGTCATCATTACCACCACCATCATCATCGGCAGCACAGAACTCATGTCACCACCATAATCATCATCATAGTTTCTCATGTCACATCGTCATCATCACCACCATCATCATCATCATTAGCAGCAACAGAGCTTATTTTCATCACTATCATCATCGGCATCAACAGAACTCATGTCATCATCCTCATCATCATCATATCTCCTCATGTCACATCATCATCATGGTGACATCACCATCATCATCGGCAGCAGCAGAGCTGAATGTCACCATCATCATCATTATTGTCATCATCTTCATCAGATCATCATGCCACATCATCATCGACATAGTGGCATCATCACATAAATCAAAGTACTGAAGGTACTGAAGCATAAGCTAAACTGAGCAATTTGATAAAAATAAATTGTGCACTTGAAACTGAGATTTGTCTAATGAATCAGTAACAAATGAAAATCATGCAAATAATAGATACTGTGATTGGGAAGCCTCTAACAATAAGGTTCTAATACATATCAATATGTTACAATGGTCAAAATGGACACACCACACAATGTTTATCAATTGAGTAAACTAAATAATTCACATAAATATAAATTTTCAATCTTTCAAAAACCAAGAGAGGCTACTAAAGACCAAACCCGAAATCAGAGTGAAAAATCTCAAGCGCAATGGAAAAAAGTCCAGAGAAACCAGCATTTTGATAAAATTCTCAAAGTGAAAGGGGCATAACTCCACTAAAACGCAGTTGACTGGAAGAAAAACCCGAACTGGATCTGTAACATGCCACTATAGACTCGCACACAAAATCTGAGTCAAATTTCTCTTAACTTGATTTAAAGTCTGGAAAACCATCATTTTTGATGGAATTTAATTCCTAATAAAAAGGGCATAACACCAACAAAACTCAGTCCACTTGAACAAATTAGATCTGTAACATTCCACTAAAGACTTTCAAATTTGAATGAATACCTCTAAGCATGATGAAAAAAGTCTGGAAAACCATCATTTTGATGAAATTCCCAGACTGAAAGGGGCATAACTCCACTAAAACTCAGTTGACTGGAACAAAATTCTTACTGGATCTGTAACATGCCACTATAGACTTGCATACAAAATTTGAGTCAAATATCTGTTCAAATTTAGATGCTTATTTACAAAAGTAAATTTGAAACGTGACATAAGAATGGCGTAAATGGTATACAGAATGTATGATGTAAATGGTAAACAAGAACAGTCATAAAAATCAAAGTACTGAAAGTACTAAAATTCGCGAAAGATTAGAAAGACAGGGAGTTCAGTGTCTCCATCAATGTAGTGTCAGGTATATGAAGTTGTCAGGTAACTGAAAGGAGGTTGTTATGTTCACCTTGCATTGCTCTCAACACAACATAGCGGGTTCATGTAGTGTGCAATGTGCAGACTATGAGCATGGGGCTGTTTTAATATTCACACATTGGACCAATATTAAGGATTCATGTAGGAAATAGTTCAATCCGAATAAATGCATGTATGGAACCATCAAGGATGGTCAAAGTTACTTCCATCGTCATGGAGACCCTAATATTAAACAAGAGGTCCATGAGCCTTAATGCTCACATGCAGCTGAGTACATATCTCATGCAGAGGTTCAATGGTCATTGACATTAATTAAAGAGAATGTCCAAATAAATTTTCAGCAGTAAGGGCCAATTATATGTAAGGATTTTTTGCAAATTTATTATAACATAACTAGTCATAAGAGTGCTACATATAATATATCTGAAATCTAGCTACAATATATTGTTTATAAACAACTAAAAAGGTAAAGAAAAATTTGAACCCATGACCTTAATCTAAATATCGCAATGAATATTAGGTCAATACCTACAATTTAGAAGCCTATACAAAAAGTTTATAGTTTTTGAGATAATTAACCATGTCAGTATTTGTTTGCATCAGTGACCTTGACTTTTAAACTCATGTCCTTCATTCATATATCAAAATGATCGTTAGGCCAATACCTACAATATTTTAACATATATGCCTATACAAAAAGTTTATAGTTTTTAAGACAATTAATCATTTCAGTATTCATTTGCATCTATAATCTTGACCATTAGACCTATGACCTACATTCATATATCAAAATGAACATTGTGTAAATGCCTATAACATTCTGATATACATGCCTATTAGTTAAAGTTAAAGTTAAAGTCTGTCCCGAGCCATTAGGCCCATCAGGCCGGAGCTTATCCCGGTTTCCGTGGCGTTAAGCGACTGAGAGTACAAGACTCTCCCCTGAATGGGACGCCGGTCCATCGCAGGGTTAACCCCCAGCATTTTGCTGGTACTCATTTATTTTTCAGCTGAGTGAACTGGAACAAAGTGAAATTAAGTGTCTTGCTCAAGGACACAACACATCGCCCGGTCCAGGGATCGAACCCACGACCTTCGAATCATGAGCCCAACGCCTTAACCACTAGGCCACATGCTTCCACACATACATGCCTATAGAGAAAGTTTATCATTTTTGAGATAATTCACCATTTCAGTATTTGTTTGCATCTATGACCTTGACCTTTGAACCTATGACCTTCGTTCATATATGGAAATGACCGTAAGGCAAATGCCTACAATATTCTAATATACATGCCTACACAAAGAGTTCAAAGTTTTTGAGATAATTAACCATTTCAGTATTCGTTTACATCTATGACCTTGACCTTTGAACTTATGACCTCTATTCATATATCAAAATGACCGTTGTGCAAATGCCTACAGTATTCCAATACACATGATGATGATGCCCATACAAAAAGCTTATAGTTTTCAAATATATTGACAAATACATTAATTTTGCAATTTCCCCCTCAAGTACCTTGCCATTATCTCATTTTGGTCCCTAAAGCTACAATATGTGCAAATCTAAAACTAGGTGCCCATAGTGTTTTACATGAAATATCTAAGTTATATCTCTTGTAGGTTCAGAGCAGATGATTTTTAAAGATTTTCACAAATTTCCCCTTTATGGAGCCCCAAGGGGACATAATCCTTGCATTTGTGCAAATCTGAAAACCCCTTACTTGACCATTACTGTCAAATATCATCCAATTTGGCTCTGTAGTTTTGGAGGAATTGATAAAAAATGTGAAAAGTTTATACATGACGCACATCGGACGAAGATAGATGGCAATTGCACATCTGAGCCTTTGGCTCAGGTGAGCTAAAAAGTTTATACAAGACGGATGAAGATAGATGACAATTGTTCATCTGAGCCTTTAGCTCAGGTGAGCTAATAAGCTTCTGATATCTTTCATGTCATAATTGAGGATATTTTTTAAATAAATTAATAACTTGAAAAAATTAACTATTATTTTATTATTATTTATATCACCAGAGTTGTGTTTTAAGAATTCGATAATTTTTGGAAGACTTTTTATTCCCGAGACCAGCATAATTTTAGTAAATCTTGTAAACAACAATTTTTTCAATCGGGTGGCCGTTAGGATCCCCGCTGACTGGGTTTGACAGGTGACCCCTCTACAAAGGTTCTGTACATGATAAAAATGTAGTTGACAGATGACCACTCTACAAAGTGATCGCTATCCCAGATTTCACTCTAATCAATTCATAATTTTTTAAGGATGACTTCACGGAATGCTTTGAAAAACGGGAAAAGCAGTATGATAGCACAAAATTCCAAAATTTTTGTCTTAATATGGGGAGACTCCTCACATCAGCAGGGATTGAGCTTAACTTTTCGATGAGCCATACAATGAACTGTCAAGAGTGATGGTTGATCTGAATATATCAGGCATATACATTTGGATTATTCTATCCCTTGCTTTACTTTTCGATACTCAACATCTGCAATTACATTGACGAATGGTTTTGCAGAAAATGTTGATCTATAGGTACTGCCAATGTCAATGACTGTATAATTTTGGCAGATTTTGATTTATTAGCAGGAACTTGTTTTGCATTACTAAAGGCTTGGGCCTGTTTGTGAGATTCAGAAATGTCATGTTTATTTACACTGTCAAGTTTATAACTAGTGCAACCCTCGGTAAATACAGATTTTTTTCCTGTCGAACTCTACACAATCGGCACACTTCATTCCGTCCTTCGTATCATACAACCAAGGCCTGCCATCTTCCCATGGCTTTTTATATGCTCCGATGTGTTTGGACTTATCATACTCTTGATAGTACTTTCGTTTTTCCGCAGGTCCTTGTTTAGCCTTTGGAGTCGATGCTCCTAAAAATTTCCACATGGCAGAAAGCCGGAAGTATCATGTTATACATAAATATCAGAAAAGGAAACGAAATGGCACTGTATTTGAATTCCGGTCGGAACACCGGTCCATTTACACTTGTTAACTATATGATACCCATTTTTCAATTTTACTATTATTGTCGCCAGTCAGAAATATAAACAGGAAATCGGTAAACGGATCGGAATGTCAAATACACCGAACTGAAAATTCTAATCGCCACCTGGCAGCCCTGGGCGACCTGTGTATGATACATTTATCGCCCAGAGCGAAAAACTGGGCGCCCGTTAATCTCAATCCCTGATCGGGAGGGTTGGCAGGTATGATAAAACCATTAAAAGTTAATTACTGCTAAAAATAGCTAACATCTGGGTCAAGAAGACGATCTCAACCAATCAGATTTCAGATTATAATATATACAAGGAAAAAAATCTGTTGACCGGGAGGGGGGATCCGCGTGACGTCATCAACATATTCTATCCTCAAATACAACAAAATGCAGCGTTCTCTTTTCAATCTCGTATCAATTTCTTACTAAATCAATATTACTCAATAAATAAACCCCATTTACATGACAATTTACCCATCAAATCCATAGAATACAAAAGTTATTTAAATTTGAATTATCTCCCTTTATTCAAACTTCGACCTACATACGAGAGAGAGTTGATTTTCTGTAACGGAAGAATATTCGGGTTGAGAAATCTGCATGTAACAGCTACATTCGAGAATGATCAAGATCATTTTCGAATAAAAATTGTTTTTTGTAGTGCACTACCTGACAAATAGTTTAACAAACACTGCAATACATTGTTTTGGGGTCACTTCATGGAGGTATGAAATCTGGTGTTCTGGGTACAAATTGCATGAGGAGCATAGACCTATGAAACAAACTTTCTGTAATGTTGAAAAAAATAGCTTTCATAGACGGAAAATGGGTGCTATTGTAAATATACTAAAATGGAAATGTATCACATTTGCTCACAACATCACATTATGGTCTGTGTGCTAACATCAATAATACTGCAATGTCCTTCACAAATCACAAACGTACACAGGGATTTATCAAGGGTCTATTTAGGGCTGAAATTTGACCCCTTTCCCAAAGGAAAAACATTGATTTTTTCCCAAAATTGGCGGAGAAAATTCCCAATTAGAAAATTGTGTTGTTTTTAAATGAAAACGAAAGTAAATTAAGCACTGACAAATACTAAGCGGCAGAAAAAGATTATTCTGATTCAACAAGTGATCATGAGAATTATAAATTCCCAGTGGCTGAAAGTAACGATTCCAGTTTAGGGGATGAAGAGGTCAGTGATTTAATCATTAGTGGCATCAAAAATGATGTAGAAGTTTTCCCAAAATGAGCAAAAAGTTGATAGTTTTTCCCAATTTTTAGTTTAGGGCCTTTTCCCAAAAACCCTGATAAATCCCTGGTACAATTAACAGTATATTTTTATTTCTCAGAGGCATACTCAATAAAGATATAACATATATAATTTGAGGTATGTAATATAAATATGCACATGTTATATAAACTATCATTTGGTAAAAGAAATACATACAACATATAAACTATTTGTAGCAACCCCAGGTGAAAAATTTAATTTATTTAAAATTTAATGAAAATAAACCAGTCAGAACGATATTTAAAAATGTTTGAATTATGTTGATATCTAAACTAGAACAAAAGTTATGACTATTTACAGTCGAAAAAACGCAGTGTTTTTCTGGAATTTTTGCCTTGGTCTTGGCAATTTCATAGTATTTTGCATGCTGAACTCATTTTTCTACTTAAAATTGAGCTAAATCAAAAGCATCCCTGTGTTTTTGTGTATTGAATCACCAAGGATATGATTCTTTTCCTAAATTCACCTTTGCATAATGGTTGGGTATATACTAACACAAATCCATGATACTTCTTTGTAAACAAAATTCTTACAGCAACATTAAATAAGAGGTTAAGATCCTAAACGTGTACGTGTATTTGTACGTGAAGGTATGGCTACATGTACACGTTATAGCATTTAAGATCTTGTAAAACGTGTACGTGTACCAGTACGTGTATCTAAGAAGGTTTTAATCACCAATGAAAATCAATGTTACTATCTGATCCAAAAGTTTTAGATCTGCTGCCATTTTCATTTAATTCATTCAGTCTTAACTCGGCGTCGACTTTGCTTTGATCCATTTATAAAACCACATTCTGACGTCATACGTCAGTGCCCGCCACAAATTTTGACATGAAAACAATACTGATTTACTTCCAGTTTTAACTTTTGAAAATCGGATTTATGATTTAAAACAGTTCAAGTAATTTCTTATTTAACGAATGTTTGTTAAAAAACTCACAATTTCTCTTGAAAAATGCATTTAAAACCTTTACGTCATGTATGGGAAGGAGACGTCATGTGACATCACAATACTGATGAAGCTCCGAAACAGCGCCCACCTCCTAGCTCTGTATGTCATAAAAGAGAACGAATGTTGGCCACTGTTCGGAGCTTGAATACTGATGACGTAATCCACAAAATATCTATTTACACGTATGCGTTCACGTTCCCGTTTTGGAATCTTAACCTCTCTAATACTAGATATAAGAAATCTTTTGTATGAGGTGCAAGCAGTCGGATTTTTTATATTAAATGACCAAGCAAAGATTTGATGCTCATTCTTTTTGTTGAAATTCTACAACAAATAAAGATGATGTTTGCCACCATATTTTCTTCTATAATTGTTCATCTGATTTTGAGTAACAACAGTAAAAGTATACATTATTTCAATGTCACTAGGATCTGTCCTGAGTGGGATTCGGACCCAGTCATGGAGAGGCCTGCATGTGCTTTTACGGACAACTTAGCCAGAGAGGGGGGCAGGCCACTGTGACCTGTAGCTGAGCCCCCCTCTCCAAAAAAAAAAAAAATAATTTTTTAACAAAAAAAGCAATACAACACTTCTAATACTAATATTTATCAATAATTTCACATATTGGGACAATAAAAAATGTACAAACATGCATGCAGATTTACTGAAATAAAAAAAACAATTTTCTAATCTATGGATCTAATCATTGTAATACTTTTGTATGAGAAAATAATGAATTGATTTCACGTCCGATTTTCACATTTTTTAAAATTTATTATAGCAGATTTGTTATAACAGTTTACGTTTTAATTTTCAAGAAATAACGATCTCAAAACGAGTAACTTTTTCCCCATGTCCTGCTTAAAAAATTTCTGTCACCATACATTAAGTAAAATTTTCCACAAAATATTTCGATCACATACGTGAATTTTTATTGTAAATTGTTAGGTGAAACTATAAAGTATTTATTGCTGAAATTATAGCCGTTTTCTGGTGTATTTTCTATAATTTATTTTCAATTAATACGGGGTCAGAATATTTTTCGTTCCGGTATATAGCGGTTTCACCTCATACGTTTTTCAACAAAACCGCTAAACCCATGTGTTTGACAATCAATTTTTAAAAATATATCTAATTTATCATCAAATGTGATCCATGTTTATAGTTTTCTTCCGTAGAACGATGACCATGACCAGCTATAAGCTGATAAGGTCACACCGATCTGTAATTTTTATGGCAATGTCAGTATCACCCGTATTTCCAGTGATATATTGATGACAGGTAATAAAATATTTTGTTTTATTTCTTTTTATGATTTTCCAATTATATTAATTAATTACTTGTTCAAACATCAGGCAGATGAAACAGTTTTCACTTACAAGCGATTTTGCCATCACTATCGAATACAGATTCAACATACGTGTATAGAGTTGTAGCAAAATGACACGGCGTATGGAAGGGTAAAATGAACAAAATATCACAACTACTCAAGTGAAATTCTCACTAGGGGAAATTTTAGCAATTTTGTCTTCACCTTGAAAATAGCGAAGATTAGACATGCGCGAAAATTCCCGATATACGGTATCTTTTCCACCCATAGTGTGGATTTTGACAATTGATTTTTCCCCTCAATTTTAGTTTAAACAGTATTTATTTGATAAATTAAATACAACAGATATAACATAAATAATTAATTAATAGGATTCTGGAACTAGAGAATATCTCTAATATTAACCAGTCTCCTTTTTCAATTATGTCTTTGTCTTTTTCCCAAAGTGGCAAAACAATATCCCAGATCTCATAGATGTATGCCTATTTTATATGGGTGGTTATTGTAAGTTAGAATGAACACCTGGTTACTACTTTATAAAATTTCTTACTTAGCATGTGTTTCCATTTCTGTTCTGAAATATAAATCGACATTTGTCGATACATATTACTACATAAAAGAGCCACAGAAATCGGTTCAATATTTGTCCCTTTTATATACATGTAGGTGGTTATTGTTATAGTGAGAATAAACACTTGGTTATTACATTATAAATCTTCATACTTAGCGTTTGTCTCCATTTCCGTTCTGATATACAACTCCATAGTAAAACTTTGAAATTTGTCTATACATACAAGACAAGCATACCACTTCCCCAGTCACATTATACTGACACTGGGGAAACCAGTAAAGGCCAACATCATGGAAAAGTTCATTTTGCCACATGTGGTGTTAGCAGAGTTGAATTAAGTGTCATATGAAGAAAATACATACATGAAGATGTATACATTTTTTTATGTTAATCATATATATATTCATATATACTACAGTCAAACCTGCCTTAAAGACCATTTCTATATAAGGACAACCTGCTCCTAAAGTCAAGTATATTTCTATCCAAATTTCTCTTTATTCATGTTATTTTGAACCGGTATATGAGTTATCTGCCAAAAAATGCCACTTTTATTGCTACCCTTAGGTGACATTTATAGACAGGTTTGACTGTATTTATACAGATGAATCTTTTCTTGCTATAATGAGGTTTTAAAGACATAGAAGCAAGACTTAGTAAAGCTATAGAGGCACTTTCATAAATCTTAAAAACATCTGGAAAACAAATTGCATCAGCAGAAAGACAAAAGTGAGAATATACAAAAGCTGTGTTTTGTCAGTTCTATTATATGGAACCGAATGCTGGAGAATGGCCGAAAAAGATACCAACAAACTTTCCAGCTTTCACAATGGATGCCTTAGAAAGATCATGAGGATTTATTGGCCAGCTAAGATCACTAATGTGGAGCTCAATAAAAAAAAACAAACACAGATGATGTGAGAACGGTTCTGACAAGATCAAGATGGTGATGGATAGGCCATGTGCTAAGACAGCCAATTAGTAACATCACTAGAGTTGCTCTCAGATGGACGCCTGAAGGAAAAAGGAAGTAAGGCAGGTCCAAAAACACCTAGAGGAGGACTGTGGAGAAAGAAATGAAAGAACATCAATTAACTTGGGTGGGGAGAACTGGAGAAGATGGCACAAGACAGAGACAGGTGGAAAACTCTAGCCCTTGCCCTAAACGCCCCTGGGTGTAAAAAGGACTAGGTAGGTATGTAGAGGTTTTAAAGAGCATGAAAAAATGGTACAAATTTAATCAGTAAACAAATCTTGACCTGGGCACGAACTTGGAAATTTCACTATACATAAACCACAGAAATCTGTTCAAAGTCTGTCCCTTTTATATGAATGCTTATTGTTGTAGGAAAAATGAACACTTGGTTATTACAATATAAAATTCCATACTTAGCGTTTGTCTCCATTTCCGTTCTAAGATACAACTCCATAGAAAACTTGGACATTTGTCTGTACATATTACTACATATCAGAGCAATAGAAATTGGTTCATCACATCTGTTCCACAGGACTTTGGCCAGCTGTTGTCTGTTCATTAGTACTGCCCATATTATCAAGCAATTCAGTGCCTAAAAATCAATAAGAAACAAAGCATTATACTGCCCATAATTTTTTATTAAACAATTCAGTGCCTAAAAATCAACAAGAAACAAGAAACAAAGCATTATACTGCCCATATTGTTTTTTAAAACAATTCAGGAACTAAAAATTAATAACAAAGTATTGTACTGCCCATATTTTTTATAAAACAATTCAGTGCCTAAAAATTAATAACAAAGCATTGTACTGCCCATATTTTTTATAAAACAATTCAGTGCCTAAAAATTAATAACAAAGTATTGTACTGCCCATATTTTTTATAAAACAATTCAGTGCCTAAAAATTAATAACAAAGTATTGTACATGTACTGCCCATATTTTTTTTATAAAACAATTCAGTGCCTAAAAATTAATAACAAAGCATTGTACTGCCCATATTTTTTATAAAACAATTCAGTGCCTAAAAATTAATAACAAAGTATTGTACTGCCCATATTTTTTATAAAACGATTCAGGAACTAAAAATCAATAGGAAATCAAATAAGAAAGAAAAACAGGTAAATACGGAATTTATGTTAAGAAAAATTTTAGCCAAGAAATCATTGTGAAACTGTAGCCTGACTTGCCAACCTTTATGATATTTTCGTAGTTCTTGCAGAAAAATGCTAAAAATTTCATTCTCTTACAATTATAGAGATTCAGCATTTTTCTTCCAATAAAAGCATTAGAAGATGTAGATTACTTTGAATTTGTGAGTATTACATTTCGCGTGCCTACCCCTAATATAAGCTTCATTTACATATTTGGTACCACAATCCATGTAATATTAAATTCGCCAATAGGCAATTATCTTCCTATCCTATGCGGTAATGTTATACATATATAGTTTTCACGATCATAGTGGATTGCTGGCATGTTGTAAATTTGGCTTTTATTTATTGTTTTTTGTGTTTTTTTTTGTGACTGGGAATAATCGCTTGGGGACCCAAATTTATGTCAAAAACCCATATTTTTTTAAAATGTTTTAAAAATGTTGTGTAAAACCCTGCAAACCCAATTTTCAGTATAGAATTCATAAATGATACCTTTCTCTCAGCAACAGCTGGATCAAGCACATAGAGTCCAACAGAATTCATTGACAGTTCATACGGCTGTATAAAATCTGTAATAAGTGTTAACTTGTATATCAATCTGTTGAGATCTGTGGCTAAAAAGTCCTTTTCTAAAGCTCTCTCTGGATCCTGTAAACAGAAAAGTCTTGTAAAAATGGTTCATGTACTAGCTAGGGCTGTTATTGATAGAACGATATATTGATGTATCACCAATAAAAGCCAATGATACGATATATCGATACACTTTTTAAATTTTGAGTATCGATATAAACAACAAGAGGCCCATGGGCCTTAACGCTCACCTGTGACCTTTGAACCCATGAGCTTCATTCAAATATCAAAATGATAATTAGGCCAATATTCTAATATACATCCCTATACAAAAAGTTTATAGTTTTTGAGATAAACAATTATCTCAGTACTTGTTTGTATCTGTGATCTTGACATTTAAACTCATGCTCTTCATTCATATATCAAAATGACCACTGTGCCAGTACCAACAATATTCTAATATACATGCCTATACAAAAAGTTAACAGTTTTCAAGATAATTAACCATTTAGGTATTCTTTTGCATCTGTGACCTTGACCTTTGAACCCATGACCTTCATTCATATATCAAAATGATCATTAGGATAATACCTAAATATTCTAATATACATGCCTATACAAAAGGTTTATAGTTTTTGAGATAAATAATCATTTCAGAACTTGTTCACATCTGTGACCTTGACCTTTGAACCCATAACCTTCATTCATATATAAAAATGGTTGTAAGGCTAGTACCTACAATATTCTAATATACATGCATATACAAAAAGTTAACAGTTTTCAAGATAATTAACCATTCAGGTATTCATTCACATCTGTGACCTTGACCTTTGAACCCATGACCTTCATTTATATATCAAAATGATCGTTAGGATAATACCTAAAATATTCTAATATACATGCCTATACAAAAAGTCTATAGTTTTTGAGATAAATAATCATTTCAGTACTTGTTTACATCTGTGACCTTGACCTTTGAACTCATGACCTTTATTTATATATCAAAATGACCATTGGGCCATTACCTACAATATTCTAATATACATGCCTATACAAAAAGTTTATAGTTTTGCAGATAATTAACTATTTTGGTAAACTTGTACATCTGTGACCTTGACCTTTGAACCCATGACCTTAATCGATATATCAAAATGATCGTCATGTCAATACCTACAATTAACCAAAAATCCTACATCATTATCACCAGAAATGTTTAAAAAATAGCATTTTTTATCACAGGTCAAAAACTGGGACATGACCTTGACCTTTGACCTTGACATCAATCGGAAGAATATCGCAAGACAAGATCAACAGTGAAAACTCCATACAATTATCTTCAGCCATTATGAAGTTATAACAATAAATGTCTCATTTTAAAAATTACATAATTTTACGCAAAAAACGCGTAACCTATTTTTCGTCCAATTTTCATGAAAAACACAATTTAAGTGTATCTAGGTATCCTGAATCCAAAAATCTAATCAAAATTTGCCTGCACCTTTTGGTTTCAGAGAAGAAGATTTTTTTGTCTTTTGGCTATTTATAGTAACGGCAGCCATATTGTTGGGCGTGGTCAAACCCCGAACACAATTTTGAAAGGCTGTTACCCAGGCATAATAATCACCAAGTTTCATCAAATTTGGCTCAGTAGTTTTGGAGAAGAAGATTAAAATGTAAAGTTTACGCACGACGCACGACACACGACGGACGGTGATAGATAGCAATAGCTCATCTGAGCCTTTCGGCTCAGGTGAGCTTAAAATGGCTGCCAGTTCATGGCTAAGGTTTGAGAAGTCAGTAACACATAGATTAAACTGGTTGTTAATGTATTATAATTACAACCCACAATTTCAATGTACATGTATCTCAAAACCCACTGACAAACAAAACAGAGTGCATGTAATATGAGAAACATTTAAGACGGCACCAGACATGCCAAATATTGGTGGAAAATAATCTGTCTATAAAAGATTCAACAAAAAATAAACTATTTTAATCACTTTTCTGATATTTTGATATATCAATTTATTGATATATTTTTCAACTGATATATCAATATTAAGATATATCAAGATACTAGCCAGCATCTCTGCTGGTGGATGTTTCCTCAAGGATATCACATACTCATTAGAAATAATTGTGTAATATTGTCAGAAATATACTATTGTCTTTTGCTGCTACCGTATATTTCCGTAGATACGTCGCAACTTTTTTACTAAATTTTAATATTTTAAAATCCAATGCGACTTAACTAGCCGACATTAAAATATTTTGATAATCTGTCTCGAATTTTCAAGGCATTTTAGAAGATTGACAAACCGGAAGTTACGGTAATTTTCTAGTTGAAAGTAAATTTTGCTCTTTATTATATTTTTGTATAATATATTATTATTATATGTGATATTTTTTTATTATTAAATTTGACCAATAAAGTTTTTGAAATAAACAAATAATTGATTAATTAAGGTAAGTATGAGTCTCACTGTCAAGTTGTCACGTGTAACAGAATAGCCGTCGGCAAAGAAGTAAATACCTGGTCACCTGTAATTAACTTTAAATAATCAAGTCTTCCCGGTAACACCTCGCGTGTATCTTGTTTGTTTAATGATTGAAGCCATTCCCGTTAACTTATCCTTTGATATAATTGTCCATGTTTACCGGTACCTATGTTTATATATTGAAGAAGAAAGCGCCGCCATTACAAACACTAATTATATATTCCTATGTCAGAGGTCATACGGCAGTTTCGTATCTGTCGGTTTTAAGTAAAAAGTGTCAGAATTCGACAATCGCTGATCAGATATTAAAAAAATTATTAAAATTTAATTTGCAATTCTAACGATATGTTTAGATTTTAAACGCAACAAACAATGAATACAAATTATTCTTTCACAAAAGTTCAAACAACCGGAGGTCGTCCTAGTTATTGACCAATACTCTCGAATGGAAAACCACATGTCATTCTGAACAATATAAAATGGCGATATTTAATAGATCGTCAACTTTAACATAATATCGACAGTCCAGTATTGTAAAATCTGAAACATGAGTCTAATAACGCTATAAGCGACCCCCTTGTTTTAACAAATTATGCAATACATATCGCAACCTTTGCGCATGATCAAACTTTGACTTCCTTTGTCGGTGACAACAACATGTGAATTAACCGATCTCATGATCGGGAGCCAAAAAGTATATGTTATATTCAAGCAATCTTCATCGTTTGTATCCATACATGTAAAAAATAATATCTACATACTTGTTTAATTTACACAAGCTATTCAAACAATATTTATTAAGAAGAAAAATAATAAATAACACCGGTAAAAGCTTTTGTTTCTTTATTCATGGAATTGAAAATTAATGGTTCTTGCCGAGCAAATCTTTAATGTTCTCTGGCAATTTTCTGGCTGCGACGTATGTAGACGACCTTTAGAAAATACTGGGCTTGCTGGCCTGGGGTGGGGGTGCGACGTATCTACTGGGGCGACGTATATACGGAAATATACGGTAGTTAAAATTTGAAATTGTCAAAAATAGAGGTATAGTCCCTCATACAACGTATTTCCTTAGCTATTTCATTGGTAAAATATATTATATTTTGGTTTAATGTGCATCTTTTCAACATCTTGAAACAATTTTTTGGTCCAAGCTCTGATGCATGTGATGAGGAATTGTATTCAGAAATATCTATCTAGTGCTGTAAAATTAAAACTGGTATAATATGTAATCCACACATCTTATTCAAAAGGTTAACATTATCATCTTTATCAAGTCAGTCACTAGGGAAACTTCAATGAGCATATAAGTGGATTTTAACCCCATAAAAATAAAGGATTTTAAAGTATACTGGAATTTGAGACAAACATTTTCCAAAACATTCTACTTTTAAGATGTTACAGGGTATTGATAACTAGATTCGCTGGTTAATCTAATTGGATGCTATTTTTCGCATCAAATATCAAGATAAATCAAAGTACTGAAAGTACTGAAACTCCAAAACCTGTTTTTAAAAGAATGGGTGAGTGAATTATTGTTTAAAGCGGCATCAGCATTATTGCAGCTATTCGCAGCCAAAACCATGTACATATTCAAAGTCGAGTGAACATGAAAACCAACAGAACTTGCTCAAAGCATTGAATGGTGTGATTCAAGAAATCTGTATATATCACTTCTTTTGAAATCAGATGACATGCACATACACATGCATAGTGTAGCATGAGTATGTGTGTGTGTCATTAACACCTATTTTTGTCTTCTCTGAAACTACCTGACAGATTAAAATTAAAATGGTGCAATTCACATTTGATTATGGCATTGCCATGGCTACTATAACTAGTCAAGGTGACCGAAGGATGCAAAAATATCTTTAAAAATCTTTTTATCCGAAACTGACAATTGGTCATTTGAGCTAAAAACAAGGCCGTTTCAGTATTTTTATACATCTGTGACCTTGACCTTTGAACCCATGATCTTCATTCATATGTCACAATGATTGGGATATCAATACCAACAATATTCTAATATACATGCCTATACAAAATGTCAATAGTGTTGGGATAATTAGCTATTTCAGTAATAGTTTGCATCTGTGACTTTGACCTTTGAACCCATGACCTTCATTCATATATCATAAGGATCATAATACCAATACCTACAATATTCTAATAAATATGCCTATACAAAAAGCTAATAGTTGTCCAAATATATTGACAAATACTCTTTTTTGGCAATTTCTACCTTAAAAACCTTATCGTGTCCCCATTTTGGCCCATACAGCTAAGATATCTGCAATTCTGAAACAAGGTGTCCTAAGTATGTTATACAGTCCAACCTGCCTTAAAGACCATCTCTATATAAGGGTCACCTGTTTTGTAAAGGCCAGTAGAATTGTATCCCAATTGCTCTTTTATCATATTATTTGACTCTGTATATAAAGTCCATCTGTTCATAAAGACCACTTTTACTGGTTCCCTTGGGTGGCCTTTATAGACAGGTTTGACTGTACATGAAATATTTAAGTTATATCTATTGTACCTTTAAGAGGTTTTAAAGATTTTTCGCTATTTCCTAACTTTTGGGTCCCCCAAGGGACATGTTCCTTCATTTGTGCAAATCTGAAACCCTTTACTTAGACATCATTTCTGCCAAGTATCATCCAACTTGGGACAGTAATTTTGAAGGAGTTGATTAAAATTTGAAAAGTTTACACCGGACTCACAGCAGATGAAGAAAGATAACAATAACTCATTTGAGCTTTTGGCACAGGTGAGCTAAAACAAATGCTGCATTTTGAAATCAAAGACAAATGATATTATTCTGATAGAACCGAATAAATATAATTAAAACCCCAATTAAATTCATTTAATTCAAAATAAAATAAAATTATTTAATACTTAAATTAAAAAAACTAGAACTGTCTCTGAAAGAGGCTAATACCCCCGTTCCCAACTTTTGATCTGGGGACAAGTTGTATGTATGGCCAAATTGTAATGTGAAAAATTCTGTGTATGAAAATGTTAATAATTGACAAAATACATGTGAAACCAATAATGTTCTTATTATGCTCAATATCTATGCATAGTTTAAAAAAAATTGGATCATATATAATTAAGTAACTATATAATCCAGCCAAAAAAGGAGGTGCACATGTTCAATGTATATAGAAATATCCTGTAAAGTTTCAGACTTGTTTGTTAAAAGCTGTAAGAGGAGTTGATAACACAAAATAGGTATCCCTCATATGGAATATTGTTGAAAAATGACCAAGTTAAACTACCCATAAAATATGAGCAAAATAATATAATCCAACAAAAATAGGAGGTGCACATGTTCAATGTATATAGAAACATCCTGCAAAGTTTCAGACTTCTTGGTTAAAAGCTGTAAGAGGAATTGATTACAAAAATGAGTACCCCTCATATCATAGGTCAAAGGTCAAAGTCAAGGTCACAGTGACCTAAATTTGGTACATGACACATCGCCTTCCCATGATGCATCCACATACCAAGTTTGATAATCCTAGGTGCTACGGTACAAAAGTTCGTTCCGGACACGAAGATGCACAAGGTTTTACTATCATAGAGGTCAAAGGTCAAAGTCAAGGTCACAGTGACCTAAATTTGGTACATGACACATCGCCTTCCCATGATGCATCCACATACCAAGTTTGATAATCCTAGGTGCTACGGTTCAAAAGTTATGTTCCGGACACGAAGCGGGGCAGACAGACAGACAGACGGACAAGGTGATTCTTTATACCCCCCCTCCCCAACTTCGTTTGCGGGGGGGGGGTATAATGAAATAGAAGCATTGTTTTAAAGAATCATTAATGTATATTTAAAATGAAGTTGAAATTACTGATGGAGATGTCTAAGTTGACCAAGTGAGCTTCAATGTCTTGGATTGGTATAAACTGTTCTTGCCCTACCTATAGCCCCTTGGCTAATAATTGAATAATTTCCATCTAAACAAGGGGTTTAACATAAATTAATTGATAATTATTTGGACAACTCAAATGTCCAACATATTTTTCTACAACAATAAAATTACCAGTAATTAATGTATTAAATGGTCTGATAAAAACTGTTTTATTGATTTTACATGCCCATGTAACTTAATCCCACTGTGAGCCCCACATGTGGATAAGAAATTTCATTTGAAAGAACCTACTTTCAGATGCTTCCTTTCTTTCTTCAATTTTATTAATGGAAAACGTTATTCATCGAAACAGTCACCAAAAAACGGGAAAGACTACAATCTGACAGATTCTGCCATGTGCTTTCAGTTCGTTTACCGTAATCGGTCCGCTATGTTTTCGGACACCCTAATAATTTTCAAATTCCGTCTAATTTCGGACGGTAATTTTTGCATCTGAAATCCACACGATATTGCTGGAATTCAGTTGGAACACTTGATACATATTCTTCTAATAAATGTTGAAAAACAAGAAGAAACGATGTTGTTTTGTTGTTAGTGTTAATTTTATGCTTCTGTTGCGTTGTGTATTTGCGTGATGGAGTCATGATTGTAACATGGGAGGACATGTATTTTACGATGTATTTACGATTTTAATGTAAGCTCAATAAAGCCATACCTGTATTAAGTGCTTTAATTTTCTTTGAAAGTGAAAGTTGATTGAAATTAAAACTCTTGCACAAGACCAGAAGTTCTGTCGGTACACAGACATTTTTTCAGGAACTGACGTTATCAATGAATTTCATTGGATGAGAAAACTTGTAGAATTCCCCGATTCAGTACATGTCAACTATGGGAATTCCCGATCTTCCGATACTTTCATCTGACTAAAAACGGGCAGATAGACATTACAATGTATTTAATTTTTTCCAAGATGAAAATTGTTTGAAATGTGATTAAAAATAATGTATTTGTAAACTATTTTGTTCCGTTAGTGGTAACTTTGATTTTTTAAGAAAAGCTATATTGATCTTGTAGGGATTTTTGTTTACACCGTTTGTTGAACACGCGCATGGACTCGGAATTAAGTGATTAGAGGATCAACCCTTGGGTGATTATTAGACAGTTAATACTGATTACTTATCACATTGATTTTACGATATAACGACTTAGATCGTGAACTAACTCAGTCGAAATTAACAATACAAGGCTTGTCCGTTATCGAGGAAAAAACTGAATGACTGATTTTCAATTCGGCATTTTATCGATAATTTTTTTTATCCGATTTGTGGGCCATGCTTTAAGAACCGGAGTATTTACTTCTAATTAACAGATTAATTATCAAGTGACAATCAGAATTTTTATGAATGAAATTGGTAAGGTTTATCGTAACACCTGGGTTGAAACTATTACTTTTATATCACTATGGTAGTTTTTATGATTTCTTAAATTATTTCTTGATCAGCGATTTGTTTCCAAGGATGGCATGACCGTTCAAGACAATATTTTTTTTGCCAGTCGGATGGTTGTTAGGGTGTCCGCTGCCTTTGGCAGGTTGTGTTATATACGCAGGTGATTTTTAGGCTAAATTTTTGATAGAAAAAACTTCTACTCTTGTAAAGTAAATATGAATAGATTTAATCATTTTTTATCAAATCAAAATTATGGAAAAAGGTGTCATGATATAAAAAGATATTAATCTACAAACTGCAAAATGCCTGTGTTGTTAATTTACAGTTTCGCGACATAGGAGCTTATCTGAATCATAATACACACATCAATGAACATCAGCTTGGGTGACACTCGACCATAACCGACAGAGGAAGTAATCTATATTTAGAATCTGAAATCTGATTGGTTGAGATTGTCTTATTGACCCAGATCTCGATAGGCTGTATTAAATGTCGCTGTAGATATAACCAGTGAAATTGAACAGAAGAAATAAGTATTACATACCATTCAACATCAATTGAAGTCAATAAAATTATTTTAAATGCCTTATTTTATTTATAAATCTTTATTTTGTCACCAAATTTCAACTTAATGTTACATCTGAAACGTATATATCAAGAGAAAAATTGTACTCATTTACACATCCGTTAAACTTCAACTTTTTCACTTTCAAAAAGTGTGTAAATTACATGGGTTTTTACGGTGCTTTTTCTTAAAAACATTTTGGAGAGATTACAAATAAAGATATCTGCCATAATTAAATTCATGAGTGTGTTCCATATATGGAAGAAATCGGAAGTAGACAGACACAACCGAGTAGTACCATTCGGCGAGTTTTCCTTATATGGAAGAAATCGGAAATAGATAAGACACGACCGAGTATTACCGTTCGTGATTTTGTAGATATAGCCGATGTATAATGATCAAGGGAGATACATAATTGCCCCGCGAAATGTTACATAATCTTTTCAAACGATAGCAATAACGCCAAAAACATTGAAAATGTTTTGGAGTTAAAAATAGAGTAGCAATTTTATAGCACATTTACTGTTTCCCTTGGGTGTCCTTTATAGGCAGGTTTGACTGTATAAGTTCACACATTTAACTTCATTTGCCTGTTTTCACAGTCTTTACATGGTTTTGGAATTATGATTTGGACATGAACTGGTTTGTTTGTTTTTGATTGTCTAGGATTAAAAATCTGATCATAGTCCACTGACTTAGACTTTGTTCAAAATTCCCTGACAATTTCTTGACATTCCCTGACCTTGAAAAAAAATTCCAGACTTTTCCCTGATGTGTAGAAACTATGTGAATCATTATCATACTACTTACCACCTCTTTTCCTAGAGCACCCTCTAAACACACTTTATGAAAGAATTCACGATCTTCAGCTCTCTCAAATAATGTCTTCAGTTTTTTGTGATTCAGATATTTGTGGACTTGTATACCCTGTTCTAAAAACATTTCCACAAACTCTTCTCTCTCTTTTTTCAATAAAGCTTTTTCAAACATATCTTTATCAACCTACAAAAGTTAATATTTCAAAATATGACAAAGATATCAACCTAAAAAAGTTATTATTTAAAAATCTGACAAAGATATCAACATACAAAAGTTAATATTTCAAAATCTGACAAAGATACATGTATCAACCTACAAAAGTTAATATTTCAAAAACTGACAAAGATGTCAATGTACAAAAGTTAATATTTCAAAATCTGACAAAGATATCAACCTACAAAAGTTAATATTTCAAAATCTGACAAAGATGTCAATGTACAAAAGTTAATATTTCAAAATCTGACAAAGATATCAATATACAAAAGTTAATATTTCAAAATCTGACAAAGATATCAACCTACAAAAGTTAATATTTCAAAATCTGACAAAGATATCAACCTACAAAAGTAAATATTTCAAAATCTGACAAAGATATCAACCTACAAAAGTTAATATTTCAAAATCTGACAAAGATATCAACCTACAAAAGTTAATATTTCAAAATCTGACAAAGATATCAACCTACAAAAGTTAATATTTCAAAATCTGACAAAGATATCAACCTACAAAAATTAATATTTCAAAATCTGACAAAGATATCAACCTACAAAAGTTAAAATCAATCATTGTTTTGTAGTAAAAAGACACAGAAGAGTCAAACTTCAGAATGAGATTTTTTTTCTTCAGAGAATAACTGGAACTGTCTCTTGAGAGCCAAATAGATCCTGCCCTGACCTTGACCTTTCCAATATGACGTTGCTTCAAGGTTATTACACATCTTTGGACCATCAAGATTAGTCATTTGAAATTTAATGACAGTCTTCAAAAGCAATTATGGGATATGGCCCGGACAGGATTTTACATGGAGGGACAGACAAACGGACGGACGGACAAACATTGTGATTCCTATATACTCCCTCAAACTAGTTTGCTTGGGGTATAATGATTAATGATTTCTATTTACCCCTCAAACTAGTTGGGTAGTATAAAGAATCTCATCCATTAGGTTGATATTTTATGTCTCCACTACAATCAGGGGTAGATTCTATTATTCCTCCTATTGGACAAGAAAATCCCCTGTTTTACCTGTTTTTTTTGTCTTACCCTAGGAGAAAGATGAGCTAGGCAAGCTATGACGTAACAATATCACTTCAATTGTAACATCAACAATTTAGAGATTGTAATATCATTTATTCAAAATGCAAACAATGTACCTTTTTTGCATAGTTTTGGGGTATTTCTGTGATAAAACCTATACAAAACAGGAATATATTGAATACAGGAGAAAAAGAATCTACTCCTGTTTAAAAGCATAAAAACCAACATTTGGGGTGATCTGTTATGAACACCATGTGACAACCACTGCGGTAGCTCAGTTGGTAGAGTGCTCACTCCGTAAGTGGGAGGTTGTGGGTTCAAACCCCGGCCGGGTCTGACCCAAGACTTGAAAGTGGGTAGTGACTGTTCTTTCGCCAAGCACTGGGCATTATGAAATTGAAAGTCACGGTTCTTTCGGATGGGAACTTAAAATAAACGAGGTCCCATGTCATGGTGGGCTTGGCACGCTAAAGAACCCTGCTGTATAATGCCATCAGCGCAACGCACAGGCAAAATTTCTGCACTTTTGCCTATAGCTGGCGATGTCTCGATATAAGTGAAATATTCTTGACTGGGACGTTAAACACCATTACTACTACTACTGCTATGAACACCATGTGTTAAAAATTAACCTATCTATTTCTCGCAGGAAGTAGTCTCAACAAGTGCTGAAAAAACTAAAAAAAAAATCCTCATCTGGGACAATATTGTCTAAGTTCTTGTTAAGCATATAATCCATGTTAAAGGTTCTCTTCCAGTGTACATTCTAGAAGAGGGCCATTCGGCCATTTATCCCGTATTTAATAATCACATTGTTAAGGTCTTAGTGCTCCATATTTAACATTATATAATTGCAAAAATATTGACAAAGGTAATGTTGTATTTGAATTTTTTTTTTTAAATTGTCCCTTTTGAAAAGTCCTAGATTGAACACTGCTCTTCAGAAGAAAAATATTGTTCCTTTCTTACCCGTATTTTAGTCCAATCATCTTTCCTAAAAATTTCTGACAGAGCTAAATCAGGTCTGTTCCAATCCAGTGTCAGCTGTAAGTTCTTACTCATCTGTTCCCTCCATTTATTTCTGGACTGTTTCTCAGCTAAAAATAACAATTAATCCACAAAATCCTCATAACCTAAGGTGTACAGTCAAACCTGTCTATAAAGACCACCAAAGGGAACCAGTAAAAGTGGCCTTTATAGACAGGTGACCCTTATATATATATATATACAGGTTCAAATAACACGAGAGCAATTGGGATAAAATTTTACTAGCCTTTAAAAGCATGTGGCCTTTTATATAGAGGTGGTCTTTAAGGCAGGTTCGACTGTACATGCAAAGTATTTACTTACCTAAATTTGGTTATACACATGTATATATTTTGGTCCTTTCGATATTTTTTTCAACCCTTTAAAAATATGGTTTAATCATTTTGATTGGAAAGATCTTTTCTGTTATGTTTGCATGTATCTCCCTAACTGTAAAGAATGGATTGGCTTCTATCTCCCTAACTGTAAAGAATGAATTGGCTTCTATCTCCCTAACTGTAAAGAATGGATTGGCTTCTATCTCCCTAACTGTAAAGAATGGATTGGCTTCTATCTCCCTAACTGTAAAGAATGGATTGGCTTCTATCTCCCTAACTGTAAAACACAATGTTAAAGGATTGATGACTTAACTACCTCAAGGAGAACAAAAGAAAACAAGTGATTTAGGATCCCCTGCCAGCAGGTTCTTTTTTATGATTTGCACTTATGTTCAAAGGGCAATAACTCCCAGGAAAATGAGCAAACCAACTCTGGTTAATGTTAATGATACTTTATACTTACATAAATAGCAATATCATCAGACACAATAATTAACAGTGTTAAATCCAGAATCTCGATGCATAGTTAGACGGATGGTGTTTTTGAAAAAGAAAACAATGTACCAAACCATGTATTGCTCAGTAAAAACGACAGAACATAATATTTCCATAAATATATGAAAAAGACAATCAGTAATTAAAATTTAATAAAGTTTTGTCATTTTGGGTAAAGAGAAAGCAGACCGACCACTGCTATGAGGGGGTTCATTCTAGCGTTAGTATGTAACTCGATCATTTGCTGTTAAGTCTGGTTTTTAATAATCTGCTGATTATCATTCACAATAATCCTGTTTCATGTTAATTTTACTTCCAATTTGGTACAGTATTTAAAATCCACATGCTCAGTTTGCACACGGCACTGTACGATTTATCTCCCTTTCACAGAAGTGAAATGTAATCGATATATGACAGCATACCGCAAAATACCAAAATACTTTATTATACCCTTCCAAATAAATTAAAATTACCGTAGATTTCATAAAGAATTAGTTAAATCAACCTGTCATTGTTGTTTATTTCATAAAAAGTTATGATTTTACAT
This sequence comes from Anadara kagoshimensis, assembly GCA_021292105.1. Lineage (NCBI taxonomy): Eukaryota > Metazoa > Mollusca > Bivalvia > Arcoida > Arcidae > Anadara > Anadara kagoshimensis. The sequence continues at coordinate 47,623,323 of CM037873.1, read as the reverse complement.
CGTAAGATGCAAACATCCCGGACTACTTTTCATAGTATTTACGAGATCTTCCTGGACTACTTTTCATAGTATTTACGAGATCAGTTCGCCAGATTACACAAATTATTGGATGCATCCTGCAGCAATATTTTATTAGATTCCGAAATATATTCTATATGTACATATGTAACCAAATGCATTACCCATCTCAGAATACATATCTCACGATAAAACAGATATTTCTTTCACATTCATTTACCAGGCGCACTATTTCCATGCGTACTTACTTCATAGAAAAGAATGCCTGATCTTCTTAGCAGAAAGCGATAGCAAAGTACGCTTTCACTGTCGTGAAACGCCATACAAAAATTCAACTAAGAATAAAAAGATGGACCAGAGTTGGCCTACTTATAGCATTTTTGTGGGCCAATATGTTTATTATTTTGGGGTCAATTGCGCCACAAGGTCCCCTTCTAGATTGAACACTAAGTAAACAATTTAATAAAATAAATCTCACCACTGAAGATAGCTTTGAGTAAATATTTGTCCAAATCTATCAGATTGGTATCACCCTGCATGTTTACAATCGTCAAAAATGTTTGGTCATCCTAAAAGTATAAGATTAAGATCAATACAATCAGAGATCAAACCTCAGGTTCAAAGTAAATTTCATTAATATTGTGCAATATTAGAACAAAGAGTCAGCGGTTCAGCCTCAAACAAACAAGAGAATCGGTAGAATCAATGGATGCTTCCAAAGTAAAAGGCACCAGCAGTTGTAAAAGGGCTACACATATTTTTCTTAATTCAAATATCTTTGTTTAAAATAAATTTTGCAAAGGACAATAACTCTTAAATTATGCAAAATAGAGTTATGGTTCTTGTGCACTGCGCTTCTCCTCATTGAGCTCAATCTACCAATGAAGATTCAATTTGTTACCTCTTAAAAGTTTTGAGTTAACCTCCATAAACTAGTTTGCGGGGGCTATAATTAAAAGTAGAAAGTTATTGGGTTGGTCTTTTTTAGAAAACGAATGATATGTCATCAACTATCCCCTTACACCTTTGACTCATAACCCCACCCACCCCCAAACACACACAACTACACACAAAAAAAATGAGTTGAACTTTCCTGGCATTTGTTTTGGACATGCCATACTTAAGAATACAAAACTGCAGACAGATTTTGAATTTTGATGTAACCATAGCAACATATTACCTCTTGAGATAAATGTATACATTCCAATACTTTATCTCTGAAAGCATTCCTGGCAAAATCGTTGTCTTTGAAATCAAATGGATATATCTTCACTATCATCTTTGTAAGCTGTGGTTTCAGAAGATTTTCTTTAAAATCAGGATCTGATCTGAAAAATACAAGTTACATCATTTAATTTTTTTGTTCATACAGTGCTTGATGATAACAGTGTTGATCAATCAGAGAGTTTTCAGAATTGATCATCGAAAAAAATTAGTTGAAAGATTTTAGCATATTTTTCTTCAATAATATTTACATCACAAAGCCTTATATATGGCTCATAACATGACTTATATATATATACTATTTTAAGTTGTCGGCGACGCCTCTTAGTTGGATACTGGTGCCGCCATTTTGTAAGACTATTTTTAGTAGGGCTGAAGTTTGATGTCTATAGGCCTTTTGATTCATGTGTGAAGAAGTCATTTTTAGCATTTTACATATAAGGTCAAGGTCAAATCTATTCGCAAACTTTGTAGAGCTTCAAATTCTGATTATGTCTATTCAGTTTGGGTATCATTGGTCTTTCGGTTCATCAGAGGAGTCATTTCAGTGATTTTACACCTTCGATAATTTTTTCAGCCATTGTGATCTTGAGTGAAGGTCAATGTCAACGATTTTCACAAACTTTTACTGGCATTTCTCATGGATAGTTCCACCCAAGTTTCATCAAAATCTGTGGTAAAGTGGTTCAGGAGAAGAAGTTGTTTAAGTGAAGTTTACAAACACTTTCACACACACATACACATGCCACATAATACCATAAGCTCACCCTGGCTTTAGCCAGGTGAGCTAAAAATGTTATACATTAAATTTCTATTTGGTTATGTTTGAGATTTAAACAGGAAATAAAATGTGACGAAAATGCGTTATGTACACAACACATGTTTTTAGGCCAGTTATTAATATTGACAATATGTCCGAGGCCAAGTTGGTGGAGCTTGAAAAGCCAGAGGCATGCTTTGACTCTGCTGTAGAACTATTCTGATATGTATCATTTCATGACGTAAGTATTGTGATGTGCATTGTATCGCTCCCATAGTGTATCGTTCCACCTCTTGTTTTTAGTAATTTCTTAGTGTTGATCTGTATTTTCTTTTACAATCCAAACCACTCTTTATGACAGCTTACACTTTTTGCTGATTATTCAATCTGCCAACTTTAAATTAATAATCAAAATCATCATGCCTTTAACATCGTTTTTTCAATTATTAGATGATAAGGTACCTTTATGTGTAGATGGGTTGGAATGGCCTAGAGTCTGACTGACCATAGCAGAAATAAAGAAAGAAAGAGTTGAGTTGAGTTGAGTAATGGTGTTTAATGTCCCAGTCAAGAATATCTGATTTATATTCAGATGCCGCCAGCTATAGGCGAAGGTGCAGAAATTTGGCCTGTGCTTTGCACTGATGGCATTACACAGCAGGGTTTTTTATCATCCCAAGCCGACCGTGACATGGGACCTTGTTTATTTTAAGTTCCCATCCAAAAGAATCATGACTTTCATTTCATAATGCTGAGTGCTTAGTGAAAGAACAGTTACTACCCATTTCAAGTCTTGGGTCAGATCAGGTCTGGGTTAAAAGCCACAACCTCCCACTTACATAGCGAGCACTCTACCAACTTAGCGACCACAATGGTAATAAAGAAAGAAGGTTCTAAAATTAGCTGATTATTCGAGAATCATAGCAAACAAGTTACAACTAAAATAGAATGCTATTTCAAAAATATACCCCAAACTAAACACAACTGAAATGGAATGCCATTTAAAAATATACCCAAAACAACCCCAACTCGCAAATCCCCTAACCATGTGTATGATCCAAGTCTACTCTATTGCTACCCAAAGGTTGTTCCTGTGAAGTTTCATAAAGACAAAAGTATTTTGAGAAAAGTGGCGAACAAAATGTTAGTGGAAGAAATCGAGTCAACATTTTATGTCCGCCCCAACTTAGGGACATAATTATGTTAACCAATTTATAAGCATTTTTTATTCAGTGAAGGGTATATCCATTTTAGTGCAAGGGTTCCAAGATATTTAGCTAACAAGACTGCATACTGAACTCTGTCCAAAATATACACTTAGGACTACTAGCTGCAGCAAAATAGTAGAGAATTTTAAAGATATGACTATGTTTCTATTCTTGTTAGACAAAATCGCCATTAACTACTAATTTCAGATGTTGTTGTTGTTGATCGTGCATCGAGATTACGAGATGGTTTCAGAACTAACAGAAAATTACTTAAATATAATTTTATTTTCAACTATTCTTTTCTGTATGCGTTGGTTGGTTGAATGTTGCTTAACGTCGCATCAGCAATTTTTTAGCTATTCCCCACGAGAACTACTTTATTAATCTCTATGGATTAATCTATGAACAAATGATGTACGAGTGCGTTTTTATGGTCTCCTTTGTACCAGCGTGCACTCAAGGTGACTTTAACATGCTAGCTCATCAAGACAGTACGCCGCAGACAAGCGTACCACTCCTCCCAGTCACATTATACTGATACCAGGTGAACCAGTAAAGGCCAACGGCAAGGAAAATTCACTTTCTCACATGTGGTCCGAGTTGGTCTGAGTGGGACTCGATCTCACAGCGGTGAGAAACCTTGGAATTGTAGACCGACGTTTTACCCATTAGGCCACCGTGGCCTCTACTAATTTCAGAGAAATTCTTTTAAAAAGAAACTTATTTTAGCAAAATTGTAAAAAAAATATTTTAAACAGAACTATCACAGTTTGAAACTTTGGCTATTAGTAATTTTAAATTTGTGGAAAAAATAGATATGTGTACATATGTCTTTTCTGTAACTAGCAATTTTTCTCAATTTCTTTGCCAGGTTCCTTTCCTAATATTGCCAGAAAAAAATCATTAGACCATAAGAAACCATGTTACCTTTCCTGCATCTCTTCAAACGCATAGCAAATAATATCAGCAACACCACCACTACCTTTCAATATCACCACTGGCATTTTGTTTTTCAAGTAATACAAGACATGGTCTATTCCACCTGGCGACCCCTGCACTAACAGTGCCACCACAGGAAGTGTTTTATTTAGAGAAACATCTATGGATGGATTATTTTCGTAATCATCAGAACCTAAAAACAAAAATTAAAGATACTACAGTCAAACCTGTCTATAAAGCCATCAAAGACCAGTAAAAAGTCTTATGGGCAGGTGGCCTTTATACAGGTTCAAATATGAGTAAAGATTAATTAGGATACAATTCTACTGGCCTTTATAAGCAGGTGACCCTTATATAGAGGTGGCCTTTAAGGCAGGTTGGACTGTAGTCGTAAATCTTTAACAAGTTGTGAAATTAAACACACACACACACAGAGAGAGAGAGAGAGAGAGAGAGAGAGAGAGAGAGAGAGAGAGAGAGAGATTTTCAATAATAAAGAATGGAACAATCTAGAGGATTAGTGACAAATTCATTCGGAACATCCTCTGGATGTGAAATGATAAAGGCGACAACTTTCCCCTTTTTAGCAGCATATTCTTGCAACTTGGGAACCTTGAAAACTACTCGATAGATTTTGCTAAAAATGTCTGAGGTTATGGAGTCTAATGCGATCTAGCTATCTAACTTGGTGAATTTTTTGGGAAAAATCGGTATCATACTTAATTTTGGGGTCAAACATGCAAAAAATGAATTTTTCCAAAAAACAATTACGTTTAACGCACTCCTGTTCAATAACTGTTTATTGTACGAAAAAGTCGTCTATTGACCGAAAAAAGTTTAAGATCCGACGGAAAATGCAGTATTTTTATATTTTTTCTATCTTGCACATAAAATCCACAATAACTGTTTAAAGTCGACCCTATCATCCAAAATAAATTTAACGTACCGTTTTGAATTCGTACCCATAAAAAAAGTAACCAATTCTTTACCAAATTATTGGTAGGTTTGGCACTTATCCATTAGGTCTGTGTTAAACTTTTGAGTGGCAAGTTCTGTGGATGAGCTCTACTAATAGAAATCCTCTAGATTGTTCAATTCTTTCCCGCGAAACCCCTAAAGGTGTCGCCACACTAGTATAAATAGTTAATTTGAAAATTAATTAAAACATGGACATGTGATCTATTATGAACCTCTACCTCGGAAATAGTTACCCCTATAGAGTTGTCTGGAGAGGTATAGGGATCTAGTCTATCCGCTTGAGCACTTTATCTCTCCAGACAACTCTATAGGAGGAAAGTTACCTCGAGAAAGGTCCATAATCAAAAACAAACATACTAATCCATGTCCAAATCACAATCCAGAAGCAAAGTAAAAACTTTGGAACTGACAACTTAGGTCAGACACATGAACTTCCACCACGAAAGTGAGGCTGGAAGTGAGCACCTCCTGTTTAATAACAGATTAATAGAACTATATTAGAATAATGTATTTATATTTTTGACAAACCTATACTAAACATGCGTCGTATCCTACGAGGTCTTCCTATATGTTCTTCAAACTGTTTTTCTATTGCACATCTTGTGTAGGTGAAGAACATTCTATCGGTATCCTCTTCGTCCACAATCAAAAAGTGGGTGTGGTCAGGATTCAACTCGTAGTGGTCACTTTTAGGTCTGTTGCCCTGGTTTTGAACAGTTACCCTTTCCTGTAAAGGAAAACCAAACGGAAATCAGTAATTAAAAAAAGAAAGGAAAGTCTGACAAATAAACTAAAATATATCAAGAAGAAAGTTGTATTTGGAAATAAAAGGAAAATAAATGTAGCAACTTGGAAATGAAAGGAAAATAAATGTAGCAACTATGCAGCAGACATGCAAAATGATTTGACCTTGTGACCTTGAACTTTGACCTACATAACACAATTGCACTCTGTTGCCAACTTTCCTCAACACCCATCAAGAAATGAGGGATATACAAAGCAGACAAAAACTGAGACCTAAACCAGCAGGTAGAAAATGTCACCAGCTATAGGTGAAGTTGAAGAAATGTTTACCTTTAAAGCCTGCTCAGTCAATGTGCAGGGAGGGTTCTTTGAAAAAAGTGCTTTTTTGGCACTCAAAGAACAATAATTCCTGTAATATGTCTCACAGCATCTTCATTTTAAGATATGCAGAACTTCATACGATCCAGATCAGGCGTGTCAAATTTAAAAATAATTAGTGGAAAACTGTGGAACAAGTTCAACCCACAAGATGGACAGACAGACAGATGGTCAGACCTACAGAAAGACGGACAGACGGACAACCCCATACCGGAATACCTCCCATTTTTGACAGGCATATAAAAAATAGCAGGTCCATCAGACTTTTACAGTTTAAATAACTAGGGTCCTAGTGTAAAATCAATAGGTCGAACTCGGACCCCAGTAATTTCAACCCCTGAGATTGATCCATAGACTGGCACCTTGGACCACTCAGCCACCAAGTTCTTTATTATACTGGTTAGTAAACAATAACTTACTGAGCCATCCAAGCGATTTCCATAGGTTATGGCTGCTTTTGGAACAATTCCAATCAACACCAGTTTTTTAAACCTTTCAACATGTGTGGGGTTGATTTTGCTTAGCTGGATTCTAGCACTAGCTCGTGTCGCTTTTTCCTCTCGTATTGCTTCTCCCACCATCTTGGAAATCCCTCCGTCAATTCCGTTTGTGATAATCCACATCTCAGTTGTATTAGCAGCCTGAAAAACACTAACGCACATAAATAAATACATTCAAACCTGCCTTTTAGGCCATCTCTTTATACAAGGGCCACCTGCTTTAAAAATTATATACCCAGTAAAATTTATTTCAATTGCTCAATATTCAATGTTATTTGAACCTGCATGTACATGTACATTGTGTATATAAGGCCAAAGTGCCTATAAAGGCCATTTTACTGGTTCCCTCATGTAGCCTTTATAGATAGGTTTGACTATATATATATATATATATACCCTCCTTAAACAACATGGTGGACATTGGATAATTATCTGTATGTGCAGGTGGCATATACCAGGGCTCTCGCTGGGTCATTTTTGGGGCCGATATTCTGCCCCATTCACAATTCAAAATCTTATGGTTTTTTCACAATCATTTTGCTAACTTTCACAATTTTGGAAGTTTTAGCTTTAAAAACCAATATATTTGGAGTTTTCTTTTTCACAATGTTGGCTATTATGATCCTTTTTTCACAATTGCAAGGGCCCTGGCCCCATTCACATAAGAGTGAGAGAAAGCCCTGTATACATGTATCTATGTGTTCTTGGTACACAACTGACATTAGAACATTTGTATCCCTACCAGAGATGTTAATCTTTTAAATAACGCCCTTAAGTTGAATAAGTGTTTAGTTAACTGGTTTGTTATTAAAATAATTCTAAGTTGAACTATAAAACAAAATAAACTTCATGTTTAATCAATATTTATATTCTTAATACCAATTTCTATATGAGGGTATTTCAGAAGGGACCGCAAAAACCGATGCCCTGTGTCATGTTAAAAACCCCTACCTGCAAATTGCGCTGAGCATACTGAAAAGGTCAAAATTTCTACCACTTCACCTATAGCTGGTAAAATCTTGATATAAGCAAAACCCCTTTCAATTAAACTCTCTATATGAACCTCTTTTTTTCAACTGACATTATGTTACAGGGATAAAGCTTAACTATTTTGAGTTAGGGGCCCAGCTCACTTCAGAAAAGTTGTAACAGTAATAAATAGCTAAAATGTGTAAACATTAAGGAGCCAAGACTGACTATTTGTAGCCATTGGCTACTGGGCCCCTGGTGATCTTCATCCCTTTGTTACAATGAACTATTAATAAAAAATTTTGTAATGGTAATAATGTACAAATTCTACAAATAATACCAATTGATATTTCTAATTTTTGATGTCTTCGGTTCACTTTGGTATTCTTTAACACTCATCATTCACAAAAAGAACACTAACATGATTGTATATATAAGAGTTGAGTTGAGTAATGGTGTTTAACGTCCCAGTCAAGAATATTTCACTTATATCAAGACCTCGCCAGTTGTAGGCAAAGGTGCAAAAATTTTGCCTGTGTGTTGCGCTGATGGCATTATACAACAGGGTTCTTTATTGTGCCACATGTACCGTGACACAGGACCTCGTTTATCTTTAGTTCCCATCCGAAAGAACCGTGGCTTTCATTTCATAATGCCCAGTGCTTGGCAAAAGAACAGTCACTACCCACTTTTAAGTCTTGGGTTAGACCTGGCCCGGGTTCAAACCCACGACCTTCCACTTATGGAGCGAGCGAGCACTCTACCAACTGAGCTACCACAGTGGTGGTGATTGTAAATATAAGGAGTGATATTTCAGGGATTTATCAGGGTCCTTTGGGAAAAGGCCCTAAACTAAAAATTGGGAAAAACTATCAACTTTTTGCTCATTTTGGGAAAACATCAACATCATTTTGATGCCATTTAATAATGAATAATCTTTTTTTGACGCCAAGTGTTTATCAGTGTTTAAAAATTTAATTTGATATTCAAGTTTCTCATCATCGCATCTTGCCGGTTTACTTTTAATCTCAATATCAGAATTTGGTTTACTCACGGTCTCTGAAGCCTTTGATGTAGAAGAAGTATTTTCATCTTGCTTTGCAGATGTTGTTTTAAAATAATTTAGAATCTTTTTACTTGATTTTGCATCCTCCATCTTGAGGTGCTTTGTGTAATACTTGCTATTATGTGACATTATGGAGTTATTGAATTATGATCTCTTAATTGTATTTTCTAATTGGGAATTTTCTCAGCCCATTTTGGGAAAAAATCAATGTTTTTCCATTGGGAATGGGGCCGAATTTCGGCCCTAAATAGGCCCTTGATAAATCCCTGTATTTGTCAGTTTTTTAATCGTTCATCAAGGTATGAACTGTTGAATCAGACTGGGATAAATCATCCAAAAACTGTTCACAATTGATCTGATCACACACATGTATAACTAGAACTGTCTCTTGAGAGCCAAATATCTCCCGCCACAAACATCTATCTACAAGAATTTAATATTTTCCCGTGACCTTGACCTTCCTGATATGACCTTGGTTCAATGTCATGACACACCTTTGAACCATGAAGATTATTCATGTGAAGTTTGATGACAGTCCTCCAAACCAATTATGAGATATGGCCCACACAAAATTTTACATGGACAGATTCCTATATATCCCCTCAATCTAGTTTGTGAGGGGTATAAAAATTGACAGTTACACATTCAAAACAAGAGGCCCATGGGCCTTATACGCTCACCTGATAACTAATGGCTAGCTGATAGATTTAAAGAAAACATAAATACTAAACCCCAATAAATTTTTTCTTTACATCAAAATGATCATTGCATCAATACCTACAACATTCTAATATACATGCCTATACAAAACTTTTATAGTTTTCAAGATAATTAACCATTTCAGTATTGTTTTCGCATCTGTGACCTTGACCTTTGAACCCATGACCTTTTTCTATACGTCAAAATGATCATTGTATCAATACCTACAACATTCTAATATACATGCCTATACAAAAAGTTTATAGTTTTCGAGATAATTAACCATTTCGGTATTGATTCGCATCTGTGACCTTGACCTTTGAACCCATGACCTTTTTCTATACATCAAAATGATTGTTGTATCAATACCTACAACATTCTAATATACATGCCTATACAAAAGTTTATAGTTTTCGAGATAATTAACCATTTCGGTATTGTCTCGCATCTGTGACCTTGACCTTTGAACCCATGACCTTTTTCTATACATCAAAATGATCGTTGTATCAATACCTACAACATTCTAATATACATGCCTATACAAAAAGTTTATAGTTTTCGAGATAATTAAACATTTCCGTATTGTTTCGCATCTGTGACCTTGACCTTTGAACCCATGACCTCTTTCTGTACATCAAAATGATCGTTGTATCAATACCTACAGCATTCTAATATACATGCCTATACAAAAAGTTTATAGTTTTCGAGATAATTAAACATTTCCGTATTGTTTCGCATCTGTGACCTTGACCTTTGAACCCATGACCTTTTTCTATATATCAAAATGATCGTTGTATCAATACCTACAACATTCTAATATAAATGCCTATACAAAAAGTTTATAGTTTTCGAGATAAGTAACCATTTTGGTATTGTTTTACATCTGTGACCTTGACCTTTGAACCCATGACCTTTTTCTATACACCAAAATGATTGTTGTATCAATACCTACAACATTCTAATATACATGCCTATACAAAAAGTTTATAGTTTTCGAGATAATAATTATAATCAGAGGTAAAAAAAATTAGGTCACGACCTTCACAATTGACCTTGACCTCAATTTGAAGATACTAACAAGAAGATGTCAAAACTGAAACCCCATGTCATTATCTGGCCAAATAGTCAAGTTATAACAATTTGAAGCTATTTTACGATTTTTTCAAAATTAAACGCAAAAACGCGTAACCTATTTTTTGTCCGAATTTCACAAAATGAACAAACTATAGGCTAAAGACCCTAGAGAAGCCAAATATCACATCAGATTTTTTCTCTAATCAATACTTTCGGAGAAGAAGATTTTTTAAGATTTTTGCACCCCTAGGTCACCTTGACCTAGTTATGGTAGCCATGGCAACACCACGAACAAATTTGAATTGCACCGACCAAGACATGCATCTGACCAAGTCTCGTTGAAATCTGCCCAGTGGTTCGTGAGAAGAAGATGAAAATGTGAAAAGTTTACGACGACGACAACGACGACGACGACGACGACAGACAACGGACAAATTGTGATCAGAAAAGCTCACTTGAGCCTTTGGCTCAGGTGAGCTAATAAAGGCACTGTGATTTGTAAGTACATGCTTTAAATCCACTCTACCACATATCTGATGTCCCTGTGTGAAATCTGAATATTTATAAACAATGGTAAAAAAACCTTTATTATTCCTTTCTGGAACTGTTCTCTAAATTTTGGATTCTTCCAGGTTTTGAAATGCTTGACAGCTGATATAATGGGTACAATGATTTTAGGACTCCTCATCCCCCAGTACTTAGCCATGAAATGTGGGATCTCTTCTGTTGTGCTATCACTTGGAATGACCACATAATGTCTCTTTGGCTGCAAAAATTGATACAAAAATTTATTAATACTATAGAGCTGTAACAAATTATCTTAAGATGATATATCTTCCCTTGAAGTCCCCGCTGTAGCCAAGTCTTACAATTCAATTTTAACACAAGTTCGTAAAACTAAAACAGAATATGTCTCAATAAAACACAATTTTTGGTCGGAAATGGTACTTTTTGTGACCGTCAAACACTTGGAATGTAGAGACAAGTTGAGTATTGATTTTAGTTAGTCCGGGAAAGACACAATACAGGTACTTGGTCGGAAATGGTACTTTTTGTGACTGTCAAGCACTTGGAATGTAGAGTTGAATTGAGTATTGGTGTTTTACACCCTAATAAAGATTCTTTCATTCATATTCAGGAGGTCAGTTAATGGTTGGTGGAGGAAACTGGAGTGTCCTGAGAAAACCATCAATCTTTGGCAAATGAACTGACAATCGATCTGGTCAAAGTAAGGTTCGAACTGAGACTATGAAAGGCACTGTGACACTTATAATGCAGTTCTAGCAAAAGTTAAGATTCTTAACAAATGATGCTTTTGTGTCATCACAGTATAGTCCGTCAGCAATATTGTGGCAGAGTGTTGATAAACATGATAGAGTCTATATAATGTAGATAACCTAAGATAGGGATATATAAAGGTAGAGTTGACAAATTCATGCATGAAGGCACGAATATATACGTATACGATGTCACGGTATTAATACCTATTGGTGTATAATAAACTCACCCATGTTTATAAACACTCTGCCACAATATCGCTGACGGACTACAGGCATGGCTTGAAAATTAGTCATCATAAGAAAGACATTGTTGACTGCCATGTCCAGAGCATAAGGCAAGAATAATTAAATGTTAATTTCTGCAATTTCACCTAGAGATGCCTATGTGTCGATACAAGTGAAATACCGGTAATCTTGATTTGTATGTAAAACTGCAGTTTGCTCAGCCCCTTAAAGCAAGACTTAAATTTTCTAATGTGAAACCTTCAAAGAAGCAACAAAACAAACAAACAAACAAAACAAAGTACACAAACCTCTATTGCAGATTCATTGGCGTCATCTAAAAACTGTATGTTCCCACAATCAAAAGGAGCACCTTCATATCTAGCACTGTCTTGTGTATCAATGGAAATGGCTCCAAAAGATGTGACTGTATGCTGAACAGAATCCACTGGGAAAATTTCTATATCTTCAGGTATATTGCAAACAGTGAATCTGGATCCTGACATGTCAACCTGAAAGCCATCTTCATTAAAATCATTCATATTAGCTACATCAACTTCATCTTGGTTACGGCCAAAGCAACTACCGGATGCAATGCTGACAGTTTTACTTCTGACATGGTCAGACTCCTCGGCGAGTACAACTTTTCTACCTTCAGTGTTACTAATATTTGACCTTGGATTACTTACTGGTGAAGTTGACAACTTTCTATTTGGTTCATCCATTGAAATAATGTATCCTTTGTCAAGAATACTGCATCATACTGGAAAAAAAAATTATCAGAAGTAAGTGTACTGCTTGGTGTGTATATGTAGCAGTCAGGAAGTGCTTACCCTTCCAGAGCACCCAGTCTCACTTCTTTAGTGAAAGTTCATGTGTTTAACCTAATTTGCCTAAATATGTTGTCAGCTTGATGGCACAAACAACATGGACACGACCTTGTTTTAATTTTAAACATGCCAATAAGTGACAACACAAAGTTCTGACTTAAAAACGTAGTTTTTCAGTTATTTCATTTTTGAGAAAAAAATTCAAATTAATTTACTCACATATTACCAGAAGTTATTGAGAACAATTTATGATGATATTTCAAACACATTTTGTATTCTGGAAAAATTGGACTAACAAAATATTACTTTTTCGGTGTATTAAATGTAATTAATGAATAGTTTTATATATTCAGTTTTCATCAGATTTCCTATGTACTATTTATGTAGGTGTGTAAGAGGTACAGTGAAGGGTAGCTCAAATGTTGGGTTGCATTTAAAAGATACCGGGATTTTCAGTATAGCAAGTTGATGACTGGAGATCCCCAGAGTTAACTGTGAAAAACATATGATAAAAAGTTTATAAAATGACCATATTGATACCACACCTCCAATCAGCCCTTGAGTCCCAATATCAGCTCTCAGGCCTCCTGCCCTCTGGCTGATATCCGGACTCTCAGGCAATAAGAGGTGTGATATCAAAATGGTCATATGATAATCTCTAATTTATTCAGTTTTCATCAGATTTCCTCAAAAATTTCTAGGAACACGAAATATGGGAGTTTCATGTCCCAGTTAAGATTCTTTTATTTATATCGAGACAGTCAGTTCAGGGATGGAGGAAATCGGAGAGCACAAAGAACAAATATTGACCTCCTGCAAGCAACAAACTTTCTCACACTAGAATCTGTATCGACTGGTATTTAAACCTTGGCAGCGAAGCAATGCATCTTTAAGCATTCTCTTTATACCACTTGGCTATAAAGGTCCTATATATATCACACCATATGCCGTTGTCATTTCCAATTTTTGGTAGCCAGTGTTGAATTTCGACCCCGTCTTCTGATCAAAATTCCAGGATACAGTTTAATTTTCAACAGAGTAGGGTCTTAATTCAACACAGTGGGTATCAATTTTCAACTTTGAAAATTAACCTGCGTTACTCTCTGGGGTTACTTTTCAATCTGGGTCAAAATTCTTCATTATACAGGGTCTGGATTCTATCCTCAGCAAGCACTCGGTGAGGAAGTAGATTTTCTTTGTGTTTCCTCCCTCCTGTTACTGTCAATAATAGCCAAATTTTCACTCACCATAACCAGATAACTATTTTACAACCCTTTCACGGAAACTTCTTAACTCTAAACATTTCAAGATGTCACAGTTGATTTTCTCCAAATGTTTTATTTCATACATCTCCATCGGTATAATTATGTAGTTTGACCTGACCTTACTCATTTACCTTGCATCATTACATCACCCGATCGAACACAAACACAATGTACACGCATTTCTTATGTTAAATACTAATAATTACCTAGATAATATCATCACTTGGAACTATAACAAAAGTTCGCGCTTGTTACATTGCCAAATAGCGTGCCAAATATTATTGGGTTCCCTGATCATCGATTCTCGCTCAGCGATGACACCTGGATTTGTGTAGCTCTCTGGAAATATGTGGATAAATACACACAATGAATCTACTTTCTGTTTCAAATTAACCTATTAAACAACCGGATATATATTCATATAACTTTTTATAAATTATAATGCACAGATTATGGTTTTTAGTGAAACGCTAGCCAATCAGCATCAGGAAACCAACCCCTGAGTTTCTTGTGTACTGTAGTTTCTTCCTAAACTTTTTTCAACACGCCCCTCAGTCGGTAATGTGTTCAGACACCAATATTTAACATACCATGATGGGAGGCATAGAGAGATACCACTACTGATTTTAAAACGGGAGAGAGAGAGAGAGAGGTTTATCCTTTTTTTGACCATCTAAATTTTAGAAAGAAATTCCAGTTACTTTGAATATAATAGAGATCCTGAAAACCTGAAAATAACATCAAATTTTATTATCGAATGTCTTGAAATATGTAAAACTAAAATTACTTAAGTACCTTGTAGTATTACATCTCATTATCTGTAAAATATTCATTTGTTAGATATGTATACATTTGTCAGTTACGTGTTATCATCAGTTTATGATTTCTTGTTCATTATGTTTTATGTTTATTGAATTACTTGCCACAACCAATTGAGCAATAAAGATATTTTTTGTTTTATAGGGGAAACATGCACTTGGTCTAAGTTTTATCTAATTATGAATTTAATATGAATATTTCTTAACATTTTCAAATTATTTCATATTCTACATATTTTTTCGGCATCTTACAATGTTTGTTCCCCATAATTTTACGATAATGGCAAATTACTTCAAAATTTCTTTGAAAATAACCCTCAAATAAAGCATATATTCGTCAAAGCCGGTATGGTCTTATATTAATTTAGAGTTATATAGTAAATAGGTGATAGTTTACATAAATAGGCATATTTTGATTAACAAAATCTCCATCATGATTCACAATTTTTTTCTGCATCTTATTACACGTTTTTCGAAATTGTTCGTTAGTCGCGTATATTCAGGTGCGGGATCTTTCTCATTAATATTGATCACCCCCCCCTTCCTACTGGAGGCCGCGGTGGCCTAATGAATAAGACGTCAGTCTTCAAATCCAGAGTCTCTGACATCGCTGCGAGTTCGAGTCCCGCCGTTGGCCTTTACTGATTCACCTGGTATCAGTATAATGGACTTGGGGAGTGGTACACTTGTCTGCGGCGTACTTACTCTGTGAGCTAGCATGTTAAAGTGGCCCCGAGTGAGCACTAATACAAGGCAGACCATACAACACACTTGCACTTCATATGCATACACAAAATTGTTCATAGATTAATACATAGAGATAAATAAAATAGTACTCGTCGCGAATAGCTGAAAAATTGCTGATGCGACGTTGAAGCAACATTCAACCAACCAACCCCTCCTACTGCTCCCGTTGCATATTCGAAATGTATCCCGGATGCCGGGAAGCTTCTCCGACTTCCCCGATTTTATTTGTTCTACTAGCGTGCATGGACTCAAGAAGACCTTTAAGCTAATATGATAACTGCATGTTAAGGTACGAGGGGAAGTCAGAAAGTTCATAGAACAGCGTATTCAGCCAAGCGTAACACACATGTTCTTTACTTATTTAGACAACACAACATCCCGCCATTTTAAACATATCAAGTTTATTTTTCACAACATATTTGTGTAATTCTCAAAAGCATTCAAAGTTGGTGACCATCAAGCAATGATGGAAAATCAAAATGTTGAGTTTATAGTCTGGTAGAGGATTTTGAAAAACCGCTTATTTTTTGATGTAGGGAGGACAACGTGTTCAAAGGTGGCAAGTTATGTCATAACCTTCTTTGAACTTTACTTTGGTAGAATCGGCTTGTTGCCAAGCAAGATTTCACCCAGAGGCCATTGTGGGGGCAGCTAAAGGTCAATGAGTGCAAAGTTCAAGTGAAAATGCCCATATTGACCTATACACAAATTCAAGGTGGCTTACAGAAGTTTTTCTTTAAACATTTTGTCTTCTAAATATGTAAGTGGTATCTTCCAATTAAAAGAAAGTCATATCCAACTAATTCAGTCACTTATTTTCACGTTTTCCATGAAAAATAAGATTAGACGCTTGCACAATTTGACCTTTACCAAATATGATTAATTGTGGCAAATAAATACTAGTATAAACACATTTGTGCATTTAAATTGTTTAACAAAACTTTAGACTTCTGTTAAAAATAATTTTCACTGAAAATATATTGCCCGTATTTATATAAGTATCCACTTTTAAAAAAAAGAAATCAAAGTACCGGTGGTACTGAAAGATTTGATTAGCTATAATGACTGTATCTGTATAATACTATCAAGTGTTTTCTTTTTTCTGGTAGAAATACTAGTGAACTGTTGAAACACGAACTATTCCCAGTGTCGCTTTCTATACCTGATACATCAGGACCCTTGTTATCTGCAGCTGACGTGTCGGATCTTCAACAAATATCCCTGAGGAATAAGTTTGCTGGAGACATTACTACCAAATAATTAATGGTCAAACTTTAGTTGTAGCACTGGGAAAACGGAAAGGCATCAATACATTCGGAGAGTTAGGAAACGCAAAAACTGTTTTTTTCACTCGAAAGATAAATGTATTAAAATTGATGTCACTATGATAGCTATGACAACTAATCCATAAAGGTGAAACCATCTAGAGATAAAAGAGGACCAGGTCCCGTTCTGTTAGAAAAATTATTGATAATTAAAATGTCCCTCTGCCATCAAATTGGTAAGATTTTATAAGTCACCAAGAAAACAATAGGATCTCATATTAATCCAAGACACTTCTTAGCTTGGCTGAGGGTATCAGGAGGTCCAAAGACAGCATGTTTAATTCATACAGAGAAGGAGTGTAACCGTTTTTAAGCTTTACACAAGGAAGCCGATACTAGAATGTTCCCCATGGTGTTGATGCTTACATGCAAGGCTATTAAAGAACAGTTGTTGTCTGTCGTGATACTGATGACCTTATTTTTCTGTTACTTTTAAATGAGGAGGTATGATTCCAGACCGGTACATCTAAAGTTGGTCCCTGTTCATAGCATAAAATTATCACCTCTGGGGAGGAATAAGCTCCCAGTATTCCATGCATTTACAGACTGTAAGACTGTCAATTAACTTTCTGGACATTCTTAATACAGCATTCCGTGTTTCCAGGGAAAACACAGGTCTTCTTCCCACTCTTGCAAGAGGGATTTTTCTGAACTTGTGAGTGCAGATGCCTTCATTGAATGTACCTAGCGAGGATTTCTCATCTACGATGTAAACTGTTCCTTTCAGGGGAAAAGTACAATTGAAAATTTGCTTCCATTATCATATACAAGCGACCTACATATTCAACGTGCACACTATTAAACTGCTGTTTGGCTGCATTTAGTTATATCTGGTATTTGTTCCAGATTTCCCGTCACCTATAGGACACGGATGGTGCTAGTTTCACTAACTTGCGTACTGTATTTTGCCTTGTCATCTGGCAACAGGACCACGAACAATACTAGTTTTTATATTCAAATCTAAGTTTTTTCACCAATTAAACTTATTGTTTATTTTTTGCTTAAATTTTACTTCAAACTTTAACTTTTCTAAGACAATTACAGGTCAAAGGATCATGAACAAAACTTAGCTTTTTGGACTTAAATTAAGTATTTGCCTGATGTTCACAATTATTCTCGGGCAGTTAAGTAAGTGCGAGTCTGAATGTGACTTAAAAACAATTTTAATGAGAAAATTGTAAATTGATTGATTGCTGGGGTTTTTACGGACTTTTACGTATTTCAGTCATATCAAGACGTCACCCAGCTATGAGTGAAGTGGCAGAAATTTTGACCTTTGCAGTGAACTTAGGAAATGTGCAGGAAAAGTTCATGTTACATCCGCCTTGGCACGGGGCATCGGATTTTAAGATCTCTCTCAAAGGATCTCGTGATTTCCTTACTAAATACCGAGTGTTTGGCAAAAAATAGTCTCTACCTTATTTCAAGTCTTGGTCAGACCCAACTGGGGTTCGAACCAAGGACTCACCACATACAGGGAGTAAGCGCTATACCAATCGAGTTACAGTAGGGGTTTTAATGAGAAACAGCCTTTACCAAAATCATGTCATGCATTGCTGAAATGTAAATATAAATCATGTTGCACTACAAGATGTACATGTAGGGCATACAATTAAAGTGGGTGGCTGTATGCACTTGCAATGGGACCGTTGAACCGTTGATTGGTTGAACCCTTTGAATGATAATGCCACAGATAGTGATATTGATGAATGAAAAGAATCGTTAGATGTGACTGATAATTCCAGAGATTTTCGTGACTATGCCTTGCCGATTACAGTACTTGCAGTGCTTGATTTTAAACTTTTAATAAATTTCAAATTATTAGCTGGGTTTAAACAATATATTTGTTTTAATCACAGTCATGTATTACAAAAGGTTATATTTTAGCATTTTGATTCATGCTTTGATGTTGAATGTATACTTTTATTTTATTCTATCTTGAAGCTTGTGTCAGAATTTTGATTAACAACATTGAAATATTTAAATTTTAGCCTAACAGTCTCAATTAGCTTCCTAGTCAATTTAAAATACATGAAATGCTATGGTTGCATGAGAACAGATTTATTTGATGTATTTAAATCTCAGAAAGTATATATTTGGCAGCTATAAACTAATAAGATTAATTTTGGAGGAAAAAACACTATCTGACCTTGACCTTTTATCTACTAACCAAGGGTCGATCAGCTTGGCAACAGGTTGATTCTTGACCCTAACCTATGATGATATAAGACAGCTATGTTGCCAGCTTTGAACACTCATGTCCCCCTATTGTGAAATTTCAATTTTTTCCACCAGACTATTAGGGCAGAAATAAAGTTCCTGACAGTATAGGGATCAAATGTTAAAGAAATTCAGTTCAGTAGCTCTGAAGCTTTTTATGGATTTTTCTATCTGGTGTGCAAGCAAGAAATATACCTCCGGTTCCAAAATGGCCGAGTTATTATTTCTAAGATTTGACCTCATGAACTCAAGAGAAAACCACCGGCCTTCGGAAAAGTTTGCACATTTTTATCTGTCCCAGTGAGACCTCAGTGATGGTAGAACTGCACCGCTCAGTGTTAAACGTTTGACCTCAATGATGGTAGAACTGCACTGCTCAGTGTTAAATTTTTTACCTCAGTGATGGTAAAACTGCACTGCCCAGTGTTAAATTTTTGACCTCATTGATGGTAGAACTGCAGTGCTCAGTGTTAAACTTTTGTCCTCAGTGATAGTAGAATTGCCCTGCTCAGTGTTAAACTTTTGACCTCAGTGATGGTACAACTGCACTGCCCAGTGTTAAACCTTTGACCTCAATGATGGTAGAACTGCACTGCTCAGTGTTAAATTTTTTACCTCAGTGATGGTAAAACTGCACTGCCCAGTGTTAAATTTTTGACCTCATTGATGGTAGAACTGCAGTGCTCAGTGTTAATCTTTTGACCTCAATGATGGTAGAACTGCAGTGCTCAGTGTTAATCTTTTGACCTCAATGATGGTAGAACTGCAGTGTTCAGTGTTAAACTTTTGACCTCAGTGATGGTAAAACTGCAATGCTCAGTATTAAACTTTTGACCTCAGTGATGGTAGAACTGCACTGCTCAGTGTTAATCTTTCGACCTCAATAATGGTAGAACTGCACTGCTCAGTGTAAAACTTTTGACCTTAGTGATGGTAGAACTGCAGTGCTCAGTGTTAAACTTTTGACCTCAGTGATGGTAGAACTGCACTGCTCAGTGTTAACCTATTGACATCAGTGATGGTAGAACTGTAGTGTTCAATGTTAAACTTTTGACCTCAGTGATGGTAGAACTGCAGTGCTCAGTGTTAAACTTTTGACCTCAGTGATGGTAGAACTGCAGTGCTCAGTGTTAAATTTTTGACCTCAGTGATGGTAGAACTGCCCTGCTCAGTGTTAAACTTTTGACCTCAGTGATGGTAGAACTGTACTGCTCAATGTTAAACTTTTGACCTCAGTGATGGTAGAACTGTACTGCTCAATGTTAAACTTTTGACCTCAGTGATGGTAGAACTGTACTGCTCAATGTTAAACTTTTGACCTCATTGATGGTAGAACTGTACTGCTCAATGTTAAACGTTTGACCTCAGTGATGGTAGAACTGCACTGCTCAGTGATAAACTTTTGACCTCAGTGATGGTACAACTGCACTGCTCAGTGTTAAACTTTTGACCTCAGTGATGGTAGAACTGCAGTGCCAAGTGTTAAACTTTTGACCTCAGTGATGGTAGAACTGCCCTGCCCAGTGTTAATCTTTTGACCTCAGTGATGGTAGAACTGTAGTATTCAGTGTTAAAATTTTGATCTCAATGATGGTAGAACTGTAGTGTTCAGTGTTAAACTTTTGACCTCATTGATGGTAGAACTGCAGTGCTCAGTGTTAAACTTTTGACCTCAGTGATGGTAGAACTGTAGTGTTCAGTGTTAAAATTTTGACCTCAGTGATGGTAGAACTGCACTGCTGAGTGTTAAAATTTTGACCTCAGTGATGGTAGATCTGTATTGCTTAATGTTAAACTTTTGACCTCATTGATGGTAGAACTGCACTGCTCAGTGTTAAACTTTTGACCTCATTGATGGTAGAACTGCAGTGCTCAGTGTTAAATGTTTGACCTCAGTGATGGTAGAACTGCAGTGCCCAGTGTTAAACTTTTGACCTCAGTGATGGTAGAACTGCACTGCTCAGTGTTAAATGTTTGACCTCAGTGATGGTAGATCTGCCCTGCCCAGTGTTAATCTTTTGACCTCAGTGATGGTAGAACTGTAGTGTTCAGTGTTAAAATTTTGACCTCAATGATGGTAGAACTGTAGTGTTCAGTGTTAAACTTTTTACCTCATTGATGGTAGAACTGCAGTGCTCAGTGTTAAACTTTTGACCTCAGTGATGGTAGAACTGTAGTGTTCAGTGTTAAAATTTTGACCTCAGTGATGGTAGAACTGCACTGCTCAGTTTAAAATTTTGACCTCAGTGATGGTAGATCTGTACTGCTTAATGTTAAACTTTTGACCTCATTGATGGTAGAACTGCACTGCTCAGTGTTAAACTTTTGACCTCATTGATGGTAGAACTGCAGTGCTCAGTGTTAAACTTTTGACCTTAGTGATGGTAGAACTGCACTGCTCAGTGTTAAATGTTTGACCTCAATGATGGTAGAACTGTAGTGTTCAGTGTTAAACTTTTTACCTCATTGATGGTAGAACTGCAGTGCTCAGTGTTAAACTTTTGACCTCAGTGATGGTAGAACTGTAGTGTTCAGTGTTAAAATTTTGACCTCAGTGATGGTAGAACTGCACTGCTCAGTGTTAAACTTTTGACCTTAGTGATGGTAGAACTGTAGTGTTCAGTGTTAAAATTTTGACCTCAATGATGGTAGAACTGTAGTGTTCAGTGTTAAACTTTTTACCTCATTGATGGTAGAACTGCAGTGCTCAGTGTTAAACTTTTGACCTCAGTGATGGTAGAACTGTAGTGTTCAGTGTTAAAATTTTGACCTCAGTGATGGTAGAACTGCACTGCTCAGTGTTAAAATTTTGACCTCAGTGATGGTAGATCTGTACTGCTTAATGTTAAACTTTTGACCTCATTGATGGTAGAACTGCACTGCTCAGTGTTAAACTTTTGACCTCATTGATGGTAGAACTGCAGTGCTCAGTGTTAAACTTTTGACCTTAGTGATGGTAGAACTGCACTGCTCAGTGTTAAATGTTTGACCTCAGTGATGGTAGAACTGCAGTGCCCAGTGTTAAACTTTTGACCTCATTGATGGTAGAACTGCACTGCTCAGTGTTAAATTTTGACCTCAGTGATGGTAGAACTGCAGTGCCCAGTGTTAAACCTTTGACCTCAGTGATGGTAGATTTGCACTGCTCAGTGTTAATTTTTTGACCTCAGTGATGGTAGAACTGCACTGCTCAGTGTTAAATTTTTGACCTCAGTGATGGTAGAACTGCACTGCTCAGTGTTAAACATTTGACCTCAGTGATGGTAGAACTGCACTGCTCAGTGTTAAACTTTTGACCTCAATGATGGTAGAACTGCAGTGCTCAGTGTTAAACTTTTGACCTCAGTGATGGTAGAACTGCACTGCTCAGTGTTAAACTGTTGATCTCAGTGATGGTAGAACTGCACTGCTCAGTGTTAAACTTTTGATCTCAATGATGGTAGAACTGCACTGCTCAGTGTTAAACTTTTGACCTCAGTGATGGTAGAACTGCACTGCCAAGTGTTAAACTTTTGACCTCAATGATGGTACAACTGCACTGCTTATTGTTAAACTTTTGATCTCAGTGATGGTAGAACTGCACTGCTCAGTGTTAAATTTTTTATCTCAGCGATGGTAGAACTGCACTGCTCAGTGTTAAAATTTTGACCTCAGTGATGGTAGAACGGCAGTGCTCAGTGTTAAACTTTTGACCTCAGTGATGGTAGAACTGCAGTGCTCAGTGTTAAACTTTTGATCTCAGTGATGGTAGAACTGCACTGCTCAGTGTTAACTTTTTGATCTCAGTGATGGTAGAACTGCACTGCTCAGTGTTAAACTTTTGACCTCAGTGATGGTAGAACTGCACTGCTCAGTGTTAAACTTTTGACCTCAGTGATGGTACAACTGCACTGCTCAGTGTTAAATTTTTGACCTCAGTGATGGTACAACTGCAGTGCTCAGTGTTAAACTTTTGATCTCAGTGATGGTAGAACTGCACTGCTCACTGTTAAACTTTTGATCTCAGTGATGGTAGAACTGCACTGCTCAGTGTTAACTTTTTGATCTCAGTGATGGTAGAACTGCACTGCTCAGTGTTAAACTTTTGACCTCAGTGATGGTAGAACTGCACTGTTCAGTGTTAAATGTTTGACCTCAGTGATGGTAGAACTGCACTGCTCAGTGTTAAATGTTTGACCTCATCGATAGTAGAACTGCAGTGCTCAGTGTTAAACTTTTGATCTCAGCGATGGTAGAACTGCAGTGCCCAGTGTTAAATGTTTGACCTCAGTGATGATAGAACTGCAGTGCTCAGTGTTAAACTTTTGACCTCAGTGATGATAGAACTGCAGTGCCCAGTGTTAAATGTTTGACCTCAGTGATGGTAGAACTGCAGTGCTCAGTGTTAAATGTTTGATCTCAGTAATGGTAGAACTGCACCGCTCAGTGTTAAAATTTTGACCTCAGTGATAGTAGAACTGCAGTGCTCAGTGTTAAATGTTTGATCTCAGTAATGGTAAAACTGCAGTGCTCAGTGTTAAATGTTTGACCTCAGTGATGGTAGAACTGCAGTGCCCAGCGTTAAACTTTTGACCTCAGTTATGGTAGAACTGCACTGCTCAGTGTTAAATTTTGACCTCAGTGATGGTAGAACTGCAGTGCCCAGTGTTAAACCTTTGACCTCAGTGATGGTAGATTTGCACTGCTCAGTGTTAATTTTTTGACCTCAGTGATGGTAGAACTGCACTGCTCAGTGTTAAATTTTTGACCTCAGTGATGGTAGAACTGCACTGCTCAGTGTTAAACATTTGACCTCAGTGATGGTAGAACTGCACTGCTCAGTGTTAAACTTTTGACCTCAATGATGGTAGAACTGCAGTGCTCAGTGTTAAACTTTTGACCTCAGTGATGGTAGAACTGCACTGCTCAGTGTTAAACTGTTGATCTCAGTGATGGTAGAACTGCACTGCTCAGTGTTAAACTTTTGATCTCAATGATGGTAGAACTGCAGTGCTTAGTGTTAAATGTTTGATGTCAGTAATGGTAGAACTGCACTGCTCAGTGTTAAATGTTTGATCTCAGTGATGGTAGAACTGCAGTGCTCAGTGTTAAACTTTTGACCTCAGTTATGGTAGAACTGCAGTGCTCAGTGTTAAATGTTTGATCTCAGTGATGGTAGAACTGCAGTGCTTAGTGTTAAATTTTTGACCTCAGTGATGGTAGAACTGTACTGCTCAGTGTTAAATTTTCGACCTCAGTGATGGTTGAACTGCAGTGCTCAGTGTTAAATTTTTGACAGATCTGCACTGTGCGTTTTATAAATAGGTCACACATATGTACGGATAACCAAAAGAAGGAACACATTTATAAATACTAACATGTTAAAAAATGTGACAGTGCCTAGTAGAAATCTCATCTACGGAACAAACTGACACTCCGAGTAATCAATAAAGACAGTAAAATTACGTCATGGTGACGTCGCGTCAAGCTGTGCACAGCACCTGTTAAATGCCAGCTTCCAGGATAAATCGTTAACTTGCATCGCCTGATTTGCCTCCTGCTATGGTGTAACTTTAAGTTATTGGAGATGAGTATTTAATTACCTTTTGTCTGCTTTTATTTAACATAATGGTGGTACTGTCGTACGTAAATTGTAATTTATGTATAGGTAAATCATTAAAAATGACTGACCTTTGACCTTTGTATTTTTAAGTTTAGAAACATAAATTGTGGCAAACTCCAAGTTAAAATTAAATTAAATTAAAACTCAAATCTAGTGCCTTTGTTATTAAATAAAATTTCAATTTGTCCCATAGATGACATTTCTACTTGGGACTGTCACAAATAAATAAATTAATAAATAAATAAACTACACCATTTACTAAAAATTATTGCCCTTTGTTTATTGTCTTTTTAATCATCGCTTCATCAATTTTATCAAAAATCCATTTTTGTGAAGAAATATTTTTATCACAGGGCTTCATGAATAGTTCTAAGCTGTCTGAATCAAAGTCTAAACAATGATTAGTTGCTGGATGAAATATCATCTTTGTGCTCTGAAAATACAGAAAAATAGTTTACCCATTATCCGAGACAGTCGGGTATTTCCTGACGTTCCAAATAAATTGGGAATAAAATAAAATAAAATAAAATAAAAATTAACAACATCCTAACATCAATGTACTCGTAACCTATCTTCTTGTTTCGTTAAATTCCGATCTAATTCCGGACTCGCTAAATACTATACCGTCTTCCAAACCATATATTAGTTCGCTGGACCGTTGCAAGCAATAACTATCAAAGAGAGATAACTCCTACAAATACCAACGCTTTTAAAAGCGCCTCGTTTAGCTCTAATAACTTATATCCATTTATACTTAAAATTTAATTTTGACTGAAATAGCCTAAAAAGACGGAATTAAACCATTTTGAAAATTTCTATGACTGTGGTCAAGTACAAAACATATGTGGTTTTATTGATAGTAGTTGTGCAAAACATCTCTTGTTTTATTGGAAATATTCATCTAGTTGGTCAGGTGCAAAAATCTCTTGTTTTATTGGAAATGTTCATCTAGTTGGTCAGGTGAGAAACATCTCTGGTTCTATTGGGCATGTTCATCTAGTCTGTCATTACGAAATCGTCCATAAATTCCACGATAAGAAACTAGCCCATATGTAGCTTTGCAACACGAGCGTACATAATTATGTAGTCAACATAATGTTTTTATGTACACCGCTATAGCATGGCTGTCAAGGGTGATAGGAAGCAAATAGCGAGACAAATGCTCGTCGAAAGGTTCATCTCTACTAGGGGTCCGGAGGCATACCCCCGAGAAGTTAAAAAAATCAAAGTCAGAATATGTAACTGACGTATCGCCGGTCATGCCTTTTATGTTCCGACACTGGCTGCCATCGCGGTACTAAAGCAGCGCCACGGCAACTGATGACGTTCTAGTGTCAGTGACGTCATTAAATATCACAATTTAATCCGAGTTTTCATTCTTTTAGCATGCTGGCCCTTTGTCGGAACATTGTGGGCGTGGCCGGTGATCCGTCAATTCCCTGCATTCTGAGAACAAAACGAAAATATTTAAAACGTCAGACATATTTTAAAAAATATGTACCCACAACACAAAAAAATTGGATTAAGATCTTTATCTGGTGACAAGATAGCGTCAATTCCCTGCATTCTGAGAACAAAACGAAAGTATTTAAAACTTCAGACATATTCTATGAAATATGTACCCACAACACAAAAAATTGGATTTACTGTAGGAACCACTGTGACTGTGACAGTGAAATTCTTTTTATATCCATAGAAAATCAAATAAATTTGAATAAAGATCGATGTACCTAGTCGTAACAGGAAATCTGTATGTAGATCTTTATCTGGTGTCAAGATAGCGCATTGTTGTTGTAACATTGTCATAAGATAAACGTAAAAATAGGTTGAACTAGAAATTCTCTTGAGAACCCCAACATTTAATGTTTTCCCGCGACCTTGACCTTTACGATTGCCCTTGGTTAAAGGTCATAATACACCTTTGGACCACGAAGATTATTCATGTGAAGTTTTATGACAGTCATCCAAAGCAGATATGAGTTATAGCTCGGACACGATTTTAAACGGACAGACAGACGTGGTGATTCCTATATTATACCCCCTCATACTAGTTGCGCAGGGTGAGGGGGATAATAAAAATCTAAATACGGATAGTTATCGTTAATAAATTGTATGAATTTTTTAACAATAGGATATTTTATCAATTTATATGCGTGAGAAAGAGAGTGATGTGCGTGCGAGCCTGATTTATAAAATTTCAAAATGCATGACTCGGGCGCAATGCAACAGCCTTTACAGGCGTGCTAAAGGAAATTTGTAATAACACTTTCTGTCGAAAAACAGGTCTTGATTCGAAAATAAAATGCTGTATATACATGTATCTTTTTATATCGGATAACTGTCACGTAAAAAGGACCCATACCGTCATCCATACGTCATCACCACGTCATCAGTGGTTTCATAAAATAAATTAAGCGTGGTTTCAATAATACAATTAACGACTAGTAGGATATGATGTCACTAAAATAAGCAAAAATATCGCCTACTACTTACAAGATTATAAATAAATTCCTGGTATCCGCCCATGGCATGACAACCAAACAATGTAAGTGCTTGGTCCTGGGTGTGGGAGACATCAAAACAGTTCTTATGCTGCTGGACTCTTATATCTTTCCGAAAGGTGTATTCAAATTTCTGAAATTTTAAAATCCAAATAAGTTATTAAAAGAAAAAAAAACGATGTCATTCAATACAAAAAAAAAAAAAAAAAAAAAAACCTGCAAGATGTCGCAGTGACCAAATGGTCCAAATGCTTCAACCTACACCTTTGAATCGCACTCTGGCAGATATGCCTAAGGTTGGTGGTTTTCTAGGAGTTCCTTCCTTTACCTACCATTCCGAATTTAATTTGCTTCAGTTTAAAGTCACTTAATGTTTCACTCATGAATATCATTAATTAAATTGTCAAATTATAATTTTTGATTATTTCATTTATACTTAAATATGCTGTTACATTCCAATCACCAGCTATATACCCAGGGTGACATTTTTTTATGAAAAGTGTGTCAGTTCTTTTTCTTTGTGTCAGATGACGGTTTTGAGGTTGCGCATACAGATTTCCTGTTACGACTAGGTACAAGTGAGTGAAAAATATCAATCTTTATTTAAATTTATTTGATTTTCTATGGATATAAAGAGTATTTCACTGTCAAGCAGTCACACTGGTTCCTACAATAGAATTGTATTCTTGAAATTTCTGGCGAAAACGGTAGAAACGAAAACATGCTCTGATACTTTCCAGTATTTCCTTACCACGCTCTTGCTGGCAACATGAAACATTTTCTAAAACATTATTCTACCGATCCATGTTTAACTTTTAATTAAAATCAATCAGTATCGGTCAAAATGTATATGGTTTTCTGATGTGTCTTCAACTCTCTGTGAGTTTGTATCGTAAAGACATTACTAATCTGCATTGATCAATCAGATCGCGTGTTGCATTTGGATGGTGAAACTTGCAGTCAAGTCGCGTTATTAATTATATTAATGGTGTTTACCTGCAAAGAGTGTTTGTCTTTACAAGGCCGTAATGTAAACCTGCTTGCTTGTCCTTTATTTTTAAATTCTATACACATTCTGTTGTCCTCGTTCATTATCTGAAAAATACATGTACAATGAAAACTGCCTTTAAGACCACCTCTATTCAAGGGCCACAGGCCAGCAAAGTTTATCACAATTGCTCGTTGTTCATGTTATTTGAACCTGTATATTAGGACCACCTGTCCATAAAGGCCACTTTTCTGTATTCTTCTCACATTCACCGAGAAACCTGCAGTTAGAGGGTTTGAGCAATTTTGGTAAAATCCACTTTAAATAAAAGTGGTAGGTTTCTCATATAACAACAAATACTGTATATTTTCTGTAGGCCGAAAAACCTGTCGTAATTGGGATAACCAGTTTAAGTAAAATCTACATTAAATAAATATGGCATGTTTCTCATCCAATTACAGATACTGTATTCTTTTAACATTCCATGTAGGCCGAAAAACATATCGCAAGTGGTTTGATATAATTTTGGCTAAATCCACAGGCAGTTTCTCCAATTTCATAATTATTACATATTCTCACATTCCCCGCCGCGAACAAGAAATTAAACCTGTAGTTAGAGGTGTTTTTAAGAAATTTTGGTAAAATCCACCTTAAATAAAAGTGCTAGTTTTCTCATTCAATAACAATTTCTATATTTTTACATTCTCTGTAGGCCGAGAAACATTGTGCCACATACCGGTAATTGGGTTAAGCAATTCAATAATTAACCTTCTTATTATAACTTCTGTATTTTTCCTAGTTACGGCCATTATATTCTGAATTACTGTAGAACAACCTTTATTGTCTCACTGTAAATCCACCACTGCGGTAGCTCAGTTGGTAGAGTGCTCGCTCCGTAAGTGGGAGGTCGTGGGTTCGAACCCCGGCCGGGTCTGACCCAAGACTTGAAAGTGGGTAGTGACTGTTCTTTCGCTAAGCACTCGGCATTACGAAATGAAAGTCACGGTTCTTTCGGATGGGAACTTAAAATAAACGAGGTCCCGTTTCACGGTGGGCTTGGCACGCTAAAGAACCCTGCTGTATAATGCCATCAGCGCAACGCACAGGCAAAATTTCTGCACCTTCGCCTATAGCTGGCGACGTCTCGATATAAGTTAAACACCATTACTCACTCACTCACTCACTCACTGTAAATCCAAAGTGCAAATCGCGAAATAGTGTCTTATTGAATTGGTTTGAGGTTGGCAGTTGACAATAAAGGTTGTTTTACATTATGTTGTAAAGTTGTTCTGGAGACGGGTTTAAATAAGCTAGCGATTGTTCCTGAATCCAGTTTACATGCAGTTTGTTTTGTGTTGTATTATTTGTATAAATGATGAATAATTGAATATTGTTTAAACTAAATAAAAGTAACAGCTTTCCCGTCCAATGTCATATTCTTCTCACCTTCCCCGAAGCTAATGGAGTCGGTTCAACTGTTGGAAAATAATGCTCGAGGTCAAATGCCACTTCCTTCATAAACCAGCTAAATGGTTTGCATTTTAAAGTTTCTCTGATTTTCTTTTGTTCATTGACGTCCCCTGGGTCGACGGTTCTACATTTAGGTCGTCTTTTATATAAATATTCAGCGTATTCGTCCATCCATATCACAGCAACTCGTTTGTAATTCTTAAAAAAAAGATGATTTTTGGTCAAGGCATATTTGTACAAGCTTAAAAGGTAAGAATAAAATTAGGGTCTGATCATGCATAGAACAAGAGACTTACCGCACTGTAGGCAAAAGCTCTACCACTGAGCTACTTTAGTTTACCATAAACGTTTGTTGGATATTTTGGAACTCACCAGAAATTTAGTTTGATGCCAAGTCAAAGGACGTTTCAAAAATATCGTTTTTTCAACAATTATATAACAAGTTAAAACTGAAATAGGGGGACATTGAAAAAAACTGACCTTTAACGAGTCTCAACGGGGAATTCCCTTTTTAATTTTTTTATTGTAAATAATCATAATGTATACAGAAAACACGAATATATGCCAATTGCATCACGGTAACTGATATGTCACGAAAACCGGAACAGTCACATCACGGTAACTGATATATCACGACACTGGAACAAGCACATATGTCACGAAAACCGGGACAGTCACATCACGGTAACTGATATATCACGACATCGGAACAGTCACATCAC
Source organism: Anadara kagoshimensis (assembly GCA_021292105.1). NCBI lineage: Eukaryota > Metazoa > Mollusca > Bivalvia > Arcoida > Arcidae > Anadara > Anadara kagoshimensis. Next base: position 47,592,776 of record CM037873.1, on the reverse strand, counting down.
GGTAACTGATATATCACGACACAGAAACAGTCACATCACGGTAACTGATATATCACGACACAGGAACAGTCACATCACGGTAACTGATATATCACGACACCGGAACAGTCACATCACGGTAAGTGATATATCACGACACCGGAACAGTCACATCACGGTAACTGATATATCACGACACCGGAACAGTCACATCACGGTAACTGATATATCACGACACAGGAACAGTCACACCACGGTAACTGATATATCACAAAACCGGGACAGTCACATTACGGTAACTGATATATCACGACACAGGAACAGTCACGTCACGGTAACTGATATATCACGACACAGGAACAGTCACATCACAGTAACTGATATATCACGACACAGGAACAGTCACATCACGGTAACTGATATATCACGACACAGGAACAGTCACATCACGGTAACTGATATATCACGACACCGGAACAGTCACATCACGGTAAGTGATATATCACGACACTGGAACAGTCACATATGTCACGAAAACCGGGACAGTCACATCACGGTACATGTAACTGATATATCACGACACCGGAACAGTCACATCACGGTAACTGATATATCACGACACCGGAACAGTCACATCACGGTAACTGATATATCACGACACCGGGACAGTCACATCACGGTAACTGATATATCACGACACCGGAACAGTCACATCACGGTAAGTGATATATCACGACACCGGAACAGTCACATCACGGTAACTGATATATCACGACACCGGAACAGTCACATCACGGTAACTGATATATCACGACACAGGAACAGTCACACCACGGTAACTGATATATCACGAAACCGGGACAGTCACATTACGGTAACTGATATATCACGACACAGGAACAGTCACATCACGGTAACTGATATATCACGACACAGGAACAGTCACATCACAGTAACTGATATATCACGACACAGGAACAGTCACATCACGGTAACTGATATATCACGACACAGGAACAGTCACATCACGGTAACTGATATGTCACGAAAACCGGGACAGTCACATCACGGTAACTGATATACTAGTATCACGACACCGGAACAGTCACATCACGGTAACCGATATATCACGACACCGGAATAGTCACATCACGGTAACTGATATATCACGACACAGGAACAGTCACTAACTGGTAACTGCTATTACGGATGTATCCCCCATTGTATGTAAATCACAATTAGTCCGTGGGCTAGGTGGACCCACCGTGTGCACACCCCAGGATCCACCGACACCACTTTTTTCTGGTACCTTAGGGTGTCTAGTAATGGAATCAGGATGTTTCCCAGAAATAAATTGGGATGCTCTTCATTAAAAACTTCAATATTTAGGAGTGCCTAAAAGTTTTCAGTAAATTTCTCTATTGGGGTAGGGGAACGTTTTTATCTTTGTTTTCAATAATATTAAGCAGATACAGATCATATTTGGTATCATTGTTAAGGAAACATGTTCAGCTTTGATAAAATACAAAGTTGGTTGATGTAGCTGCTTCTATATCGTCACCATGACGTCATAAACACAAGTTTTGAGGAAAAACGCTATAAAATCGTGTCAATTTATCCTTTACAAAATTATTTCTGTACAGCATAATAAAACACATTAAGACAAAGTATGTTTTGCATTTACTTGATAAATTGTAGTTATAAATGATCATATATTCTCATCTTCAAAAAAGACACCACTCTATTAGAAAAAATATATTAAAGATACCCATTTTTAAAAAAATGATCAAAACGGGGTAGGGGAATGTTTTTATCTTTGTTGTCGATGGTTTTATGTATATATAGATCATATTTGGTATCATTGTAAAGGAAACGGGTTCAGCTTTCTCTCTAATCACTTTTTATCACGGTGGACAGTTCTTGGACCTTGGAGGACATTCAAGACTGGATTAATGACAGAAAAAAAGAAAGATTTGTTCATGGCGTTGCCATGGTTACCATAACTAGGTCAAGGTGACCTAGGTGTGCAAAAATCTTAAAAAATCTTTTTTTCCGAAAGTATTGATTGGAGAAAAAATCTGATGTGATATTTGGCTTCTCTAGGGTCTTAAGCCTATAGTTTGTTCATTTTGTGAAATTCGGACAGAAAATAGGTTACGCGTTTTTGCGTTTATTTTTGAAAAAATCGTAAAATAGCTTCGTTATAACTTGACTATTTGACCGGATAATGACATGGGGTTTTCAGTTTTGACATCTTCTTGTTAGTATCTTCAAAATGAGGTCAAAGTCAATTGTGAAGGTCGTGACCTAATTCTTTTTACCTCTGATTATAATTATTATCTCGAAAACTATAAACTTTTTGTATAGTCATGTATATTAGAATGTTGTAGGTATTGATACAACGATCATTTTGATGTATAGAAAAAGGTCATGGGTTCAAAGGTCAAGGTCACAGATGCGAAACAATAGCGAAATGGTTAATTATCTCGAAAACTATAAACGTTTTGTATAGGCATTTATATTAGAATGTTGTAGGTATTGATACAACGACCATTTTGATGTATAGAAAAAGGTCATGGGTTCAAAGGTCAAGGTCACAGATGCGAAACAATACCGAAATGGTTAATTATCTTGAAAACTATAAACTTTTTGTATAGGCATGTATATTAGAATGTTGTAGGTATTGATACAACAATCATTTTGATGTATAGAAATAGGTCATGGGTTCAAAGGTCAAGGTAACAGATGTGAAACAATACCGAAATGGTTAATTATCTTGAAAACTATAAACTTTTTGTATAGGCATGTATATTAGAATGTTGTAGGTATTGATACAACAATCATTTCGATGTATAGAAAAAGGTCATGGGTTTAAAGGTCAAGGTCACAGATGCAAAACAATACTGAAATGGTTAATTATCTTAAAAACTATAAACGTTTTGTATAGGCATGTATCTTAGAATGTTGTAGGTATTGATACAATGACCATTTTGATGTAAAGAAAAAAGTCATTGGGGTTTAGTATTTATGTTTTCTTTAAATCTATCAGCTAACCATTAGTTATCAGGTGAGCGTATCAGGCCCATGGGCCTCTTGTTTGATTTGTCTTTTATCCTTATATCAAAACAAAGTATAGCCAATCAGAAACTTACTTTTTCAACAAAGTTTCCTTTTCCATCATTATCAAACGGTGAATGTCTGCCGTATATATGTCCTATTCTAGAACATGGAGCATCGACCATCATCCCGCCACACTGCCATATCTATAAAATAAAATAAAATAAAATAAAATAAATTAAAATAAAATAAAATAAAATAAAATAAAATAAAATAAAATAAAATAAAGTAAAATAAAATAAAATAAAATAAAATAAAATAAAATAAAATAAAATAAAATAAAATATACTTTCATCGCCATCATCATTATCTTTATTAAAACCACCAGTCATCATCATCATCATCATCATCATCATCATCATCATCATCGTCATCATCATCACTGAACAACAACAACAACAACAACAGCAAAAGCAGCAGCTGAACCACCACCACTGATACTGATCTATGTCCTTATCACCACTACAACCACCACACCACAATATACTGGTCTATGTCCAAATCACAACCACCATCATCACCACAATATACTGATCTTTTTCCTTATCACCACCACCAATACTGACGCCACCATCACCACCATATACTGTTCTTTATCTAAATCACAACCATCACCACAACCACCATCTGTTCTTTATCTAAATCAAAACCACCACGTAAACCACCATCATCACAATATACTGATCTATCTCCAAATCACCACCACAATATTCTAATTTATGTCAAAATCGCCACCACAGTATACGGATCTATGTCTAAATAACCACCACCACAACACAATTTACTGATCTAATGTCCAAATCACCACCACCAATACCACCACCACAGTATACTAAGCTATGTCCAAATCACAACCACCACCATCACCACAATATACTGATCTATATCCAAATCAAAGCCACCACAACCACTACCACCAAACTGCAATATACTGATCTATGTCCAAATTAACACCACCACCTCACACAATATACTGATCTATGTGCAAATCACCACCACCACCATCACCACAATATACTGATCTATGTGCAAATCACCACCACCACCATCACCACAATATACTGATCTATGTGTATATCACCACCACCACCATCACCACAATATACTGATCTATGTGCAAATCACCACCACCACCATCACCACAATATACTGATCTATGTGCAAATCACCACCACCACCATCACCACAATATACTGATCTATGTGCAAATCACCACCACCACCATCACCACAATATACTGATCTATGTGCAAATCACCACCACCACCATCACCACAATATACTGATCTATGTGCAAATCACCACCACCACCATCACCACAATATACTGATCTATGTGCAAATCACCACCACCACCATCACCACAATATACTGATCTATGTGCAAATCACAATCACAATCACCACATTATACTGATCTATGTGCAAATTGCCATCACTACCACCACCACCGCCACCATCACCACCACCACCACCATCACACAATATACTGATCTATATTCAAAATTACAACCACCACCATAATTTACTGAACTACATCCAAATCACCATCACCACCACAATACACTGATCTGTCCAAATCACCACCACCAATACCACCACCACCGCAATATACTGATCGATATCCAAATCACAGCCACCACCACAACCACTACCACCAAACCACACTATACCGATCTATGTCCAAATCACCACCACCACCACCACCACAGTCACCACAGTATACTGATCTATCTCCAAATCACCACCACCACCACAACCACCATCACCACAATATACTAATCTATGTGCAAATCACTACCACCTCCACACCATAATATACTATTTTATGTCCAAATCACCACCGCTACCACTATCACCGCCAACATAGTATGCTGACCTATCACCACCACCACCACCGCCACTACAGTATACTGATCAACCTCCATATCACCACCAACATCACAATATACTGATATATGTCCACATCACAACCACCGCCACAATATATTGATCTATACCCAAATCTTAACACACCAACACCACCATCATCATTATTGTCATTATCACCACTTTTACTAGTCTGACTAATCAGCCCACCAACCCCCCCCCCCCCACCCCCACCCCTTTTAATGTTTGACTTGTTGGGGGTAACAAGTCAAAAATTAAAATGGGGTTAAGTGGACTGCTGATTACTCGGACTACACTATCACCACCATCATAAAAACAACAGCTTGGTGTACCTTAAAAGATAGCTCGTATTGTTCTCCTCCCCAAATCTCCAATCCTGAATCATATCCACCTAATTCCCAAAACCATTTTGAACTTATTGCAAATAATCCACCTGCCATCACGGGACTCCTGGATGATTTAAATTATTAATATTATTATTATTATTTATACAAATACGCTTTGTTGGATGTACTAGGTAAAAATCATTTGTAGCTAGCTAAACAGGAGGTGCTTACCCTTCCGGAGCACCCGGCCTCACTTCCCTGGTGGAAGTTCACGTGTCTAACCTAACTTGTCAGTTCCAAAGTTTTTACTTTGCTTCTGGATTGTGATTCGGAAATGGATAAGTATGTTTGTTTTTGATTAAAAGGTCTTTTAATTCATTATTCGGCAAAGCATGTGATATTTTAAATCAAAGGTTGAGCCTGAATCAAATGCATTTTTCAATGTTTACGAAATTGTCATGTCAACTTGTCATGTCATGTGGTAAATTTTGAATATTTTATGCCATAACAAAATTGAATAATAGTAAATGACAAATGAATGGCATCACACGGTACAACAAATTAAAAGTCACTATAGTTCAGGCGCGGATCCAGACGGGGGCACACCGGGCCTGTGCCCCCTAAAATTATGGAACTAAAGTTTCTTGTATTTTTAAGAAGAATTCGTAAACATTCATAAATTGCATTGTGTAAAATATAAATAGAATGAGAACACAGCTATTATAGGAGAATGGATCATCTAGCCAACTCATAGATACATAGCGTTTGTTGGGGTGAATTGATAATTATAATACCCCCTCTTCTGGCAGTTAGCGTTTGACTTCGCTGAAGTGGTAAAGACACGTTGAACACCCATTCTCGCATAAGGTGGTTAAAGAACGCCGGCGAGTGACTTTGTGACTTGGTCAGTGTGCCCCCCCCCCCCAATCAAGATAGTTGAATGTAAAACGGCATTCAATTATCATATGATAATTATGTTTGTTATCGTCATCATCATCGTCGTCGACGTCATTTTTCATCTAATTCATCATCATCATCGTCATCGTACAATGCTGAAATATTTCCACAGTTGCAATTTTTTAATTTAACCCAAGGATGTTGATACATCCTAATTAATCTTTATAATGAAAGATCTGTTTTATCCAAACATTTTAACCATGATTAATTCTAAAATTCACAAAACATTTCAGAAACAATGTATGTACATGTATATTGTTTTAATACTCTGCTTTAAAGTATTATAAGTTTTTTTTTTTTTTTTTTTTTTTTTTTTTTTGAAACTTTAAAACAACAGTTTAAATTTGTAAGATTCCTTCTGGAGGTCAGCTAAGCTTGTGTGATTTTAAGTAAAGCAACCATTATTTTTATTGCATTGTGACGAACGGACAACTAGTCAAAGTAAAAAAAACAAAATCTGTGAATTATAATCCCCAAGCAGGTTCTATATTTTCAAAGGGCAATTACTCCTAGGAAAATAGCAAACCAACTTGGATTAACGATATGCGCATCTCCTATTCAATGTTGATGCTTTGCACCAAGTTTCGTGAAATAGTACTTCATAGTTTTGGAGAATATTTGCACAGAAAATAATTCCGGACAGACAGACGGACGAACAGAAGGAAGGAAGAACGGACGGACCTGTTCACCTGTAAATAATGCCTATTATTCTCTTTATGGTCCATAAACCTGTCCCAGTCTCACTTAGCATACATAAAAATCTTACCTTTTTGTCTTGAAATTCCAAACGTATGCTAATCAAAAACAAACATACTTATCCATGTCCGAATCACAATTCAAAAGCAAAGTAAAAACTTTGGAACTGACAAGTCAGATTAGACACTTCCACCAGGGAAGTGAGGCCGGGTACTCCGGAAGGGTAAGCACCTCCTTTTTAGCTAGCTACATCCGCTACGTGTGTAATCAAAATTGTGTAAAAGGAACATGAAACTATTAAACGTCAAATATATCCAGGGCAATCCTTGACACAGAGACATCAAACTTATCAACAATACTGTAATGACGACCATATAAGCTTTATAAGCTAAGTTAGACGACCGGGGATGTGGAGTCGGGAGCTTCGTGGTCACTAACGAGGGCCCTACGGATATACATAGTGGGTCATTAGTAAGAAGAATACAATATTACATTATAATCACTTTATTACGGAAGCGCTTTTAGGACACAAAAGAAAAAATAAGAAACTGATCTGCCCGGGCAGAATAAGTAATCAGTCCGAGCGGAAAAACAATCTGCCTAGGCAGAAAAAGTAATCCACCCAAGCGGAAAACAACCTGCCCGGGTAGAATAGGTAATCCATCCAGGCGGAAAAACAATCCGCTAGGGCGGAATAAAAACTTATATTAATCTGCCATAGCGAATTAGCTTTATGCAACCCCCGACATTGTTAGCTTATATCGAGCTGTCCTACACGGAGAAGAGGTCTCTGTGAGCAGAGTGGTCTAACGCGTGTGCTAAGGAATCATAGTGCCTCCCACTGCCTTTTTCTGCCCGGACAGATTGACATTCCGCCCGGGCGGATTGTTATTCTGCCCTGCAGATTGTTCTTCTGCCCAGGCAAATTGTTATTCCGCCCGGGCGGATTAATTACTTAATATTGTTTCTTTCATGTCCTAGATTAAGCGCTTCTGTGACCAATGTTAAAATCTGATACATACTTGAACGGCTCAGACGGATGTTTTCTATCCTCGTCTGTGATTGGTAATCTTTTATAATCAAATTTCCAATCAAACGCCCCTCTCATCCCATTGTCCTGAGCAGAATACTGGTATGTTTGACGGTCAATTATGTCTATAAATGGACACACGGCTGTCTTGTAATTCTCTGCTATTGGTTCTGTGTAAAACAAATATGAAATGGAATGCAAGGCTATGTGCTACTACTACGCTCTCTCTCTCTCTCTCTCTCTCTCTCTCTCTCTCTCTCTCTCTCTCTCTCTTCTTTACTATTCAATAACAAGGTACAGAAAAGTAACATGTGTTAATGTCTCTCTCTCTCTCTCTCTCTCTCTCTCTCTCTCTCTCTCTCTCTCTCTCTCATTTTTTTTACTATTCAATAACAAGGTACAGAAAAGTAACATGTGTTAATGTCTCTCTCTCTCTCTCTCTCTCTCTCTCTCTCTCTCTCTCTCTCATATTTCCTCTAATTATTTTTGCTTAATTTTACTTTTAAATATTTTTCAATTTTTTAAATTTTCTTTACTTTTATATATTTTTCCTATCTTTATACCGGCCCATTTACACCAACGTTCGAGATTGATATATACCTTAACAACAATTATTAAATATCAACGACTACAGCGTACAAATAAAATTTAAAAAAGAAAAAGAAAAAAACACCAAGCTTAACACTTACAAAAAAAAACTCGCACACCACATAAACCTTCTTTACAGAAAAACTAGTGCAGTGTCTTGAAGAGAAACAAGTACCCCTACCGTCTCTAACATCGCATACGAAGGTAAAGCAAATTTAAGGTTTCACCTTTTGACCTTGACCTTTGACTTCCAAAACTAAAATTGATATATCACACTTTGTCTAATATAAAGTAAAATGTTTTCCAAATTTTTGAAAATCCATCCATGTATTTAGCAGCGGGCACGATATTAAGACAAAAACATGACAAAGAAAACGGACAGAGCGATTTAAGATTATGTTCTAGATAACACCATAAACTTCGTATCCGGGGTATATACGATCCAACCTGCCTTAAAGACCATCTCGATATAAAGGCCACCTGCTTATAAAGGCCAGTAGAATTGTATCCCAATTGTTCTTTATTCCTATTATTTGAACCTGTCTATAAAGGCCACCTGCCAATGAAGGCCAATTTTACTGGTTTCCTTGGGTGGCCTTTATAGACAGGTTTGACTGTAATACACTGCCCCATTGTCACAATCGTTTCTTAAATAAAATAGTTCTTTAATATAAACCCTTATGTCTCTGACTTTAAGCTGGTAAAATAGAAATGATAATACTTATGTTAATTTGTAATAAATTCGCAAATTAAAAGGTTCATTTGAAGATTATTTGTATCTTGCACCGTCTGTAAAAACGTTTATTCATAGTCACACAAGAGGTTGACAAAACTTTGCTGAGATCAAAATAAATGATTGTTAGTTGGTTGGTCGGTTGGTTGGTTGAATGTTGCTTAACATCGCATCGACAACTTTTCAGCTATTTGCATGTGAAGTGCGAGTGTGTTGTATGGTCTGCCTTGTACTAGCGCACTCGGGGCGACTTTAACGTGCTAGCTCACAGTCAGTACACCACAGACAAGCGTACCACTCCCCCAGTCCATTATACTGATACCAGGTGAACCAGTAAAGGCCAACGCCAAGGAAAATTCACTTCCCCCACATGTGGTCTGAGCGGGACTCGAATTCACAGCGTCGAGAGACCCTGGATTGGAAGACTGGCGTCTTATCCGTGAGGCAATCGTGGCCGTATAAAATGATTGTTAAAAGAGACCAAGACATAACTTAAACTAATGTACCTTACTTATATTTTATCTAGTTACCTAATAAAGGTGGAAGCCAGTTTACATTAGCCTCACAATGGCAGTCGAGGAATATAAGGACTTCTCCAGTAGCGTTCCTAGCTCCCAATAACCGGGCTCTTATCAATCCAAGTCTCTCTGTTCCTCTTAAAACTCTTACATTTGTAAAATGTTTCTTCAAATACAAGTCAAGTGGCTCTTTACAAAATTCTAAAAAAAAAATATTAGCAATGAGATGTGTTTGGTTCACACTGAGGTGTGTTTGGTTCACACAGTAAAGTGTGTTTGGTTCACACAGTAAAGTGTGTTTGGTTCACACAATGGGGTCTGCTTAGTTCGTTCATATACTGAGGTGTGTTTGGTTTACACACTATGGTGTGTTTGGTTCACACAATGGGGTCTGCTTAGTTCGTTCATATACTGAGGTGTGTTTGGTTCACACACTATGGTGTGCTTCGTTCACACAATGGGGTCTGCTTAGTTCGTTCATATACTGAGGTGTGTTTGGTTCCCACACTATGGTGTGTTTGGTTCACACAATGGGGTCTGCTTAGTTCATATACTGAGGTGTGTTTGGTTCACACACTATGGTGTGTTTGGTTCACACAATGGGGTCTGCTTAGTTCGTTCATATACTGAGGTGTGTTTGGTTCACACACTAAATTGTGTTTGGCTCACACAGTAAGGTGTTTTTAGTTCACATACTGAAGCGTGTTTAGTTCACACAGTGTGGTGTGTTTGGTTCTTACAGTGAGGTGTGTTTGGTTCACACAATATATATAGGGTGCGTTTGGTTCAAACAATAAGCCGTGTTTGGTTCACACGGCGAAGTCTGGTTCAACAAGTAAAGTGTTTTTGGTTCACACAGTAAGGTGGCTTGGTTCACATACTGAGGTATTTGGTTCACACAGCAAGGTGTGCTTGGTTCAAATACTGAGGCGTGTTTGATTTGCACACTACAGTTTGTTTGGTTATTAAATTCTAAAAGGTTTTACATATTTATTATTGATACTACCAATGTAACGGGCGGGTTCATCTATATGAATATTCATCGAAAGGTCAAGCGAACAGGTCAATGCCGCTTGTCTATATACATTCACGCTTTCGTACGCATCATTTGTTGCAATCACCCTAATATTGAATAGACTCACTATATATAGTGCGTCAAGTTTGACCTGGCCGTTTGACCTTTAATTGACATATTCATTGTTTAATTAAGGGACTATATACAGTTGATATGTAAGGATAGATGATAATAATACTGGGTCTCTGGCGTTGAAAGTAATGACACACACACTGTCTTACCTAAATCACACAGTCTTTAAGTCCAATCTAATACTAGTAAACAAATTAAAGGTGAAAAGGACAAGTCAAGCTTGATTCACTATCAGTCGGAAAGCCAACCCCGTCGGTGTAGGGATTCATTAAAATTTGTTAACTTGCAAATGTGATGTAAAATTTGTCAAAAAATGGCGAACCTTTCAACACAAAATAAGGAACTGTGTTGAATGTATCACAGATTGTCATAGATTGGGATGCAAAATAAAAAAAATCAGAATATTTGAAAACCGACAAAAACTATTTTTTCTATAATTCCTGTTAAAGTTTAATGTTTATTCGTCTGTTTGATAGTTTTACTTCATAATGTTCTGACGGTTGCCTTTTTAAAGCCCTCAGACACTTGTCAAAAAGTAATCCCAAATTTCCAAACGACGGAAGGTTACAAAATTGTATAGCCGAAACACAATTTGCGGAAATTGCCGAGTTGGCGTTCCGAGTGTATACATTGCCATCGTGAATACCTATATTTACCTCTAGTGCTGAAATCGTCGACTAGTATCACCTCATGAACCAGACCGGGCGGCGATCGATCCAATAATGACCAAACTGTACGCATCAATATGCTCAAATATTCATTATGGAAGGGAATAATCACACTAACATTTGGTAGTTTACTTAAGTATTTCTTTTTTCTGCAACTAAAATAAAAATAAAACATATGTATTGGTAAACAACATTGACCGGTCCGGTCCGCTTGACCTTTCATCAGGAATATTCATATAGGAGGGTCCACCCAATAATACATATAAAGTGTACAGGTGTACTTATCTCATGAAGTATTACAGAATAAACACCTGTGTTCCCTATATACAGATGTACTTGGTCCGTGGTAGATATCAAAATGAAAGGTCAAGCAGACAGGTCAATGTTGTTTGCCTATATCTGTACTTTATGTTATGTAAACATGATTGGTGACTGCAAGGTGCTAGCTCACATAGTCAGTATACCGCAGACTAGCATACCACTCCCCAGTCACATTATACAGATATCGACACTATACGAGCGCCAGTCAATAAAGCAGTATCTAAAATTTTAAAGCCGTCATCACAGTATTGTTGATAACTTCCTTAAATCTAATTTTATTTTCAACTATTCTTTTCTGTATGCGTTGGTTGGTTCATTGAATGTTGCTTAACGTCGCATCAGCAATTTTTCAACTATTCGCGACGTGACTATTTTATTAATCGCTATGGTTTAATCTATGAACAATTTTGTGTATGCATGTAAAGTGCGAGTTTGTTGTATGGTCTGCCTTGTACTAGCGGGCACTCAGGGCGACTTTAACGTGCTAGCTCACAGAGTCAGTACGCCGAAGACAAACGTATCACCCCCCCAAGTCACATTATACTGACACCAGGGGAACTAGTAAAGGCAAACGGCAACGAAAATTAACTTTCCCACATGTGGACTGAGCGGGACTCGAACTCACAATGGCGAGAGACACTGGATTTTAACACTGACGTCTTATCCATAAGGCCACCGCGGCCTCTCAGACACTGGTAACAATGTCCATAGGGTTCGGCAGTTAGATTAGCAATCCTATAGATAGCTGAGCTATCCTAGGCTTTGCTTACTTTTTTCGCACCAAATCGTGCCATAAAGGTAACTTACTCAGGGTGCCGTATATCCTTCAGAGATCGATGCAGCGATATCTTGTCAGATACAAATGGTGTAAAGCTGTCAGACTTGATTTGTCTTCGTTTTTCAGCTTCTTCTTCTGGAGATAGTCTGACGGCTTTACCCTGTTCACCTGGACCTAAAAATGGTATAGTATTTTCATTTCATATAACTCGAATTGAAAATGCATGGTTTTCACAATTGACTTGATTTAAAAACTAAAAAAACTAAGACTCTAATACACAATAGATATACAGTCCAACCTGCCTTAAAGGCCACCTCTATATAAGGGTCACCTGCTTATAAAGGCCACTAGAATTTATCCAATTGTTCTTTATTATTATTATTTAAACCTATATATAAGGGCCACCTGTCCATAAAAGCCCCTTTTACTGGTTCCCTTAGGTGACCTTTAAAGACAAGTTTGACTCTCTACCCTTTCTGTTCAGTAGGCTGATAATTTATAGAACAGTAATGTACAAAATTCCATGTATTATAATTCTGTAACCCTTTCAAATTTTTCGCACAGCGATTGATTAACTTGTAAAATCAAACACGCGCTATAGTTATGCTATATGACGGTGACTAGACGTTATGCACACAACTACCATGCTGTATTTCCATAAATTAAGTGCACTTGGTTTTTATTATTTATTTCTTTCAATTGAAAATGCTTCCATTAAACTATCAATAAAATGCATTAAAATGCACTGACCTAACCAAATTATATTTTTAATTAAAAACCTGTAGAGAAATTTTGCCGCGAAAATTTTGGAAATTTGATCAAGTTTATACACCAATTGGGCCTCATTCAAAGTTACATCAGGGCATTTAGGGTCAGGTAGTTCATTGTTGTTCGGGGTTTTTTTTCCAGGTGTGTTCATCATGAATATTCCAATTATGACATAACATTTATAGTTGTTCCAAGTAAGAAGGTGCAGGAGGGTTAATTTTAACATAGTCAAATTTGTTGTTTTGTTTAAAGGTTCATAATTTGCTCTATGTACAGAATTAAGTCCACTTTTTCATGAATGAATAATATTTTTTCCTATTAGGTCAGTATATTTTGTATTAAGTTTTGACAATTTTTTTGAGTTTGTTGTAAAATACGACTTTATTCTTGCATTTTCCATTTGTGGAAATGCAGTATCTCAGTTGGTACAGTGCTTGCTTTGTATATATGGGAGGTCGTGAAGACTTGAAAATAGGTAGTAACTGTTCTTTTGCCAAGAACTCGGCATTTAGAAATTAAAATCACGACAGAGACCTTAAAAACCGATGTCCATTGTCACGGCAAACGTGGCACGTTAAAGAACCTTCCCTGCACATTGTCCGACAAAAGTAAAAATTTATGCCACTTCACCTATAGCTGGTGACGTGTAGATATAAGTGAGTTACTGAAGAAAAAATCACACACACACACACACCAAACAAACAGAAGAAAAAACCGTGTGCATATGTATAATATACTTTATAAGATTACCTGTTTTTTGTTGTTCCATTTCAATCTGTTTATAATTATGCCAGTCAATTTTTACTGGAAGTTCGTCTTTCTGCTATAATTATATGAAATTATTTTTACAATACTTTTCTTAAAAATTGTAAGGCTAACATTGTCTAGTCGCTTGAGAAGTAATGCATATGTCTAATGAAGATTTCATATTATCTGACTAGATGAGTATTTCCAACAAATTCAACCACTACGGTAGCTCAGTGCGTATGCGAGAGGTCATGGGTTCGAATCCCGGTCTGACCAAAACTGAAAATATGAAGTGACTGTGCTTTCGCAACACACCTGGCAGTTATAAATGAAAGTCATGGGGTCCTTCAGAACAGATCTTTTAAGTCAATCGGTGGCGTAGCTAGCAAAAATTAATCTGCACGCCGTGCAATTAATGATTAGGAGAATTTACGATGCGAGTGCCGAAGGCACGAATGAACTAGGGGTCCAGAAAAAAAAATTAAACGTTGATGTCAAATAATGTAATCTGGTGGAGTTTCAGAAAAGAATTGGTGCGATTTTATGATATTTATTAATGATAAAAAATCAAAGTTGATATCCCTAAATTGTTGCATTTGAATTTGAAAGAACAAGAAAAAATTGTGAATTGAAAACCATTATTTGGAAACGTACAGGGCTAATTATATATTTCCGGAAACAATCTAGTGCATATGATGTAAACTTAAAAGTATAGTTTAAACGAAATCCATTGGATTCGTCCGGGTTTTGTTTCATTTTTTTTCTTACAGAATCTTCTATATTTAGAGACATTATTTAAATAATGATAATAAAATAATGAAGAAAACTGATGTGCACGCATGTGCGTCGTGGCGTATAGGGAGCTACGCCACTGTCAATGCCTTGTGTAACAGCAGGCAAGACAAGTTAAATAGTTGTCCTGCAAAGGTAAACATTTCTGTAATTCCACCTGTAGCTGATGACGTCTCAATATAAAAAGATATTCTAGACTGGGACATAAAACCCCATTTAATCACTTCTGTCCCGTTATCTGGTTTAAATCGATTTACACCTCGATTTTGACGTACGATATACGTTTTTTCGCTAACAATTTACTTAGTAGATTACTCGTACTTAGTTTTACTATTTATAGTCCGATCACTGGTAAAAAAAGGTTGCTTATTGTTGCATCAGCAATTTTTCAGCTATTCGCGGCGAGAACTATTTTATTACTCTCTATGGATTAATCTATGAACAATTTTGTGAATGTATGTGAAGTGCGAGCGTGTTGCATGGTCTGCCTTGTACTAGTGCGCACTCAGGGCGACCTCATAGAGTCAGTACGCCGCAGACAAGCGTACCACCCCAGTCCATTATACTGATACCAGGTGAATTATTAAAGGCCAACTGGCAAGGAAAATTCACTTTCCCACATGTGGTCTGAGCAGGACTCGAACTTCCAGCGGTGAGAGACCCTGGATATGACGACTGACGTCGAAGTTATTCAGTGAGGAATACCGATGTGGCATTAAAATATCATAGATTACTTATATCAAATTTTGTAAATGCTATACGCAGATCTGTTAATTTTAAGGGTATCCAATTAATTCTGTTTCGTTACCTTGGTTTTTCACTTCGATTTTAACGTACGATACACTACATTTTTTCGCTTACGGTTTATTTTCATTGATGCTATATGTAGATCTGTTAATTTTATAACTTGTGTCCGATAATTTTTGCTTAAATTTCTTATATTAATTATAAAAATAGAATCCAACCCGTTTTTAACAGCCGCGCATTTCATCAAGATATCCAATCAATTATTTCCTTTTCGTTAACCTTGTTTTAAACGGTTTACACTACATGATTTTGACACATTCTTGACTTGGACTTAAAACCACGTATAATCAATCAACTACTTTCATTGTTTAGTGATACTATCAGTTATCCATTATTTACAATATGTAAACTTCATTAAAATCAGATTTGTCAGAAGCTTAAGTGTAGTGAAGTAGATACATCAGGCAGACACTAGATAGTGAGAAAAACTGACAATACAGATCTGTTAAAAGTTTAAAACTGAGCTCACGAATTACAGTACAGACCTGTCAAAAGTTTAAAAATGAGCTAACGAATTACATTACAGAACTGTCAAAAGTTTAAAACTGAGGTAACGAATTACATTACAGAACTGTCAAAAGTTTAAAACTGAGGTAACGAATTACAGTACAGAACTGTCAAAAGTTTAAAATTGAGCTAACGAATTACAGTACAGACCTGTCAAAAGTTTAAAATTGAGCTGACGAATTACAGTACAGATCTGTCAAAAGTTTAAAACAGAGCTAACCAATTACAGTACAGAACTGTCGAAAGTTTAACACAGAACTTACGAATTACTGTACATACCTGTCGAAAGTTTAACATAGAGCTTACGAATTACAGTACAGGGCTGTCGAAAGTTTAACACAGAGCTTACGAATTACAGTACAGAACTGTCAAAAGTTTAACACAGAACTTACGAGTTACAGTACAGGGCTGTCAAAAGTTTAACACAGAGCTTACGAATTACAGTACAGAACTGTCAAAAGTTTAACACAGAACTTACGAGTTACAGTACAGGGCTGTCAAAAGTTTAACACAGAGCTTACGAATTACAGTACAGACCTGTCGAAAGTTTAACACTGAACCAAGGAAAAGGAATCGAAGTTCGGCTACCTAGTGGTCATGATATGGACAGTCAGTTACCAAAAAGTTAGCAGCTGCCAAAATCTGAGGAGATGTAGCTTATGAGGAGCCGAGATAAGCTGGCGAAATTCGTTAGCTTAGTGTTAAACTTTCGACAGGTATGTACTGTTATAATGATTTCTAGTTTATTGATCAGCACATGTGCATGATTTTATACATGCACATATGTTATAAACATTTTTAGGCTCAAATATCAAATGCTCGCTTTAATGGTGTAAAAAGACTCTTGGTGTCAAGATTCTTTCACTTATGATTTGGCGGTCATTTACGAGTGGCGACATGAATTCGAATTTTCTACACACAACACTATGCGTGATAGTACCGTAAAACATCCACACCTCCAGTGACGTAACTTTGATCCGTAAGTAAGTTCCCTCGAAACGACTGAGGGTACACGTGGCTTATTAGTTCATTTTGACCCCTATGATTTTTGTCGGTACTTATTTACTGTAGGGAACAACATTATAAAGGATTTATATATCGTAAAAAAGTACAGGTTTGTCAAAAGTTTTAAAAAAGCTAAAGCCGAATCGACAGTTCGGCTACTGAGATTATAATTTCACAACGTTACATGGTATAGTAGGGAGAAACATTTGTTTCTTATTAGTTTGAAATACACGATCGTCAATGCAGTTCCTTACCGACCAAAAATATATAAGCTAAAGGTCAAGGTTATGACTTACTTTTGTAATTTGAACTACTAGACTGCAATTTATAAGCTAAAGGTCAAGGTTATGACTTACCGTGGTTACTTCCGGTTTGTAATCTGAAATACTTGACTGCAATTTATAAGCTAAAGGTCAAGGTTATGACTTACCGTGGTTACTTCCGGTTTGTAATCTGAAATACTAGACTGCGATTTTTCGGAATTTTCTTTATAAGAGTACTGGATCGTGAAATGTCCAATAAAAGAAAAAATCCCGATGAAGATCAAATACTTAAGAAAAGTTATCGAATTCCGTCTCATGGCTACGTGTGATGGACGTTCTCAAAGTTTCAATTCAGAGTACACAGAAAAATCCAATCATTGAATGTCCATTACGTCTCGTTATCTATAGTATATAAACGTCATTTAAGCCAACCAAGCTAACCGTTGTTTTTGGTCTTGATGCAGGAAATGATACAGACATCAAAGAAGAAGAAGCTCACGTGTCTATAATGTGTCGTTTCTTGTCGGATTTATATATCACGTGATATATATGTTTATTGAGCGCAACCATTCAAGACCTAAACGATTATGGTAACATATTGTATGAGATAGTAAAATATACTTATACCGCGTGTTAAAGTGTTGGACAATACACAACATCGTCGTGATTGATTTTTAGTGTTTATCAGATTAGATTTTTATTGAATGAAATCTAGACAACTGAATGACCCAAGACGTAGGTCAGAGGTCAGTTGTTGGAACCTTGATTAGTTAAATCAATTGATTAGCAAAAATTTGAATATGGCATAATTCCAATTATGTTGTGAAAATAAACTCGAAAATTTTAAAAAATTAATAGACTTTCACCAAACTAAAGTACATTGTAATAAAAATATTAATTTGATGGTGTTATGTTGTTTTTTTTAAAATTGATGATTTTAATTTGCGTTAATCACTGATGAAACTAATCAAACTTCGAACAACTGGGTCCAGGGTTCATCTTTGCACATCGTTAACTATATATATTTCGACAGCTATTCTACAATGGTTGTATATCTCTCGGTAGCTTTTTGGTCACTTTGTCTCTCGATAGCCGAGTTCTGACTTTTTTTGTTGTTGGCTCAGTGTTAAACATTCGACAGGTCTGTAACGAAGGTCTCTAGTTTTATTCGGATTTGTTTTTACTCAAACCCACCGTGATTAAAACTATGAGCCTATTCAATACTTGCTTTTGCCCAAATTTCTAAATATGGGGTTAATCTGTAGTCATTAATTAAAAATTTATATGAACTGCAAGATTAAAATTTTCTACAAACTTGCACAGATATTTGGATATAAACACACAAACAGGGCAAATACATAAGCCGTCCGATCGATCTTATTATTCCAAACACAGAGACGAAATCTAAGGCTGGTTGAGTGTTGCTTAACGTCGCATCAGCAATTTTTCAGCTATTCGCGACGAGAACTATTTTATTAATCGCTATGAATTAATCTATAAACAATTTTGTGTATGCATGTGAAGTGCTAGTGTGTTGTATGGTCTGCCTTGTACTAGCGCGCACTCAGGGCGACTTTAACGTGCTAGCTCTCAGAGTCAGTACGCCGCCGACAAGCGTACCACTCCCCCAGTCCATTATACGGATACCGGGTGAATCAGTAAAGGCCAACAGCAAGGAAAATTCACTTTCCCACATGTGGTACGAGCGAGACCCTGGATTTGAAGACTGACTTATCCATCAGGCTATTGCGGCCTCCGAAGTCTAAGGGTATATATGGGAATAAAAAAACAAACATACTAATCCATGTCCGAATAACAATCCAGAAGCAAAGCAAAAACTTTGAAACTGACAAATTCGGTTAAACACGTGAATTTCCACCAGGGACGCGAGGTTAGGTGCAGCGGAAGGATAAGCATCTCATGTTTAGCTAGCTACATTCGCAACGTGTGAAAACAAAATTGGGTGAAAGGAAGATGGAACTATTGGACGTCAAATATATCAAGGGCAATCCTGGACACAGAGACATCAAACTTATCAACAATACTGTGATGACGGCCATAAAACTTTTTGAGGGCCTTGATAAGCCTAGGCTTGCAATACCCCCGGCTGAACAATTTATTTGCAAACAGCATGTTTCGTTGTACAAGCTCTACCATAGCGTATTAAGTGGGGCAACAGATATACCATAAACAGGAGAAGCAGATATATTGCTGCATAGAAAAGGAACATTGTCAATAGGAAAATTGAAGTCATCAGATGACATTCACACAGTCTCCAAATTTAGGATTATTAAGAGGCAGAACGTCATCTATATATCTCTATGTGGAATTTAATCTCCAGACTTAACAAAGTTCTGTATAAAGAAAAAAATCAGCAAGCGATGGTGCACAGTTTGTACCTATAATAAATTGGTATACCGATTGTTTGCTGGAAATTTACATTAAGAAACATAACAAATATGTTATCTATAAAAAAACTCAAACATTTCATTGATGCTATCTTCAGTATACATTGTATTTTTGTTTGGAATCCGTATGATGCGTTACAAAATAACCAGAAACCTACCTGACTTTTGTTCGTCCGCCATCATATCGTATTCGCTCCGTATTTTCCATGTCTATGGATGGATTTTAAACAAACTTGGCACAAATGTAAACCAACGTAAGCCGAGGTGCCATATACTAACTCTAGATGCACAGGTCAAGAGTTTAATTCATCAAGTAAAATTAGGGTTTTTTCTGTTTATATAATTATTTCCCTCAATATTTTTAATGTCCATGGATGGGTTTTTATCTAGTCAGCACAAATGTAAACAAATATGAATGTACCGCATACCAAATAATAATAGATGCATAGTTTAAGGGTCATGACCCAATAATCAAACATATGCTGGGGTATATGTCAGTTTTATTGACTGTTCTAGTTGTGCCGATACATTTGAAGGTAGTGAAGGTATTCATGTGATATAAAGATATACCAAGTTTGCAAAGCCGATTCACCTTGACCTACATTCAAAGTGACCTAAAGTAGTACAACGTGAAATATCTTCCTTTCAAAAAATTAAGTTTTATAAGATTGTAAACTCATATATAACATCAGGGATAAAATTCTACAAAACTGGACGCACATGAAGGTCACAATGACCTGAAATAGTAACTTTTCTTTTTTTTATTAAACATGAGTTGCTTACCCTTCCGGAGCACCCGGTCTCACTTCCCTGGTGGAAGTTCACGTGTATAACCTAAATTGTCAGTTCCAAAGTTTTTACTTTGCTTCTGGATTGTGATTCGGACATGGATTAGTATGTTTGTTTTTGTTTAATATAAATTGTAAATGCTATTAAAATTATAATATAATTTTTATAGCATTTACAAGTTATGTTATTATACTACGTGTGTTTATTCTCAGAAGATGACTTGATGTACCATAAATTGTTTAATTTTTCTTTCAATCGTTTTAATTGTAATTGTTCGCATTCCGTTACGATTTAGTGTATATATTTCAAATATCATCTTAGAAATGGGTAATGTTTGAGTATGAACATTCTTCAAATCGATTAAATGACATATAAGTGTTGGTTTTGTTTGACTTCAAAAAGATCATAGATCGGGGTATATATTTTCGCCACAAACCATACATTTTATTATTATTTTTCAATATAGTCCCCATTTATCCTAATGCGCTTAGCCCACTTTTTACTGTCTTTACCTTTGAAATAGAAGTCTTCGAGTTTGGTCCTGAAACTATGCCTCTGTGGTAGCCTTAAGTCCATCATCATCAGAAAATCTGATTCCCCGTCAATGGGATTTCAAATTTCTAAATAGGAAATAATCACTGGGTGCCAAATCGGGACTGTAGGGTGGTTGATTAAGTTGTTCAAACTTGCAATCACGAATCGCTGCTTGTGCAATCCTTGACTTGTGCACAGGAGCATTGTCGTGAAGAAGCAATACCCTTCGACTCAACTTTCCTCGCCTTTTTAATTCAATAGCAGCTTTCAGCTGCTTCATTAGATCAGCATAGTAAGCCCTAGTGATAGATATTCCAGCAGGTTTATAATTGATTAACAGAACACCCTTTGAATCCTTAAACACGGTGGCCATGACTTTGCCAGCTGATGGTTGGGTTTTGAATTAAATAAACACTAAAAATCTTCAAATTTTTCTTATAATTCTGTTTAGCACAAGGTTTTGCATTTACTAGTATTATTAAAACTTCAAACACAACGTTTTTATGACATTTGCATAAAAGATCAAATACTTCCAAGAAATTATAATCTTTAAGTTGAGAAATATATTTGATTTTAAGTGTTTGAAAGTAGTGGAATAATTTAATGCATTTTAATTGACATTAAAATCTGAGTTCAAATTATAAAAATTCACTTGACATAATGCTACTTTTTTTTTGGATAAAACGTTGTGTATACTTACTATAGTGTCTGATAAATCGAATTATCTTAGTTTGTTACACCTTTTGCAGTAAATACTGAAACAAAATGATTAAAGATTTTACAGGGGTGATGGTTTTTGTTTTTGTTTTGGAAATTTAGGGGTGACGTTACTTGTTAAACGGGACTGTATACTGTAATCTTTATAGGACCAATAGCTTAATAATATTATAAACGTTTTTTTTCATAAGATATTCAAAACAATTCTATCAGATTAAATGACATAATAGTCATAATAACCATTCGTTAACGAGACAATTATGCTGTAGAAATAGGAATAAAAAATGTTCAGTAATTTGGTCGGAACCACCCAGCATATCTTCTAAATTTTGTATCAGCAAAATAAACGTACAAAAATAAATATCAAGGCCCTCAAAAAGTTTTATGGCCGTCATCACAGTACTGTTGATAAGTTTGATGTCTCTGTGTCCAGGATTGCCCTGGATATATTTGACGTCTCATAGTTCCATGTTCCTTTCACACAATTTTGATTACACACGTGGCGGGTGTAGCTAGCTAAACAGGAGGTGTTTACCCTTCCAGAGTACCCGGCCTCACTTCCCTGGTGGAAGTTCACGTGTCTAACCTTACTTGTCAGTTCCAAAGTTTTTACTTTGCTTCTGGATTGTGATTCGGACATGGATTAGTATGTTTGTTTTTGATTATCTTGGTTTTCAATTTTGTTTTTGGAGAACCAATAATTCTGGTTTTCCGTATAAAGATTGAGATATGTGGCAAATAATTAAAAGATTTTTTTAACATTTCTAACATTGATTTTTTTAATTTAACTACATGTTTTTAATTTCTTTTGAGTGGTAATCAGGATTAGTAAAATGTTATTTACATATTGATTTTCATAAATGGTGTTTACATTTTATTTTTCATGAATGTTGTTCACATTTTGTTTTTCATGAATGTTCACATTTTGTTTTTCGTGAATGTTGTTCATATTTTATTTTTCATGAATGTTGTTCACATTTTGTTTTTCGTGAATGTTGTTCATATTTTATTTTTCATGAATGTTCACATTTTGTTTTTCGTGAATGTTGTCTTAAAAAGGATGTTACATTTATGTCTTTGTTAAATTGAAATGATTAATTAAAAGAGTTGTATAAGTAGTAATTCAAAGAGATTATATTTTTCGTATTATCCTAGAAAATATTTTGTGTAACATGAAATATGTTTCTTACTATAATAAAACGATCAAAATATCGACAATGCTTGTTAGTATCGCCATTATGGCTGAGCATGATGGATATTTATGCCCTTTGGAATAAAACCAAACAAAATTAAGAACATGTATACAATTCAATATTTACAAATTTATATATTCAAAACAATTCTATCAGATTAAATGACATAATAGTCATAATAACCATTCGTTAACGAGACAATTATGCTGTAGAAATAGGAATAAAAAAATGTTCAGTAATTTGGTCGGAACCACCCAGCATATCTTCTAAATTTTGTATCAGCAAAATAAACGTACAAAAATAAAGGTTCATTGCTTTGGTTAATAAAGATTAAATTTAAGCGATACCGTAGGAAGATATTGGTCGAAAAAGTATAATATCCATTTGTGTGGTTTTAGAAATTTCATAAGCAACAAACATGGACTTGAGATCTTGGATTGAACTATCAGGACCAGTCTACAGTCTTAAGACATATATTGTTTTAGTTTCAAATGTACTCTTGACTTCCAGTTTTTATTTAAATAATAATGCGTTTAGTAGAAAGTTATTGTTATGCTTTCATATTTATGAATTTTCGTGTTTTAAGAAAATATTGATTCACTTGTATGTTTAGATAAACATTTATATTTTGACATTCAGGTAAGCCTAATTTCAGGGCCTTGGCACTATGCTGTTCTCACAACTCATAAATGATTCATTATGATGCAATTTTACATAATAAATTATGTGAATTATTGTATTGGCGGTTTACTTTGACTTTCTGTTTTGTATAGAATATTAAGTTTATGCTTGTTTAGTGTCATGGGTGTCCTGCATCTGTTTTATTTATTAAGGTAGATCCATATCGTGGTGACGTCATCGTTTTGTGCGTAGGGTCGAAATATCTGATTTGACGTCTTTTTTATCTTTGACGTCTTCGGCGCCTACAGAATTATGGCGGGAAAGCTGTTCTGTATATCATTTAGAATAATTTTCTGTATTCACAAAAGATTAGAATCCACAATATCAATTTTGTGTACTATTTAACAACAAAATGTATATTGTAATTAGGTAGATCTACAATTGTAAATAATTGAAAGATTTAAGTACATTGTTTAAAATTTGAACACTGTATTTTAAATGCTGCTTTATGCGATTTTTTGTTGATTTTAAATACAAATAGTAGGACGCAAACTGACGTTTATTTAATAAACATACTGCATAATATTATTTCTCAGTTCAGGTGTTTACCCTTCCGGAGCAACCGGCGTCACTTCCGGTGGCAGTTCACGTGTCTAACCTAACTTGTCAGTTCCAAAGTGTTTACTTTGCTTCTGGATTGTGATTCGGACATGGATGAGTATGGCGGCCTAGAATCAAGAACGCTTCATCAATGTATACTTATCCCCTATCCACTTTAATTCATCTGTGTTGGGTAACGGTTGCTATGGGTACATTCATGGTAATCAAAAACAAACATACTAATCCATGTCCGAATCATAATCCAGAAGCAAAGTAAAAACTTTGGAACTGAAAAGTTAGGTTAGACACGTGAACTTCTTCCGTAATGAATAACGCCTTTTTATTGTTACAGGATTTTGATTCAATTTTATGAAAAAATAGCTTGAAGACCCCTTATTTTTGTTTCCGAAAATCAAATCATATATTCATATGCAATATATGTGAAAATCAGAGGTCGTATTCGACTTAGTTTTTTAAATAAATTACAACTCAAAAAAATGTTGTTACTTTTAGTTTTCCGGAATTTTAATGTTCTCTTCTGATAGGTGGCGCTGCAGAAAATTACCACGTGCGCGGAAGTAAAATTCCATTGGTCCAAAAAATCTCCATGACATAATGGTAAATTAAAATGCAAGACACTATTGGTTTCTAAGTATGACAAAAATTATTAAAACTTATTTGTTGATAACTGTGGTTATACTATGACCATTTGAGTCCCGAAAATGGCCACCAGGTGGCGATTCAGAACTTCTTAAGCAAGTCGAAAACCTATCCTGAAATTGGTTTATGCCTATGTAAAACATATCAAAATTTTAATATATGTTTTCAAGCGATTTGTAAGGTATGGATCTACCTTAAATTCGTTTTGATATTTGGCAACTTTTCCAATTGCTACTAACACATAATTGTCGATTGGCATGACCGTTTGACATAAGATGAGATCATTTGTTTTGTATCTGGGCTACAAAATTTGTTTTGAATCTGGGCTACAAAATCAAAGGTTATGATTAAGACTTGCAGATTCTATCACCAAAATGTTCTAATTTGACTTATTTTTGGAATCAATTTTCTTCTTATGAATGTTACTCTTGTTAGTTCTTGTAATAATATATCACTCATTTTATATGGTAACTGGCTTTACCAGTATCTAGAAAGATGTTATTTCTCACAAGTTTTCAAAGAACTTGCAATACTAGTATATTGTTGTTACATCAAAAACATACTAATCCATGTCCATATGGACATTCTTACGTTCATTATGTGTAGTTGTTACAATGCCTCAAACCCTAACTTATATGGTGAGAATGGATATTTGGTGACAAAAGAGTTTCGTGACCACAACGCTGCTTGGAACTATAATTATGAATTTTATTTTGTTGTATCTAGTTGTTTGTCTGGTAGGATAATGGCAAAAACGCTGGACTGAACTCGTTGCTTGTTCTGCCATATCAGTTATAGTGATATTAGTGTGTATATTTAACTCATACATTACCGATATAAGATAATCGTTTTCATTTATGTTATTTACTATGTTTGTAGTTAATGTTAATTTATGTTTGGATTTTTTTCATTTGTTATCTTGGTTTTCAATTTTGTTTTGGATAACCAATAATTCTGGTTTTCCGTAGAAAGATTGAGATATGTGGCAAATAATTGAAGATTTTTAACATTAAAGTTTTTAATTTAACTACATGTTATTCATTTCTTTTAAGTGGTAATCAGGATTAGTAAAATGTTATTTACATATTGTTTTAGCTCACCTGAGCCAAAGGCTCAAGTGAGCTTTTCTGATCACAATTTGTCCGTTGTCTGTCGTCGTCGTCGTCGTCGTCGTCGTCGTCGTTGTCGTCGTCGTCGTCGTAAACTTTTCACATTTTCATCTTCTTCTCACGAACCACTGGGCAGATTTCAACCAAATTTGGCACAAAGCACCACTAGGTGAAGGGGATTCAAGTTTGTTCAAATGAAGGGCCACACCCTCTTTAAAGGGGAGATAATTGAGAATTATTGAAACTTTGTTGGTATTTTTCAAAAATCTTCTTCTCAAAAACTATTCGGCCTGTAAAGCTTAAACTTTTGTGGAGGCATCCTTAGGAAGTGTAGATTCAAGTTTGTTCAAATCATGGTCCCCGGGGGTAGGGAGGGGCCACAAGAGGGGGATCAAGTTTTACATAGGAGTATATAGAGAAAATCTTTAAAAATCTTCTTCTCAAAAACTATTAGGCCTGAAAAGCTCAAATTAAAATGGAAGCATCCTGAGGTAGTGTAGATTCAAGTTTGTTCAAATCATGGTCCCCGGGGGTAGGGAGGGGTCACAAGAGGGGGATCAAGTTTTACACAGGAATATATAGAGAGAATCTTTAAAAATCTTCTCCTCAAAAACTATTAGGCCAGGAAAGCTCAAATTAAAATGGAAGCATCCTCAGGTAGTGTAGATTCAAGTTTGTTCAAATCATGGTCCCCGGGGGTAGGGAGGGGCCACAAGAGGGGGATCAAGTTTTACACAGGAATATATAGAGAGAATCTTTAAAAATCTTCTCCTCAAAAACTATTAGGCCAGGAAAGCTCAAATTAAAATGGAAGCATCCTCAGGTAGTGTAGATTCAAGTTTGTTCAAATCATGGTCCCCGGGGGTAGGGAGGGGCCACAAGAGGGGGATCAAGTTTTACATAGGAGTATATAGAGAAAATCTTTAAAAATCTTCTTCTCAAAAACTATTAGGCCTGAAAAGCTCAAATTAAAATGGAAGCATCCTGAGGTAGTGTAGATTCAAGTTTGTTCAAATCATGGTCCCCGGGGGTAGGGAGGGGTCACAAGAGGGGGATCAAGTTTTACATAGGAATATATAAAGAAAATTTTTTAAAATCTTTTTCTCAAAAACTATTAGGCTAGAAAAGCTCAAATTAAAATGGAAGCATCCTCAGGTAGTGTAGATTCAAGTTTGTTCAAATCATAGTCCCTGGGGGTAGGGTGGGGCCACAAGAGGGGGGTCAAGTTTTACACAGGAATATATAGAGAGAATCTTTAAAAATCTTCTCCTCAAAAACTATTAGGCCAGGAAAGCTCAAATTAAAATGGAAGCATCCTCAGGTAGTGTAGATTCAAGTTTGTTCAAATCATGGTTAAATAATAGTGTATTTTCCATGCTGTTCTTTTATATAAGTATTTTGATATAAAGTTAAATATATTGTTCATGAGAAATATATTAATTGTACTTGTATTTAAAAGCTAATTTTTAATGTAAATCCTGCTGTATTCTATAATTTCTATTTGCCATTTCCCGATTACAGTATTCGGCCTATGCATTTTCTCTCTTTTGAGATTGGTAGATTGCATGATGAAATTTTTTTTAAAATTATTTCATTGGTTGAAATGCTGTAAGAAAAAGGTAACGGAATAAGCCGAGGCTTGTCGAAACATCAACCTTTTACGGTACATAGAAATACTTACAAATTGTTTAGTGAAAAGCATCGGTAGGAAGTATAGATTTCAGTTTGTACAAAACCTCCCTCCCCTGCACTCACTTCAATACTGAACTCATTTCGGCTTCTACCTAGCAAGTTGCTCAGGTGAGCGATGTGGCCCATGGGCCTCTTGTTCATGAATGGTGTTCACATTTTATTTTTCATGAATGGTGTTCACATTTTATTTTTCATGAATGGTGTTTACATTTTATTTTTTATGAATGGTGTTTACATTTTATTTTTTATGAATGGTGTTCACATTTTATTTTTCATGAATGGTGTTCACATTTTATTTTTCATGAATGGTGTTTACGTTTTATTTTTCATGAATGGTGTTCACATTTTATTTTTTATGAATGGTGTTTACATTTTATTTTTCATGAATGGTGTTCACATTTTGGTTTTTTATGAATGTTGGTCACATTTTGTTTTTCATGAATGGTGGTCACATTTTGTTTTTCATGAATGGTGTTCACATTTTATTTTTCATGAATGTTGGTCACATTTTGTTTTTCATGAATAGTGTTCACATTTTGTTTTTCATGAATGTTGGTCACATTTTTGTTTTTCATGAATGGTGTTCACATTTTGTTTTTCATGAATGGTGTTCACATTTTGTTTTTCATGAATGGTGGTCACATTTTGTTTTTCATGAATGGTGTTCACATTTTGTTTTTCATGAATGTTGGTCACATTTTGTTTTTCATGAATGGTGTTCACATTTTGTTTTTCATGAATGGTGTTCACATTTTGTTTTTCATGAATGGTGGTCACATTTTGTTTTTCATGAATGGTGTTCACATTTTGTTTTTCATGAATGTTGGTCACATTTTGTTTTTCATGAATAGTGTTCACATTTTGTTTTTCATGAATGGTGTTCACATTTTGTTTTTCATGAATGGTGGTCACATTTTGTTTTTCATGAATGGTGTTCACATTTTGTTTTTCATGAATGTTGGTCACATTTTGTTTTTCATGAATAGTGTTCACATTTTGTTTTTCATGAATGTTGTTCACATTTTATTTTTCATGAATGTTCACATTTTATTTTTCATGAATGTTGTTCACATTTTGTTTTTCGTGAATGTTGTCTTAAAAAGGATGTTACATGTATGTTTTTGTTAAATTGAAATGATAAATTAAAAGAGTTATATAGGTAGTAATTCAAAGAGATTCTGTTTTTCGTATAATCCTAGAACATAATTTTGTAACATAAAATATGTTTCTTACCGTAATAAAACGATCAAAATATCGACAATGCTTATTAGTGTCGCTATTATGCCTGAGCATGATGGATATTTATGGCCTTTGGAATAAAACCGAACAAAATTAAGAACATATATACAATTTAATATTTACAAATTTACATTTAAATTCAACACATGACCGACTCCTCATTTTTCATGTTTCCAACTGTCCTTGCACTTTTCACAAATATATATACTGTAAATGAAAATATTTCACTGTATGAAAATATGTATCCTACATTTTCCTACTTAGATGACCCTTAAAAAATAATTTTATCCCAAATTGTAACTGTAACAATATACATGTACTGTCATCAACTGACTGAAACTAGGTAAAGCCTAAAGGAAGTGGCAAAATTAATTTGAAGCCAAAATCTACAATGCCATGAATGAGAATGAGACTTGTAAACAGGGGTATTGCCCTAGAATAAGAAAATGGGTGAGTGGTGGAACGAACAAATAGCCCATACAGATCTACCATAGCTAAACTCAGATTAAGGGCACATAAACTTGCTATTGAAGCGGGAAGATATAATAATTTAGATGTTAACCCCAGAATATGCTTAAGTTGTAACAAAAACCAAATTGAAACTAAATTTCATTTCTTCATATATTGCGAACAATACAAACAAAATAGGAATATATATATCATTTAAAGAAATTATAAATCACAATTCTTACTTTATGAATAGATCTATGCCAGAAATATGAAAAATAAAATATTTTTTAAATAATAAAAATAAAAAAGATATTGAGAAATAATAGACTACATAACTTGTAGTCTTGACATCAGAAACAACACGTGAACCGCAAACTTAGAAATAAAACGTTTATATAACATATAATCAAACCCCTTTGGATATTGCACATTGTCGACATTTACCTAAAACATGTGTTTTTCTTTTTTGTAAATTTCTATGTCTGCATATTGATTGCCGTATGTCTTGTATTGTTATGAGTTTTCTCTGTAATCAGCTTGACCGGCTTGGTTTTTTTTGGTGTAAATGCTGAATAAATAAATGTAAATAATAAATAATAAATTTTTTTTATTCAACATTTTGTATTGCCTTAACCAGTAATGTAAATTGTGTTTCAGTAATTATTATTATTATTATTATTATTATTATTATTATTATTATTATTATTATTATAAGCAAGTAAACGAGCAAATGAGGAGTAAGTAAGCATTAACACAGCACTACCATCTCGTCATGTGTACACAAAAGGCATAGGCCGAGTTATCTGCCTTAACGATGTTAAGTTATTTTTTTAATGTTAAACAATGTTGGAGGCGGCAACAACTAATATGTGATTAAATAGTATACATTATCATTATTACTTAATCAATCGTCATATATTGTTTAAAAAAATATTCAATTCTGCATCCCACATGACTTCAAATCAATGACCAGGGTTAGCGGAACCCACAAAAAGACATTCTTTGCGCTGCATTCAATTTACGCACGAAACAGTAAAATTCGTTCTGTCATGAACTGTTCCAAACCTGACTGGTTTTTAACCTACAAAACAGCTTAACGCACTTTATTAACCATTTATATAGGATATTATGTAATAAATGGATTTAGCCCGCAGTTTCCAAGGAAAAAGGTGCATAAGTGGAATTGTGCCTATCATGGTGGCAGATACATCGGCCTAACAAACTCGCATTTCCTAAAAGATATTTTCCTCGAGAAAGTACATGGGTGGAATTGTGCCTACGATGTTGGCAGATAATTCGGCCTAACAAACTCCCAATTCTTCAAAGACATTTTCTTAAATTTATCTAGTCATAAATCGGATTTGTCAAAATGTCATCTGCAAATATCTTTTTATTTAAATAAAACAATAATCAAACAACACAAATACTGTTAAATATTCAATACATCTAAGATTTAAATAATCGTATTAAATCGGCGAACAACATTGACCTGTCCATTTGACCTTTCATCAGGAATATTCATGTTAGATGATAACTCTAATATATGATTTGAGGCCGCGGTAGCCTGATGGATAAGATTCCAGGGTCTCTCACCGCTGTGAGTTCGAATCCCACCCAGACCAAATGTGTGAATTTTCCTTGTCGTTAACGCGTTGGTCTTTACTGGTTCACCCGGTGTCAGTACGCTTGTCTGTGGTGTAATGACTCGGTGAGGTAGCACCTTAAAGTCGCCCTTAATGCGCGCTGGTACAAAGCAGACCATAAAACACACT
Source organism: Anadara kagoshimensis (assembly GCA_021292105.1). NCBI lineage: Eukaryota > Metazoa > Mollusca > Bivalvia > Arcoida > Arcidae > Anadara > Anadara kagoshimensis. The sequence goes on along the minus strand of CM037873.1, from coordinate 47,561,358 downwards.
TGCACTTCACATGCATACAAAAACTTGTTCATAGATTAATCCATATAGATAAATAAAGTAGTTAATTCTCGTCGCAAATAGCTGAAAAATTGCTGATGCGACATTAAACAACATTCAACCAACCGACCAAAACAAAATTCATGGTTTACACATAAACAGTGCATGTTTTCCATGATGTAGATGAACTGGGCACCTGTGTTCGCTCTACAGTATACATAATTGAGTATGAACTGGTATATAATAAATGGTTCAATTAAAGGTCAAGCGGACAGGTCATAATTGTTAGCCTATGCCGTTATTGATAGGGTCGAGTTTATATTACCGAATTCCGTGCTCGGTGTTGCAGACATTGCTTTTCAAATATGTTGTGTTTTAATTTTGTCATTACTACCCAGAGGCGGGCGTTCTGGGTGTATAAATTTAAAAAGAGTTCAGATTTTAAACTAATTCACAATCTAACACCCATTCATATTTAATCATTATTATGACATATCATGTTCTCTGGGACCAAAAGGACTTAATTACTTTGGGAATATACACACAGCGACATTGACGAAATTCACCATAACTCTGTTCACTAAATTATAGGTATACGGCATTGTTTTTTACGGAGACTATCAATAATTTGTAGGCAAAGCAGCACTTTTCCAATGTACAGGATCGACAATATGGAATTTACTATTACTTTTAGTCTGCACGTTAACTGCGTTATATAACAAAAAAACATTTTGATATTGCTACCGGTATCGTCGGTGTGAGACAGAAATCCATCAAATGGCATGAACTTTTTTCCTCGGAAAGTATCAATCATTTGTGAAAAGTGACACAATATTTACGCAACTTGTGAGGAAAGCAACACTTTTAGAAACTATAAGATATACATTTTGGAATGTTAATTTGTCAATGCGGCGTATTAACTTGCCAGCAAAGCAACACTTTTAGAAAATATAGGAGAAACATTCTGTAATATTAATTTCTGGATCTGACCTTTAAACTTGTGACGTATTAACTTGTGAGCAAAACAACACTATATACATTTTGGAATTTTAATTTGTAAATGTGGCGTATGAACTTTTCAGCAAAGCAACACTTTTAGAAAATATAAGATAACATTTTGAACATCATGTTAATTTGTGAGTGTGGCGTACTTTGTAGGTGTAGACAAAGTACAAAGCAAGATTTTGTATTTACAAGCTGGATAATGCGGTAAAAGGATTTAAGTTTTTTTTCAGTGATGGATTGCTTTAATTCAAGCCAGTTTTTATTTCTGCTGAAGTAAAACTTTTTATTCAGAAATTTTATTTGCAATGAACTAGAATTTTTCACGATATAACATTTTTCCAGTGATGGATGGACATAATTCAAGTCAGTTTTTATTTCTGCTGAAGTATAACTTTATCCAAAAATTTCATTTGCAATGAACTAGAATTTTTCACGATATAAGATTTCTTGAAAGTCTTATATTGGAATTCTTAGTGATTTTTCGGTGATTTTATTGATTTATTTTACCGATAACGAGTCGATCTTCTACAGCGGGTCTGTTAAAAGACCAATCAGTGTTGATGGTGCTTTAATTAATTATTAGTGCCACTAGATAGACAGCGTCTTCCATATAATTAATTTACTAATTATTTATCTGAATTTAATTTTGACATATGAGCATGATATCAAACTAGGATGATACATTATACACACATATATTATTAACCTTATTCACCTCAGTGACTTTAATTTGGACACATCAATTGGCAAAACAATGGCGTCAGTGGATGACATTGAAGTGGAAGAGTTTATAAAGTGTAGTATTTGTTTTCAGATATTCAACTCTCCGAGATACCTGCCATGTCTTCATACTTTTTGTGAATCTTGTTTGTCAGAACACATTAAATCGTCTGCTACAACAGAAAATTGTACCAAGACTCCTTCAAAAATCTTTCCTTGTCCACTGTGCAAGACAGATGTTTTGGCGCCTAATCCGACAATATGCCCTGAAGAATGGGTGGGAACATTCCCTGTCAACCATCTTATGGTCACTATTATGGATAAACAGAAATTGAAAAATAACGCCAAATCTTGTGATCCTTGCTTCGCAAGAAAGTTAGGCAAAACTGCAATCGCATGGTGTTCTGCTTGCGGTGAGGCGCTTTGTGAAAATTGTGAGGAATTTCACAGGAGTATGAAAATTTCCCGAGATCACAAAATTTTAAAAATTGAAGAAATAGCGTCAGAACAGCCTTTCATAACAACACACGAATACTGTGAAGAACATCGCGATAAGAAGATTGAAACTTTCTGCTACGACCATAACAAGCCATGTTGTTATGCGTGTATGACTTTATACCACCGGAAGTGTGATCACGTCACAACGTTGGATGAAGCCGCTACGGATGTTAGAAAAAAGACGGAATTAGCAGACTGCAAAGAACAAATGAAATCAATTCAGACGAAATTGGACGAATTATATTTGGCAACAGAAAGTAATATTAAAGATCTACACAATCAAAAAGAAGGCATCGAGAAAGAATTGAAAGCTTTGAGAGTAGAGATTAACAGGCACTTGGACGATCTAGAGAGCTTATTACAAGAAGAGTATACAAACTCACACAATGAACAAACAGACCAGTTGAAACAAAGAGCAACAGAGTTTGATAACAAGCGCAAAATGGTAGAAAACTCGCAAAAAATGTTAGATATGTGTACAAAACACGCAACAGATCAACAGCTATTCCTAGAAATGAAGAAACAACAAAGGCGCCAAAATGAGCTGAAGGACTTCCTGTTATCCCGAATTCCGGAAGTCAAACGTATCGACTTCGAGTTAAATGTGGAAGAAGATTTGCTTTGGATTACGTCATCACTTCAATCAATCGGTAACGTCACGATAAAAACGTCAAACTTTTCCGAGGATACAGGCACCTTTTTGAAAAGCCCAGCGCCCAAAGCAGCTATGCCAGCGTTTCTAAGAAGTTACAAGGTTGAAGAAATAACATCGTTCACTGTCAAAAATCCGGACCAATTTTCCCACTGGCATGGCATCGTTGTCCTTAAAGATGGAAGAATACTACTTTCGGATTGGACATCTAAGACCTTAGTTTTGTACTCGGAAGATGGAGAACTACAGGGAGAAATCCTACTTTCTGGACAGCCGTATGACGTCACTGTGATCACTGATAACGAACTCGCTGTATCTCGAAGGAGCGAAAGAACCATCGATATTGTGGATATCGAAAGAAAAGTCGTTACCCGTCAAATCAGATTACAACACATGTGTTTTGGTATAACTATACTTGATAACAAATTGGTTGTGGCTTGCGATACTAACATTGTAATTTTGACACTGGAGGGTAAGACCGTTCGTGAGATACCCGTCAACAGCGGTGTATACTGTGTCACCAGTTCAGGTAACGACGGGTCCATTTGTTATACCAATTTCGCGAGAGGAACTGTCAACTGCATGTCAATCGATGGGGTTTCTATTTTTAGCTATAGCGATGATGACCTCAAAGGAACACTGGGCGTCACCACTGACAACGACGGTAACGTCTACGTCGCGGGAAGAGAAAGGTCGTGTGTGTATCAGCTCTCTCCGGATGGGGTGATGATGAAAACAATTTTGTCAAAAGAGACTGGAGTTGAAAACCCATGGGCAGTTCAAATTGCTAAAGAAAGCAATAAGTTATTGGTGACCCACTCCGGGTCAAAGGTCACCTTATATACATTAATGGCGATGTATGATTACTACTAAGTTTTCATTTGTGAGCGTTTCAAATACTGGCGTCGTTCAACACTAATGACATCGTCGTGCAGTCCAAAATGCGGACAAAATGACCTCCAAAATCAAATAATACATGTATATGTATTTAAAGTTTGTCATTGTGCATTTTGACCACAAATATGCAGGAATTTGTTTTGTTTTTGATCTGATTATTATTTTACATATATCCGCTGATGATTTGAAATTCAAAATGGTTGCCATTTCCAATATGGTGGTCAAAATGCAGGCAGGATGAGGCTTAACTATTTTAAGTTGGGGACCCAGCTCACTTCAGAAAAGAAGTTTTAATAGTAATAATTAATTCAAATGTTTAAGCATTTAGGGGCCCAAACTGATTTTAGGAGCCATTGGCTACTGGGCCCCTGCTAATCTTCATTCTTGAAATGGTCTCTCAAATAATGAAAAATGTAAATCTAAACAGTTTTTGTAAGGATTTTATGCTGGATGGGTCCTCCTGGCTATGTACATGTATATATGGATATTCATGATGAAGGGTCAAGCGGACAGGTGAATTTTGTTTCATTATACTTATATTTTTGCTTATACATGTAATGTTTTTTGCACAGTATTTTTAAAGTTAACGTTTAACACTTGCAGCTTAAGTATAGCGTCAGTCATCAATAAATGTCAGAATCTTTTACAGTATTCTTCTTAATTATTAAGGAGGTTTTCAAAATCACATGTTTCCAATTATCTAACTGCCGTCAATTAAAATCTTGGGCAACAATCAAAGGGGTAAGGTAGGGTGGGGGTGGCTGGTCTTACTTATTTTTGTATTAGTACTTCCGGTCGCCTGCTAGCTGGCAAATTTGGCGGGTGCAGTTAAACGAATATTGTAATAAAGAAATATTCAAATTGTCTGTTATAAATTAAAAACTGCATATATCTCTTTCAGTTTCAGTTGTATAATTATTTAGTATAAGTATTTACTCTGCTGCAGAGAAAGGAACACCCCTTATATTTCAAAGATTTGAATAACACGGTTAAAATGAATTAATCATTTACTTACATGTAATAATCCTAATTAGAAGACGTTCATCGGAGTTGTGTTGAGTAATCATTTTGTAACGTCCAGTCAAGAATTGTTCACTTACATCAAGACGTCGCCAACTAAAGGCGAAGGTGCAGACATTTTGCACCGATGGCATTATCCAGCAGGGTTCTTTATTATGTCTCGTTTACCGTGACACGGGGCCTCGTTTATTTTAAGATCCCATTCGAAAGATCAGTGTTTTTCATTTCGTAATGCCCAGTACTTGGCGAAAGAACAGTCACTACCCAAAAGGATCGATTCATTGAATGGAGTTTTACGTAACAGTTAAGAATATGTCGTTTATATCGAGACGTCACCAGTTACAGGTGAAGTTACATCTACTGTTGACTATTGCAATGAGCCCAGGGTATAAAGCGGGAAAGATTGTTTTCACACGTCATGCCTTCTGTGACACGGGACATCAGCTCGGTAAGGTCTCTTCCGAAGGACCCCGTAACTTTCATTTCTAAATGCCGAGTGTTTTGCGAAAAAATAGTCACTACCTTGTTCAAAGCTGTGATCCGGTCGGGTTCGAACCTTCGATCTCCCACATACGAAGCGAACACTACCAACTGAACTACAGTAGTGATGGGTACACGTACAGTGCTTAAGTTAGTTGGGTCATGTCTGAGAATTCCCAATGAGAGAATTCCAAAAACACCATTTAATTAGACACCCCCTAAGGCAAGTTCAACATATGGCAAAGGACAGAGACAGAGGACGAATGTTGGTGCCTTATGTCCCAGCGGGGATGAAAAGGACAAGTGAGTAAAAATCACTGAATGTATTCCAGTATCACGGTGAATACGGCTTTTTAGGTACATTCAAGTTGTATCACCATGTCTTTGTCAGAATAAAAACTGACATAATCCGAAATTTAATTTTCTTAATACTCGTGTAAATATTGTTTTAGAATGTTGAAAAATGCACAAATTGCTCACATTTATTTGGTGTGTGTGTGTGTGGTGTGTGTGTGTGTGTGTGTGTGTGTGTGTGCCCTGACCTTCTAGCGTGGACGTAAATATATCACATGTGGTGGTTATGCCACCAGGCTTGCACATTCATTCTTTTCTGGGCACGTCACTGTGAGATACCCTGCACGTACCCACGCAGAGTGCGATATGGTAAAAATATCGTGTCCCCTATCCTGTGAGATTAATCTGTCACAAATGCGAGAAAATATCATATTTTGTCACCCTTCAAAGAAATTTCTTGTAAAGCGATTGGTTAACCTGCCAGGGTACATGAAACGATGTTCGGAAATGAAAGCACGCGACGTTTTGTGGTAAAAGGGAAGTAACTCGTGCATCTATGACGTCAAGTCATAGAAAATACGAAATGAAAGTTAAAAGGGTCCAACTGGTAACGCTTTGAAGGGTGACAAAAACGTTATACAGGTCTTTGGCAGGTTACACGGTCCCAATGTACCCCGTCAAAGATGAATGTACCCTGAGCCGCACATACATCTTTGACGGGGTACACGGGGCCGTGTAACCTGCCAAAGCCCTGTATAACTTATAGTATAAATCCTGCAAATGGTGACACTATTTGACGTCAAACATAAACCAGTTTGGAAAATCATATAGTTACCGGAAAATGTTGCTAGTTTTTGAGACAATCAACTATGATGTTCAAAGTTACGGCCAGTTGCCTTGCTAACAGCTGCATCTTTAAAACTCGACGAAACCCGTAATAACTCAAAACCGATATCTGCAGCAACAGTTCCCATACAGTGGTGACTACCAGTCCAGACCCTATAAAATGGCACCAAACTTACTGGTCTGAGTATTATAAACCTTGATCTATAAAAAGAACTATGATCTGTCGGTATATCCACTCGTCAGAGCTCGAATGATCCCGTACTTTCAGTTGAATGGCTAAATAGTGATTATCGTGATCACAGAGGCCAGTTTCATAATAAATTTAAAAAATGCTCATAAGTATATAAAAAATGATATTATAGCTTGTAGATTTAGAAGTGAGTACCGGTTACCTTTGAAAATTATTGCTTTTTATTTAGTTCTTCGATCCACATCAGCATTTGTAGTTGACACGAACGCTGATTGTGAAAAACATGATCGTAATGCGAATTTTAAGCTACTTTTACATGGACGGGCTTAGCTACATCGGGCAAAATTACAACTTTTTTCTGTGTTTTCCGTGTGAACATTTTACTAAAATTTTAAGTTATGTCCAAAAATTTAATGTCAATTTAAAGAATATTTATTTGGGAACAAAATGGCATCAAGATCACGATGATCGGACACAAATTAAAAAAGTAATGTAAAATTTTGTCAGAGTACCTACAAGTCAAAGATCTGATTCGTTGTTTCCCTTTACTTTTTTATATACTTATGGATATTTTTAAATTTATTATGAAACTGGCCCCTGTGCTCCTGTCAAGGCATGCTTTGTTTGAATTTACCGCCATTTCTAACTTCGGGTTAGCTCCCTTTGTCAACGTTCGTGTACTTCCGTTTGTACTTTCGGGTTCACTCGGAATAAAAAAAGATGGCGGTGAGCGAGAAAGTTTTTCATCAATAAAGAAAAGATGATTTGGAGTAAAAAATTGAAGACGTCAAGGTATATATAAAATCAGGAATTTATTTAGACCAAAGCGTCTATTAAATGCATTCACTAATGCATTCACAGTCTGCTAAAAGTAATGAAGCCGGCAGATGAGAAGTCGACGAAAGATAAATACAAAAAATCGACCAAACGGCAAAAGATCGATCAGTTGTAACTGTATTTCCCAAATCAAGGAAATGTGCCGTCTGAACGATTGTGTATTCTCCAAAGTTTCTCTAAATATTTAACCCAGAAATAGAACCATTTATTTAGAAGTGCCACCGGTGTTAAATTGTATAAACCCCCACCCCCGCGATCCACATAAATTTAGTTGTGTTGTGAACTCTTAGAATTGTGCTGAGCATAGAATAATGTTTTACAAACAGATACTTAATATTATCACATTTCTGGGGAGGTGGGGGTGCTGTTTAACACACTTATAATACCATAGAATAAATGATAAGTGATTATAGTATATGTAACAGTTCCATGTTCCCCGAAATATAAAATGGGAATGGAAGTGGGGAAATGTTGTAACAGGAAAGTGGAAACACCAGAAAAAATCACTGCCTCAACGAGTGCCCTGCTTGAAGATCGAATCCGGCCCTCGTTCGAGCATTCTACCACAAGGCTTAAAGATCAGGACCAGACAGTCTGGCAGTAAATCGCTCTTTTATATCTACTATATTATATATACAACACCACGACTAGCTCAGCCCCTCGCCCTACAATATACTTATAGAGTGGCCAAACCAGGACCTTACCAATACTAACTGACTTAACTACCAGATCCACCTATGAAGCTATATCCTCCTCAATATTAAGTGTGTATAGTTTTACACACCAGCTATGTCATTTCATTTAAAAAAATTCTAGAGTGTTCACTGAAATAGTTTTTATATGGTACGAAATAGATGGTACAAGATCAACATTGATAGGAGATGTACATATCGTTAGCTCAAGTTAGCTTGCTCATTTTCCTGGGAGTTATGAGCCTTTGAATATAAGTGGAAATCACAAAAAAGTAACCCTATGAAGATTGAAGAACTCATGGGAAAAAAACCTTTGATCAAAAGTACTTACAGTTTCTTACTTATCCTCTTCATCCCCGCAAGGACATAAGGCATCTTTTGCTTGTTGACGCCTCTGTAACTAGATTGTTTTTCTAGGGTTGGGTAGATAGCCCAATGCCAAACCTCCACTCTGGTGGGTTGTGTTATTCTCTCTGAGATTTCCTTCCCATAGATGATTGCAATCCATATGCTAACAGGATCATCTACCTGGATTTTCTGTCTGAGTTTCTGAGCAGCAGAGCTATTGGCCCATAGCTGGGGCAAGGTTGGTGAGAGCCAGGGCATGTCCACATGCCATTGGGCCTGCACTCTGAGACAGAAGAACTATTGACCCATAGTTGGGGCAAGGTTGGTGAGAGCCAGGGCATGTCCACATGCAAGTGGGCCTGCACTTTGAGGCAGAAGAACTATTGATCCATAACTGAGGCAAGGTTGGTGAGAGCCAGGGCATGTCCACATGCAAGTGGGCCTGCACTTTGAGGCAGAAAAACTATTGATCCATAACTGGGGCAAGGTTGGTGAGAGCCAAGGCATGTCCACATGCAAGTGGGCCTGCACTCTGAGGCAGAAGAACTATTGATCCATAACTGGGGCAAGGTTGGTGAGAGCCAGGGCATGTCCACATGCCATTGGGCCTGCACTCTGAGGCAGAAGAACTATTGACCCATAGTTGGGGCAAGGTTGGTGAGAGCCAGGGCATGTCCACATGCAAGTGGGCCTGCACTTTGAGGCAGAAGAACTATTGATCCATAACTGGGGCAAGGTTGGTGAGAGCCAGGGCATGTCCACATGCCATTGGGCCTGCACTCTGAGGCAGAAGAACTATTGACCCATAGTTGGGGCAAGGTTGGTGAGAGCCAGGGCATGTCCACATGCAAGTGGGCCTGCACTTTGAGGCAGAAGAACTATTGATCCATAACTGGGGCAAGGTTAGTGAGAGCCAGGGCATGTCCACATGCAAGTGGGCCTGCACTTTGAGGCAGAAGAACTATTGATCCATAACTGGGGCAAGGTTGGTGAGAGCCAGGGCATGTCCACATGCCAGTGGGCCTGCACTCTGCACCTCTAGGGTCCTTGGTACCCTGAGATCCCTTGATAAAAAGTGGAATTCACAAAAAGTAATCCTTTGAACATAAGTGGAAAGCACAAAAAGTAGCCCTTTGAACATAAGTAGAAATCACAAAAAGTAGCCCTTTGAACATAACAGTTAAGTGAAAATCACAAAAAATGTACCCAATGGTTATGGATCCTAATTTACCAAATTTGCTTGTTTATTTACAGATGTGAAAGACAAGATGTATCATGGCCAGTAAGAAAATAGACATCAATACAGCTGATGTAGAACATTTTGAAAATCTAAGAGGTGTCGGCCATTGTAAAGCGGAAGCTATTGTAAAACATAGAAAAGTAAGCACATACATTTCTTATTTTGAAAAGAAAAAAATGTTATTGTGATTTTTTTTTTTTAATTTAGAATAAGAACAAAGATTGTTATGCATATCACTAAATGCAAGGTTTCCACAATCTTAAAATTATTAGGAGAAAAATTTTCAAAATGAGTGAGAAAATGGTTTTTAAGTATTTTTTCCACAAAATGTTCAAAATGATTGAGAATATGGTTTTTAAGTATTTTTTTCCCACATATTTGCTAAAGATAGGTTACTTTTTGTAAAAAAAAAAGAAAATGTCTCAGAAATAAGTAGCTAATGTCTATTTTGGCTTTCAGGATTAGAAACAAAATAATAGTGTTGCAACATTTGTTCACCTGAATTTACAGTGAACATAATTATGATGTCTGTGATGTGCAAGGGATCAACTCTTTTGAAACAATTTTGTACACACAGTACTGTAAAATTATTATCAAAAAAATGTCAAAATGAGTAAATCAGAGTGTCTTTTTTTGATCATTTTTCTCAAAATGTGGATTGATTTTTTTTCCCAATTTTATTTCAAGGTTCTTCCAAAAAATTTCCAGAAAAAAATCCCTGCAATGGTTCCTGTAAGAACAGTAAAAGAGAATTTATGAAATATATAACAAGTTTGACTAAAAAGTTGTACTGTTCCAAACAGTGAATTACACTTTATTTCCATAGAAAATCAAACAAACTTGATTAAAAATTGATATTTTCACTTACTTGTACCTAGTCGTAACAGGAAATCTGTATGCCCATACTTGAATAGTGTATAATATTTCTGCACAGAGTAAAACATTGGGGCTATGGGGAATAAACTTGTTGAAAAACCTGGCAAATGGCTCATGGCGTAAAATGTCAGCAAGGACATCACTTCCGGTATAAATATTGCCATTTTTTGCCATGTAAAATGCACATAAGGCCAAATTTTTTCTTTCTACAGAAATACATTGTACTTTATGACATTTGTGGATGCACATAGATTTTCAGTCATGACTAGGTACAAGTAAGTGAACAATATCAAACAATGTTTAAGATTATTGGATTTTCTATAGAAATAAAGCATAATTCACTGTTATACCACTGCGGTAGCTCAGTTGGTAGAGTGCTCGCTCTTAAAGTGGGAGGTCGTGGGTTCGAACCCTGATCGAGTCTGACCCAAGACTTAAAAGTGGGTAGTAACTGTACTTTCACCAAGCACTCGGCCTTACGAAATAAAAGTCACAGTCCTTTCCAATGGGAACTTAAAATAAATGAGGTCCCGTGTCATGGTAGTCTTGGCACAATAAAGAACCTTGCTGTATAATGCCATCAGTGCAATGCATAGGCAAAATTTCTGAACATTTGCCTATAGCTGGCGACATCAAGTGAAAAATTCTTGACTGGGACTTTAAACACCATTACTCAACTCAATTCATAATTCACTCACAAACACAGCGATTTGGACATTAGGTCTTGAACCTTAGTGTTGTGTTAATTTATATTTGCTTTCAACTTTTTATTTTAGTCTATTGGTGGATTTTCTGAAGTAAATGACTTGAGTAAAGTTCCTGGAGTCGGACATGGAATTGTTGAACTAAATAGAGGAAGTCTGTCCTGCACTGTGGCTTCCTCTACACGATCACGTAGAAACACCAGGTATGTACGGTGAAGTAAAGCAGACTCTCAACAAATGTCCTTTAGGTCAGAAATGATGACTTGTTTCAGAAATACCATAAAACATTCATTGATGATCAAAGGATATAACAATTCATTGTGTTTTGTGATATTTACATATTTTATGATTTAATCTTCTCAATATTCCATACAATAAATCAGTGTAATAAAAATCATATTACACACATGTAATATCGTTTTCATAACCTCGGTAATCAGCGTGTAGCATTCCAATGTGTGTGTTTGTGTGTGTGTTGTTGTTGAATGTTGTTTTACGTTGCATCATCATTTTTTCAGCTATTCGGGAAGAGAACTACTTTATTAAGCTCCATAGATTAATCTATGAACAAGTTTGTGCATGCATGTGAAGTGCAAGTGTGTTTTATGGTCTGCCTTGTACCAGCATACACTCAGGGCGATTTTAAGGTGCTAGCTCAATGAGTCTGTATGCTGTAGACAAGCGTACCACTCCCCCAGTCACATTATACTGACACCGAGTGAACCAGTAAAGGCCAAAGGCAAGGAAAATTTACCTTCCCACATGTGGTCTGAGCGAGATTGACAGCGGTGAGAGACCCTGGACTCGTTGACTAACATTGACGTATATTAGATAAAATCAGTGGTTTTAATAAAGCCTACAAGGCAACAAAAGTTGTCTGCTACTAATTTGAATTTGTATGTCGCCTATTTCCAAAAAGTTGACATCTTGTGAATATGTTTTGCAATACATATAAGTCCATACTTGCTGTCTTTTTGTAATATTTAAAATTTAATGAATGGGCTGTATAACTGTGTCACAATTTTCCCCCTACTACAATATGGTATTACAGTCAAAACTGTCTATAAAGGCCACCCAAGGGGAAGGTAAAAGTGGTCTTTATGGGCAGGTGGCCTTAATATACAGGTTTAAATAATATGAAATAAACACAATTTGGATACAATTCTACTGGCCTTTAAAAGCAGGTGGCCCTAATATAGAGGCGACCTTTAAGGTAGGTTGGACTGTATACATTTACATGTATCTTACTATGAGAGTCAGTGTGTTTTTGACAGTGAGTGAATTACAGCTTTTTTCCTTAGAAAATCCTATAAACTTGAATAAAGATTTATAGGTCGCTCGACTCGTTACAATGGGTGGTCCAACTTGAGCTGACAAAAATGCTGTATAACATGGTTAAATTATAATACCGTAAAATCTCGATTCATTGCCACCATTTGTTCAGTCAAATTTTGGCGTTTTAAAGGTGTTTAGTGATAAATTGGGGGAGGCTGATCAAGAAAAACATAAACAAAATGGATTTTGGGACTTCAAAGTAGTGTGGCGATAAGCAAGGTGGCAAAGTTATTGAGGGGCATTATAACAAGGTTTTACTGTACTTTATTTTGTTTCAGGGGACGGAGATCAAGAAATGAATTACCCGAACCTGTGATAAGTGCTTCCTCGCCAAAACCATGTAGTAGTACTAGTAGTACGAATAGTAACAATGGACAGTCGAAAACCAGTCTTAGGCTGTCTACTGGTAGGAAGACCCGAAGTACAGCGGACAGTCCAGATGTGTCCTCTAGTACCGTTAGTAGAGCATCTGTCACTACTACAAAAGACTCTGTCAAACAGGAATTACCTGTTAAAAGAGAAGCTTCAGATCATGTATCAGTTTCAGTAGGATCTAAGAGTTCTGTTAACCCAGATGAGGAATGTCGGATGAGTGACGATGGTGATGCCGATGTCCAGAATTTATCTGAAGATGAACAGTTGTGCAGCAGTGATGATGATAGGGATGTTCCTGAGTTCAGACACATGCCACTTGTTCATTCAGATGTATCGTCACTTCGGAATGCCTCCCCATTTTATCGATCCAGAATTCCAGTTCCTGTTTTGGTAAGAATTGAGTTGATATGTTCTTTTTATACTGTCAATACTTTCAGTATTTTAATGATTTATTTATTAATTGACTGCGAAACAGTTCATGATAGAATTGTGACCACTATGGTAGCTCAGTTGGTAGAGTGCTCACTCTGTAAGTGGAGTCATGGGTTTAAACCTCATTACGAAATGAAAGTCACAGTTCTCTAGGATTGGAACTTGAAATAAACGAAGCCCTGTGTCACGGTCATAGGCATTGTACAATAAAGAACACTGCTGTATAATGCCGTTAGCGCATCACACATGCTGCGGAAAACTATCTGCACCTTGACCTATAGTTGGTGTTGTCTCGATCGAAGTGAAATATTCTTGACTGGGATGTTTTACACCATTACTCAACTTATGTTAGATTTTCAGCTCTCACAAAATAGTTTACAAGAATTTTGGTCCAGTAAAGTAGCAGATTCTACTAGACTAAATGAAGTTTTACCAAGCAGAATTAGAAAATGATCAAAATGAATAATTAGGTTTAAATTGACATCGCAGACAGTGCCTTTTATGTTCTGACACTAGGAGTCATTACGGTACTGAAGTAGCGTCACGACAACTAATGACGTACTATTGTCAGTGATGTCATGAATTGGCACATTTCAGGCCAAGTTTTCGTTCTTTTTGTGTGTAATTCAAGCATGCCAGGTCTTTGTCGGAACATTGATGGCATGGCCGGCGATCCGTCAATTGTTTTAACTCCCTGTCATTTTGGAATTTTAATTGTTGTTCACGAAAGTTAAGTTCATAATTCTGATTACACCTAGATGTATTTATATATATCCCCTGAAAATGAAGTTTATGGATGTATATAACTATCATAAATCATAAAAAAAGGATTTCTTATATCTTTCATACTTTGGTAAACATTTAGATAGACCTGCCTCACAGGGATTTCCAATCAACAGATATGCCCACTGTGTTCCAACAAAAGCCAAGCATGCTTGAATTACACACAAAAAGAATGAAAACTTGTCCTGAAATTGTGCCATTTAATGATGTCACTGACACTAGTACGTCATTAGTTGTCTTGACACTGTGATGGCGGCCAATGTCGGAACATAAAAGGCATGGCCTGTGATACGTCAATTGTTTACACACACATGACATCATTGGGAACATTCAATTGATGAATAATCCTGTTTACCAGACAGGTTTAATTGTAGGGAACCAGTAGGTAGATTGGGGAATTTTGATTTTAGTACAATCAAACCTGTCTATAAAGGCTACCCAAGGGAACCAGTAAAAGTGGTCTTTATGGGCAGGTGGTACAGTCAAACCTGTCTATAAAGGACACCCAAGAGAATCCGTAAAAGTGGCCTTTATGGCCAGGTAGCTTTATGGGCAGGTGGCCTTTATATACAGGTACAAATAATATGAATAAAGAACAATTTGGATACAATTTTATAGGTCTTTATAAGCAAGTGGTCCTTATATACAGGTGGACTTGAAGGCAGATTGGACTGTAAATCATAACCCGATTATCTTGTGAAACATGTGTCTTCAATTTGCAAATTTAGTTAAAAAATTTTATTATCTTTTTTTATGGTTGGTGAAATTATAAAATTGCTTGAATCCCTAGTTGTTATTTAGATTTACTGTTTATGTATCTAGTGACCTATATTTTTAGATGAAGAGAAAAATAGGAAGGGAAGATGTTGGAATTATACCGGGAAAACGATTTTGTACTGGGGGATATTCAGGGTAAGACTAATAGAATCTACCCCTGTCTTGTAGTGGGGACATATGTATCTCAGCCTGAGGGGTGAGAATCTATATTTTATTGAGCAAGACTTGCCGAGGTCGGGAAAAAAAAGAATCTCATCCCGACAGTTGAGATTTCTATGTCTTCATTAAAAAGCAGGGGTTAACTTTTTTTCTCCCATATCCAATATTATCCAGTTTTGTGAAGGTTGTAAGGTAAAAATTAGTCAAAAAGTTAAATTTTTAACATTGTAACCAATGACATCACAATCTAAATTGTTCATGTCACAATCAAAGTGATATTGTGACATCATAGGTCATGTAGATTACTTTTACCCTAGTGTATGACCTGTGATGTCATTACCATTTAAAGTAGCAGGCTAATTTTTAAAAGAAATAGGCAGTTCATTGACACCAAAAAACTAACTAGACATTGGATTTAACCACTTGGAAAGCAAAATAGCCAGAATCTTTTTAGAGAATAGTTGGCATTTTTCACTGGCTATCGGTTTTTTTTGACATCCCTGATGACAGATAAATCTTGCCCTGTTAAAACGTGTGATTTTCAGATATGAAAGAACAATAATTTAAAGATATCCCTGGAAGCAAAATATAGGGGGCAATATAGAAATAATTCTGTCTTCTGGCTGTCCATCCCAGTCTCTTGTCCCCATCCATAGCTTCCATAGCCATAGATGAATTTTCAGTCAAACTTGGAATACATGTAAACCAACATCAGACGATGGGTCACACACCTATTTAATATTCATAGGTCACAAGGTCAGATCTTAAAAATAACAACTTTGCTGTGTTTGGTGATTGGAATATTTGTCTCAAAAGAGACTGCTCTAAGTGGAAGCAGAATTGTCAGCCATTACTAACTCTCCATAACCATTTTGAATGTCTACCCTAATTTATGGTGATATTTGAGATCTCTAGTATTCCACTGAAATGTGATTCCCTTGGCTATTATAGTGTCTGGATGAAAGTGAAATAATTTTGACCAATATAAAAACTATATACGTGTACACATGCTTGTTAAGCTACATTGCTGTGATGTGAAACAGACAAAAACAACGTACAATTTTGATGTTATTGATTATTAATGTAATTGACCATTATATATGGAACATATCTACAGGTGAGCAGTTAAGGCCCATTGGTTTCTTGTTATTTAAGATGTTCACTTTTCCCCAATTTTTAAAAAAGTGCAAATTTTCCCAAATGTTTACACAGAGGGTAGTAATTAAAAAATAACAAAACCACAGAGGTTATCAAAGGGTTCCATAAAGAAGTTTTACTGTTTATTGTGCTAATTTAGAAGTTTATTTCACATTAAAAATCCTTTTAAGGTTTTTTTGGTACAGTTGAACAATAATAAAATATGCCATGTTTTCATCAAATAATAAATCTCTAACTATTGTTAGCACTACCGTAGCTCAGTTGGTAGGGTTCCCGCTTTGTATATAGGAGGTCAGGGGTTCAACACCCTGGCTGGGTCTGACAGAATTGAAAATAGCCGCAGTCTTCTAGAAGAGACTTTAAAAACTAATGCCAAGTGTCACTACAGGCATGGCACAACTAAGAACCTTACCTGCACATTGCCCTAAGTGCACTGCAAAGGTAAAAATTTCTGATACTTCACCTATAGCTGATGACATCTCGATATAAGTGAAATACTCTTTACTATGATGTAAAGTCCCTTTTAATCAATCAATCAAATCTTACTCTTGTTACAGAACTAGCACATTTGATAACTTGCGGCTTTGTCAGCAACATCTCGATATAAGTGAAATATTCTTGACTGGGATGTAAAGCCCCATTTAATCAATCAACAAATCTTACTCTTGTTACAGAACTAGCAGATTTTGGTTATTTGCGGCTTTGTCAGCAATGTCTCGATATAAGTAAAATATTCTTGACTGGGACATAAAGCCCATTTAATCAATCAATCAAATCTTATTCTTGTTTCAGAACTAGTACTTTTGGTAACTTGCGGCTTTGTCAGCAGATAATTCACAATGGTCAGCGACCTAGGATACCTTCCAAAGAACACCCTCCAGCCAGACTAGCTGAATGGCTGCAGATATTTCAGGTAGGATGAAATTTTTTTTTTATGGCATATTTAGGCATAAGCACAGCTGTAGGTCATCCGAGAAAGTTTTGCAAACTGCCAAGTAATTATATGTTATGTATTTGGTTCAAAGTAATTGTAACTTAGAGCTGCAAAAGGATTTTGTTTATAACTTTAGTATTTAGTTTTTGGGGTTTTTTTGTGTGTGTGAAAAAGAATAAGTGATAGAAAACTCCAAACTACTGTTTTAAAGCTGAAATTCTCAAAATTGTAAAAATTGGCACAGTGAATAAGAAAAAACATTTTGAAATATGAATGATGCAGAATATCGGCACCAAAAATCACCAAGCAAGAACCTGGCTACATCGAGGATAGAGAGTTATACCTTTTATTGTCTGGGAATTTGTTGTTATCTGTACTCAAGGGAGAGGGGGGGGGGGGTTTCCTAGATTTTTTCAGATAATACTTTGTTAAAATATAGATAAAAATATCTTTTTTATCCAGATTTTGTGAGAAGGATTAGAATTTTGAAATTATTCCCAGTATTAGAAACCAAAATAACAAATTATGGCATGCCATTACTACATTTCATCGGGAACAATAACCATTTTCCACACTAAAAAATTATCTCCAAATTGGGGCCAGAAATTAACCAACTGAACAAATCCATGTGCCAAAAAATAATTTCAAAACAGAACTGCACTCATCCCTTATTCATGTTATTATTCTTTTGATGTTCGAACAATTTCCAACAAGCCTTCTTCATGTTTTGCTCATAAGAAAAAGATGCAGGAAGACCCCTCCCTCTCCTCCCTCCCACATACACAATGAGTTTGGTTTAAATCTTAAAGTGATAATCTCATACTGTACATCCTTTGAACCAAATTTTCATTGAAAAGAAATTCTAATCTTTGATAATGGAAACTCAAAATGTCAAAATTATTACCCACATTCCTCTTGTCACTCAAGATTTCAACTTGGCATTGAAAGAATTAAGAATTCTTGTTGATAATATTTTTCCAGGGATAATAATTAGCAGGGGCCTTGTAGCCTAGGGACACAAAAGATAAGTCAGGGTCCCTAAATTTTGCACATTTATATATAGTTTACCTTGAATTTTGTGTAAACTAAAGGGAGATAATTTACCTTGTACGTTCACTTTTCTACACGCATGCATGTGTGATTGTGTGTTCTCACAAGATTAACAGGAACCCCAATAGTCAATGGCTCCTAAATATAAGTTTGGGCTCTTAAATTTAACTCATTTTAGCCATTTATTTCTGTTACGACTTCTTTTCTGAGTTGAGCTGGAGCCCCAACTCAAAATACATTTGTATTTCAAGTTTCATCCCTGATAATATCTCTTTCAGACATGGGGGAATGCAGAAAGACTGATGGCTCTAGATGAGTTAATACAGATTTGTGAACCTACTCAAGTACGACATATGATGCAAGTTATTGAACCACAGTTCCAACGAGACTTCATATCATTATTACCTAAAGAGGTAAAATATTAATATCTATTTATACCCCCGCAAACGTATCATTATTACCTAAAGAGGTAAAAAATTAATATATATTTATACCCCCACAAACGTATCATTATTACCTAAAGAGGTAAAAAATTAGTATATATTTATACCCACTGCAAACTAATTTGAAGGGGGTATATATATGAATCACCATGTCTGTCTGTCTGTCTTTATAACCCCTGCAAACTAGTTTGAGGGGCTATATGGGAATTGCCATGTCTGTCTGTCTGTCCATGCATAAAATCGCATCTGGGCCATATCTCATAATTGCATTAGATGAATGACATAAAACTTCACATGAATAATCTTCATGGTTCAAAGGTGTGTCATGACCTTGAACCAAGGTCATATTGGAAAGGTCAAGGTCCAGGAAAACATTAAACTCTTGTAGATGTTGGTTATCAAGAGACATTTCTAGTTACAATAAGAATTGATCTTCTTTAGATGAACCTATTTGTTTTTTCTGTCATTCAGTTGCTCATGAATACAGTGTGGGTCATGGCCTCTGATTATGTAAAATTTAACTATCTGATGACATCAAGGAATGTCATCCTATTACGCCAACCATGATAGGTCAGAATTCAAGCCTATTCCCATTTCTATCCGTATTTGAAAAAAGGTTGCTCCATCAATCCCAAATGTTTGTTGGAATCTTGAATAAAATTAATTATTGTGAAGAAAATTTTACATTTCTGACATGGTACCGTCCATCCATGATCTAATGTCAGAGTGATTATAAACCAGTTTTAGGTTTAAGAAATATAAATGATAAAACGGTAGCATTGAATTTATTAAAAACTCAAACAAACAAAAAGAATAAAAGAATTCATCCCTGCTTTGTAGTGAAAACATAGAAATCGCAAACTGATGGATAAGATTTTTTAATTTCCAGACCGAGGCTTGAATCTTATCCTTAAAGTTGAGATTTCTGTGTCTTCACATCAAAACAGGGATTGATTTTTTTTCTCCCAAATCCAATATATTCATGTTTCATAAAGGTTTTATGGTAAAAGGTATCCAAAATTATGCACAAACTGCAATGTAATCTCTCTCTCTCTCTCTCCAAACCTCCGATTCAATCAGTCTATTCATGTCAGAGACATAGTTTTTGGTTGATAAACAGTAGTAATTGATAACTTTATTTCATATAACTTATTCGGATAAAAAGACCTAAATATATATATATTTATATAATATTACAAATATATGCATGTATATATACATGTATATAGCATTATACCTCATTCATAAATACTGGCAATTGATTGGATGAGTGCAATCACATGACCAGGATGGAAATATCATATTTATCAAGTTTCCCTGTAATATATCCCTTATTTAGAACACAACATAATGTCACAATGATATGACGTCATTGATACAGAATCTATCTTGATGTTCTAGTGTTTGCCTCTAATGAATTCTGATAGGAAAAAATTAGGTTCCAAATGAAAAAATCAACTTTCTTTTTTATTGCCATGGTTTTTTTTACCTCTGTATAATAATTTTTTGCCTTTGAGTGAGGGAGATATGAACATTTATTCACCCTTAACAAGTCATATATTCCTCGGAAAATATTAAGAGGCCATGATGGCCTAATGGATAAGACGTCAGTCTACAAATCCAGGGTCTCTCACCACTGTAAGCTCGAGTTCCGCTCAGACCACATGTGGGAAAGTGAATTTTCCGTGCCATGGGCCTTTACTGGTTCACCTGGAATCGGTATAATGGACTGGGGGAGTGGTACGCTCGTCTGCAGGATATTGACTCTGTGAGCTAGCACCTTAAAGTCACCCTTAGCAGGGCTCAAAGTTGCGACTAAATTAGGAGCCATGGCGACCAAATTTTTCCATTGGCGACCAAATTTTACTCATAAGTCGCCAATTTGGCGACTGCTCTTCAGGGGGTTCAAAATTATGGATCATGGCATATTCCGTTTTTCTATTTGTGTTTTACATCTTGATAAAGTGTTTCCGGCACTCCTCAGCCGGCTTTGTGTACAAACTTTGTGGGAACTATGTATAGAGGGAATCTTTCTATATGTATATACAAAATGTCAAAAATGTTCTGAATAGAACAGTAATCATGGCTGGGAAGTGGCTGTCAATGTGTATTGATGAGCTTTTTCAAGGCAAGTACATGTGATGCTCCGGAAAAGCAGACAATATATCCATTGCCTGATGATTGATTGATAATAAATGTTTGATATTATACAGTATACAATGCGTTTTTAGATTATTTTTAGGATAAAATCACATTGATTTTATTGCCGGTGCCAAAACTGATAAAAGTCTCAATTGGCGCTTAAAAGTTTTAATTGGCGCCTAATATTTTCATATAAGGAGCCAGCCTGGCTTCTAGAATCAAAAAGTCACTTTGAGCCCTGCTTAGTGCGAGCTATGACAAGGCAGACCATACAGCACCGTTGCACTTCACATGCATACACAAAATTGTTTATAGATTAATCCATAGAGATTAATAAAATAGTTCTCATCACGAATAGCTGAAAAATTGCTGATGCGGCATTAAGCAACATTCAACCAACCAACCTCGGGAAAATTGACTTGTCAGTAAATAAATGTTCGTATCTCCCTCACTCGAAGGCAATAGATGTATAATATTATAAATATATAGATATGTACAGTCAAACCTATCTATAAAGGCCACCCAAGGGAACAAGTAAAAGTGGTCTTTATGGGCAGGTGGCCTTTATGCACAGGTTAAAATCATATGAATAAAGAACAATTAGAATACAATTTTACTGGCCTTTATAAGCAGGTGACCCTAATATAAAGGTGGCTTTTAAGGCAGGTTGGACTGTAATACAATAAAATAAATGCTTCTTTTACCTGTTTAAAAACGTGTTGCATTACATTTGTATATCAATCTTTTGTTGACAGTTAGCGTTGTACGTGTTGTCTTTCCTGGAACCAAGGGATTTACTAAGAGCTGCCCAGACTTGTCGTTATTGGAGAGTGCTAACCGAAGACAATTTATTATGGAGAGAGAAATGTAAAGATGAATCTATAGATGAGAATTTAGTGTACGGAAATAATCGGTTAAGGCGACGACATAATTCCCGATCTCCCTGGAAATCCCTGTATATGAGACAACATCAAATAGAACAAAATTGGCGATTTGTAGAACTTCGTTCTCCCAAGGTTTGCTCTTATTTATATATGTATACATTTATGTTTTATTCGCCGCTTGTTATTTCTTGTTCTTAGTTACATTGACAGAGCTGCCAACTGACCCGCAACCCGCGGGCCCGACCCTCATTTGGACATGAATTCTCGCTGACCTGCCAAGAAGGGGACCAACCCGCAAACGACCATAGAGTTTGAGGATTTGCAACGTTCATTCATCACCACTAAAATCTATCTGTAATCACGGCAAATTAGAGTGATTTACATGGGTGGACTAAGGTTGCAGTAGATTAATGTTGTGTCCAGGAGCGGATGAAAAATCACTATATCCATTTCTATAAGACATCACATGACAATGCACCATATATTTTTTAGCTCACCTGGCCAAAGGCCATGTGAGCTTTTGCCATCACTTGGCGTCCGCCGTCGTCGTCCGTCGTCCATCCGTAAACTTTTCACATTTTGACTATCTCCTCTGACACCACTGGAGCAATTTTAACCAAACTTTACAGGAATGATGTTTGGAAGGTCCTTTACTTAGATTGCCGAAATTTTTTTGATCCGCCAAAAAACATGGCTGCCAGCACAGAAGATAGTTTAACATTGGACCCTATGGGAAAAATGCATTTTTAACGATTTCCTCAAAAATTACTGAAGCAAATTTAACCAAACTTAAGAGGAATGGTGTAAGGAAGGTCCTTTATTTGGATTGCCAAAATTTTTCTGATCCGTCAAAAAACATGGCCGCCAGCGCAGAAGATAGTTTAACATTGGACCCTATGGGAAAAGCATATATTTGCTATCTTCTTTGAAACCGCTGAGCTAATTTGAACCAAACTTTACAGGAATAATGTATGTAAGGTCATTTACTAAGATTGCCCAAATTTTTCTGATCCGCCAAAAAAAATGGCCGCCAGGGCCAAACAAAGTTTAACATTGGGCCCTATGGGAAAACGCACATTTTGGCTATCTCCTCTGAAACGACTGAAGCGAATTCAATTAAACTTTACAGGAATGATGTATGGAAGGTCTTTTGCAAAGATTGCCGAAATTTTTCTAATCCGCCTAAAAACATGGCTGCCAGTGGGGAACATAGTTTAACATTTGACCCTATGGGAAAACACATTTTGGCTATCTCCTCTGAAACTACTGAAGCAAACTTAACCAAACTTTAGAGAAATGATGTATTGGAGGTCCTTCACAAAGAATGCCAAAATTTTTCTGATCCGCCTAAAAACATGGCCGCCAGGGCAGAAGATAGTTTAACATTGGACCCTATGGGAAAAATGAATATTTGGCTATCTCCTCAGAAATGACTGAAGCGAATTTAACCAAACTTTACAGAAATGATGTAAAGAAGGTCCTTTACTTAGATTGCCAAAATTTTTCTGATCTGCCAAAAAACATGGCCGCCAACGCAGAAGATAGTTTAATATTGGACCCTATGGGAAAAGCATATATATGCTATCTCCTCTGAAGCTAGTGAAGCAAATTGAATCAAACTTTACAGGAATGATGTATAGAAGGTCCTTTACTTAGATTGCCAAAATATTTCTAATCTGCCAAAAAACATGGCTGCCAGCGCAAAAGATAGTTAAACATTGGACCCTGTGGGAAAAATGCGTTTTTGACTATGTCCTCAGAAATGACTGAAGCAAATTGAACCAAACTTTACAGGAATGATGTATAGAAGGTCCTTTACATAGATTGCCAAAATTTTTCTGATCTGCCATAAAACATGGCTGCCAGCGGAGAATGTTGTTTTACATTGGACCCTATTGGAAAAGCATATATACAAATTTGCTTTAAAAGCATTTTAGTCAGGTGAGCGATACAGGCTCATCCTGAGCCTCTGGTTTATCAATTTTCAATTCTTTTGGTAGGGATGTACCCAGAGACTGTCGGCTTTCGGTCGGACCTGCAATTACACAAAATAGGGTTGGCAGCTCTGCATTGATGATTGTCAAGTGCGTGTTTTTGTGGTTTCGTGTTATTTGCGGGAGATATAGAAATATGTCTTGTCCGTTAGTACATCAGTACATGTTAAGTTTTTGTGTTAAAGTTTTTCAAACAGCTTAAATGATACTTCTTCATTATCAATTAAAATTTATTGCTCTAATATATTTTTAATTTGTGCATGTATGTGTTTCGAATAATAGAATCTTACACTGGTAACAGCGTAAGACAGAGATATCTCAAACAAAGGTTGAATATTTTCCTGGACATTGAAAATATTCATCCTAGTTTTAGATATATCTGTCTTACCCTGTCATTGATGTATGATTCTTTTTCTCACACATTTGCAACATAAAACATGATTTGTTTATAATAATAATGAATTAATAATAATAATTATAAAAAACATAGAAGAAAAGAAAAAATGGGAGATATCTTTATTTTCAGTAAAGCATTGATATTTTAGGGTTATTGAATTAATATTGTGAAATTTTGTCCCAAGTTGACTTGACATTTGCACGAGCTTGCTAGCATAATAAATCTTGTTTACTTCCATCAAGTATTTCATCTAAAATACTAAAAATCACATTTAACTAAAAAAAAAACCAATTTTTTAAAGCAAAAAAAAAACAAAAAAAAAAAAAAAAAAAAAAAAAATCTATAAATATAGTAATAATTCTGCAGATGATAATTAACTTGATAATTTTCTTTAAAAATAAAAAAAAATTAAAAAAAAAAATAAATAAATAAAAAAAATTGATAATACAAGATACCGGTATCAACATATTGTAGTTGGCATAAAAAAGAAATTATGATTTGCATGGCATGCATATTTGTCTTTATTATGCTTCAGGTTTTCTACATACCAGAATGTAACACAGATTTTTTTTCTGTATTTGAAATCAGGGCCTAAGAATTATTTGGATGATAATATGGATTTTGATTTATTATTTTAACCATTGTGTGATAGAAGTAGAGGCAATTTTGTCTAATACACATATTTCTTAATTAATTCTTGTAAATTTCAAAAATTAAAAAAAAGTATTCTATGTTGCCATTCCTGGTAGCCAAAATCGTCAATGTCTATTGTTATTATATTCTGAGTAATTCATTCAAAAAGCAACATATTTTAACACATTTGTGTAAAAATACTTTAAAAAGGACTACATATTTTCACAAGTTTTCGAAATTAGGTTACTAATAATTTGAAATTTGTAGAAACTTGGGTATTAGTGATTAAAAAAATACTTTTAAAGAATAACTTTATCTTTTTACAGTTACTAAAGGGACATGATGACCACGTAATTACATGTTTAGAATTTTGTGGTACACGAATCGTCAGTGGCTCAGATGATAATACACTCAAAGTCTGGTCAGCTGTTACTGGCAAGGTAACTTATATTTCTTTAATTGCTTAATTCAAATGTTCTTTGGCACTTGAAGCATCTAATTTTGACTGAATTTTGATACAGAATGAGCTCTGGCTCTCCAAAAGTTGGAGCCAAAGCTTTAGCTAATTTTAAAAATTCAGAGCCAATTAATTATTAAGTATTAATACTTAGAGTGATTTTTTCATATGTCGTTCTTCCAATCTGCTATATTAATTTTCTTGATTTAAAACTTTGAATTTTTCATACTTGTGTTAAAAAAAGACAGACAAAACAGTGATTTTTGTCTGTCTCAAAATGGAATTAAAAATTTTGCAGCAAAAATATCAGCCAAGTGCTATTTTGTGCAGCTAGAAATTAATTAACAATTGTCTAAATTGGCACATGAAAAAGCTAATGTTGCTAGTCTTGGAAAAAAAGTAAATTTTGAACCAAAATGGACCAAAACATACATATAATAATTATGGAGCAAAAATATGAGCCAAAAGCTATTTTTTGGAGACAGGAAAAAGCAATGGGCTAATTTGGCAAATGACAGAGCTAACCCTGTTGCCAGTCTTGGAAGAAGAGTCTTTTTTTAAAAACCTGATAAACCATTAGATACATTTAATAATTTTGCAGCAAAAAATATGAGCCAAAAGCTATTTTTGGAGCCAGAAAAAAGCAATGAGCTTAAATGGCAAATGACAGAGCTAACCCTGCTGCTAGTCTTGGAAGAAGAGTCTTTTTAAAAACCTGATGAACCAAAACATACATATAATAATTTTGGAGCAAAAAATATGAGCCAAAAGCTATTTTTTGGTGCCATAAATAAGCAAATGTGGTCTAAATTGGCTAACCCTGTTGCTAGTCTTTGAAGAAGAGTCAATTTTGAAATCTGATGGACCAAAACATACATATAATAATAGGGCGTTCATATCGGTGTATATTGAATTTAATTAAGAGCTCAAAAATATATATTTGTGATTTACTTATCTTGAAATTAGCAAACTGATTTACATAAAAATGTTGAAGCTCTGTAGCAACTCCTAATATAGTCCTATGCCTCATGAAGTCCAATGCTTCATGAAGTCCAATGCCTCATGAAGTCCAACTTGCCTTAAAGACCACCTCTATTTAACGGCCACCTGCTTATGCTTATAAGGGCCAGTAAAATTGTATCCCAATTGTTCTTTATTTATATTATTTGAACCTGTAAGGCCACCTGCCCATAAAGGCCACTTTGTCTGGTTCCCTTGGGTGATCTTTATAGACAGATTTGACTGTACAACACTTCATTAGGGGTTGGACTTCATTAGGCATTGTGCTTCATTAGGCATTTGTTACAAAGCTCACTCACCTTACATGGACATTACATAATCTTTTGTATATTTTGTGTTATAGTGTTTAAGGACCCTTGTTGGACACACAGGAGGGGTGTGGTCATCACAGATGGCTGGGAACATAGTGATCAGTGGTTCAACTGACCGTACGTTAAAAGTATGGAATGCGGACACTGGTCAATGTATACACACTTTATATGGTCATACCTCAACAGTCCGGTGTATGCATTTGCATGATAATGTGTAAGTTTATCTACCAGAGTTTGACTTGAACGTAGGCAGTGTAAGGTGTTTTAATCTAAAAGTCTTTGCTTTAGCCAGCTCAACCAGCTATGTCCACTTTTATTATTCTAAGAGAATCAATTACCACTGCTTTGTACTGTGGCTGTGTTGGTAGAGTGCTCGCTTTGTATTTGGGAGGTCAAGGGTCGGATCCTGACCGAGTCTAACCAAGAGGTAGAGACGGTTCTTTTGCCAATTGCTTGACATTTAAAAATGAAAGTCACAGGTGGGTTAGATCCTGACTGGGTCTGACCAAGAGGTAGTGACTGTTCTTCAATTGCTTGGCATTTAGAAATGAAAGTTGCAGAGCCCTTCCAAAGAGACCTTATAAACTGATGTCACATATCGAGGCAAGCGTGGCATGTTAAAGAACCCTCCCTGTACATTGCCCTGAGTGCATTGCAAAGGAGAATTTGTGCCATTTCACCTTAGCTGATGATGTCTTGACTGATAAAACCCTATTCAATTAATTATTAAGAGAATTAATGGATAGTATTGTTTTTGTATTTTCAGGGTTGTAAGTGGTTCTAGGGATGCCACATTAAGAGTGTGGGACATTGATACTGGACAATGCTTACATGTATTAATGGGACATGTGGCAGCAGTCAGATGTGTGCAATATGACGGGAGACGGGTCGTGAGCGGGGCTTACGATTACATGGTCAAAATATGGGACCCAGAAACGGAAAGTTGTCTACATACACTTCAGGGTCATACAAATAGAGTATATTCATTACAGGTAAAATTTGAGATGAAATTGATATTGTTGTTGTTGAATGTTGCTTAACGTCGCATCAGCAATTTTTCAGCTATTCGGAACGAGAACTAATTTATTAATCTCTATGGATTAATCTATGAACAAGTTCGTGTATATGCATTTAAAGTGCAAGTGTGTTTTATTGTCTGCCTTGTACTAGTTTGCACTCAAGGGGACTTTAAGGCGTTAGCTTACCAAGTAAGTATGTTGCAGACAAGCATACCATTCCCCCCAGTCACATTATACTGACACCGGATGAATAAAGGCCAACGACAAGGAAATATCACTTTCCCACATGTGGTTTGAGCAGGACTAGAACTGAGCAGTGAGAGACCTTGAGGCGAAATTTAATTGAGTTAAGCAATAGTGTTTTAAGCCCCAGTCAAGATTCTTTTACTTGTATTGAGGCTGTCTGTTCATAGATTGTGGAGGAATCCAGAGTGCCTAAAAGAGAAAACACAGATCTTTGGCAAGTGAACTGACAAACTGTCTTGCACTCGGAACTGCCAAAGTGGGAATCAAACCTAGGTGGTGAGAGTCACTTTGATCTGTAAGTGCAAGCTTTAGACCACTCGGCCACCTAGGCCCTGAGGTGGAAAATAGTTTGCCATAATACCAACTGGTGTTTCATAATATTTGAGCAGAACTATTATTTCCAATGAATGTAGAATTACATAAATTTTGATATTTTTGCCTCAAGAATGATGTTGTTCAACTCTACACAAATGGTATATATTTTGATCACGTGGAAGACTGGTGATTCCAATTTATTTTAAAAGTCACTTCTCGAGAGAATTCAATTTAGGATAAGCAGATATTCACAACGGGAATGAGTTTTTGTTAATTGATAGATGCTATAAATTATCAGAATTTGTCATAATTTTGAAATCTTCCAATTTTCACATTGGACATAACTATTCAAATGCACTTAATTTATCAGAATTTCGCGAACTAATTTGTGCTTTGCTATGGCCCAGTTTGGTCAGAACATTCGCCGTCAGTCTACATGTACATGATGTAGACATACAACTGTCAGTCTTCCCTTGACCAGCCCTTTTCAGTAAATTTTGAAAAAGAAGACAAATTTCTCAAAGTAGGCAGCAAGTATGGAGTAATATGTATTGCAAAACATATTTGAAGAAAAAGGTAAATTGATTGGAAGTAGGCGACAAACTTAATCCAAATCTAAACAAGTAAAAGGTAACTTTTAAGGGCTTGCTGCCTTTATCGACTATAGTCCTTGCACATAGGTCTGAACAGGGTAAGCTCTGGCTCTCAAAAAATTGGAGCCAAAAAAATTAACAAATTTGAAAATTTAGGAGCCAATTTTACGTTTAAGAGCTAGAATGACTAAAGAAACTAAAAGCGACAAAAAAGTTTTCATTGTAGTTTCTGCTGTATAGATTGTTTTTGAACTATTTGTAACACTTTTGTGAAAAAATTCATGATATTTGTCTGCCTCAGAATGAAATTGATGAAAATTATTTTGAAGCAGAAATGTTAACCAAATATTTTTTTTTTTTTAAGCCAGAAATTTTAGAAATAAGAAATTGGCTAAATTGGTGAATGACAGAGCGAACCCTGAAATCGCTCTGTATCTAAAATCTAAAATGATATTAATCATATGATTTGAAATATGTGTACTTGTAAAACTCTGGATTGTTTATAAAAGTAATTAAAAACACTTTGTATTAAACTTTGGTTACAACTCTTCCTCAGCTTATAGGACATTTACAAAAAATGATAACTACAGAGAAGGCATGTTTAAAATAAACATGTGCCCATCCCATTTTCTCTAAACTATGTAAGCTGATTGTAGAACACTTAGTGTGGTGTCTCCACTGTGGTAATTTGGTTGGTAGAACGTGAAAGAACACTGCTCCATCTCTTCCTGGTCAAATGATTTGTGACATAAAAATTAATAGCGACTTCTTTGCTGTAAGTCATCAATTTGGTTACCAAAATTTCTGTCATCAAAAGCTGACTGTGACCTTTTTTGGCTAAAAAAATGGTTGTCCACAAACAGAAAAATTAAATTATGAGAGATGTCTGGGAGAATAATCTAGGCACAGACTACTAGTATGTAATAAAAACAAGAAACAGTTTTACATATTAGAAATAAAAACAAAATAGCAACAGTTTTTGTTATTAATTTTTTTTATTAAAGTTTCTTTTAAAATTCTTTGACAACTATAATTTTTAATTGCCACCCAAAAATTTTTTGATAAGGAGCCACACAAGCTCCTAGATAAAAAAGCAGTTTTTAACCATGACATTCATTCACTTTCTATGGCCATCATCATCATATCATCATCACAATATCAGTGACAAGTATGACGTCTCTGTTTTCAGGATTACCCTGGATATATGAAACTTTCCATAGTTCCATGTTCCTTTCACTCTAAATTTTGATTACATACATGGTGAGTGTAGCTAGCAAAACAGGTGCTCACCCCTTCTGGAGCACACGGCTTCACTTCCCTGGTGGAAGTTCACATGTTTAACCTAATTTGCTAGTTTCAAAGTTTTCTATTTGTTTTGGGATTGTGGTCTGGACATGGATTGGTATGTTTGATTTTGACTCTGGGATTGAGGTTTGGACATGGATTGGTTTGTTTGATTTTGACTTTGGGATTGAGGTTTGGACATGGATTGGTTTGTTTGATTTTGACTTTGGGATTGAGGTTTGGACATGGATTGGTTTGTTTGATTTTGACTTTGGGATTGAGGTTTGGACATGGATTGGTTTGACTTTGGATGTTTCTTACATCAATTAATGATCTGATATTTATATTTTTTCAGTTTGATGGAACACATATAGTTAGCGGTTCACTAGATACATCAATCCGTGTGTGGGACGTTGAGACAGGGAACTGTTTACACACTTTAATTGGTCATCAATCATTGACCAGTGGTCTTGAACTCAAGGACAATATATTAGTATCTGGGAATGCAGATTCTACAGTTAAAGTTTGGGATATTACAACTGGACAGTGTCTACAAACTCTTCAAGGTATGATATCAGAATTTTGAAAACATATGTATTCATCCAGAATTTTGATTACATATGTATAGTGTGTCAAAGGGCAAAAAGGGCCCTTGAAACAAGCTAAGCAATGCAGAAACAGTTATTTAAGAAATCAAATGTTATCTGTTATGAAAACATGACTGTTTTTACCGTTTCTTCACAACTACTGGTGTGATTTCACTTTTATTGTTATTTTTGTATTCGTAACCCAATGTCAGTGTTTCAAAAATATAACAAGAAGTGAATATCTGTAATTTTTACCTAGGGCCCTTTTTGCATATGGGTGACCAAATGTGATATTTGTAAAATTTCATTGAGAACCTCTTGATTTTTGAAGGAATGTACATATTTTCCATGAGGATCACTTGAATGGTATCAACTGTGTCTTTACACTTACTCTGCTCTAAAAAAAATTTATAGAAAGGACCAGTAAAATGGTGACAAAATTAAAACCTGTATGTAAAGAACACCTTAACATGGAATGGGAGGAATTAATTGTGTTTTATGACCCAATCAAAATTCAGATATACTGCCTTGAAGGCCACCTCTATATGAGGGCCATCTGCTTATACAGACCAGTAGAATTGTATTCTAATTGTTCTATGAATCTGTATGTAAAGGTCACCTCTATATAACGACCACCTGCTTATAAAGGCCAGTAGAATTGTATCCCAATTGTTCTGTATTCATATAATTTGAACATGTATATAAAGGCTACCTGCCTATAAAAGCCATAAAGGCCACAAAGGCCACTTTTACTGGTTCCCTTTGGTGGCCTTATTAGACAGGTTTGACTGTATTGAGATGGTCAGTCTGGGAATGGTGAAGGAATCCAGAGTGTGTAGACAAATTCACTGGCCTTATGCAACATGTAAAGGAAAACTGACAAATTTTTGGCCGGTTTGCACAGAGTGCAAATCTGGTTTATAGTATGGTGAATGTCGGGCGGGCAGGCGGTGAAAATAGGGTACCAACTTTGTGAACTCAACTCCATCTACAGTTTTCAACCAAAAACCTTGAAACTTTACAGAATGTTTTTATGTATATATGTATTGAAGATGTGCACCTGACTTTATGGAAATATTTCAAGATTTTTTTCTCATTTTTCCAGACTTTGAAACTTAGCCACTTTTTAGCAAGTTTTTGAACGGGGGTACCTACTTTGTGAACTCAACTCCTCTTACAGTTTTTAAACCAAAAACCTTGAAACTTCACAGAATGTTTTTATAAATATTGAAGATGTGCACCCGACTTTTTGGAAATATTTCAGGATTTTTTCCCCATTTTTCCAGACTTTGAAACTTATTTACTTTGTACTGTATATATCAAAAGATTATCAAAGATGTGCACCTGACTTAATGGCAATCCGGCCCATTGAGTCTTTGACCCATTTTCTCGCATTAGGGTCTGCCAGACTTGGATTCAAACCTAGGCAATTGGATGTGCTGTGATTCATACAAGTACAGTCAAACCTGTCTATAAAGGCCACCAAAGGGAACCAGTAAAAGTGTCCTTTATGGGCAGGTGACATTTATATACAGGTTCAAATAATATGAATATAGAACAATTGGGATACAATTCTTCTGGCCTTTATAAGCAGGTGGCCCTTATATAGAGATGGTCTTTAAGGCAGGTTTGACTGGAGGTACTTTATACCACTTGGCCACTGAGGAGGCCTTGGATCAGAAAAATGTGGTTTATTTTATCATTTGTATATTTCAGGGCCAAACAAACATCAAAGTGCTGTTACTTGTTTACAATTTAACAAAAGATTTGTTATCACATCGTCTGACGATGGAACTGTCAAAATTTGGGACCTGAAAACTGGTGACTTTTTACGTAACCTCGTTGCTCTAGAAAGTGGAGGGAGTGGCGGTGTTGTGTGGCGTGTTAGATGTAGTAACACCAAACTTGTCTGTGCTGTCGGGAGTCGGAATGGAACTGAAGAAACTAAGTTATTAGTTTTGGATTTTGATGTTGATGATAAAAAAGTCACTGTTTAGTATTGGATATCAGAATTTACTTGAGTGATTTAAAATCACAGGGCTTAGAAGATTTTGATGGAATGTAAAGCGTCCTTGCACGTTTGTTCTAAGAACAGGCAGCAGAATTATTGTGAAACATCAAAACACAACATAGACCATTTATCTACATATGTATATGATAGGGCAGTCAATCTGCTTAATTTGGGGCCAAAAATGGGCCCCATACCCAGTGTTCAAAACCTATTTCCCCGTATTTTTATGAATTGCTCACTTTTTACTAATAAGGAACAGAATTATTACTCTTACATTTCTATTACTGTAAACATATTTTTTTTTTGTACGGTGGAAAATTTCACTATTTTTTAAATTGAAAAAAATTGTGAAATTTTCTTCTTCGTGAATTAAAACTATGTTATAGACACAAGAAGGATGAAATTGCAAAAATAACCCCCTCGCCAAATACCAACAAAACCATGAATACAATTTCATGAAAATTTTCACTCGCGAAAAAAAAAACCAAAATAAAAAAACATGTTTCCAGTATTTCCTCATGTGATATTTTCCCCAAAAATGGCGTGAAACATATGTTTTTCCAATTCCAAATGGCCCCAAAAAAGAAATGTGAAAGTCCTGTGTGATGAAGAACTGTCGAAAACAATTTACACCATTAGACTTTACTTTATAGGTAGAAATATCGAAAAGATTTACATGACCATCTGGAGTCCCTACTAATGTAGTTGGCATGTCACCAGAATCTGTTCTCATTGCACCTCTGAAGAGAGAGAAAATACCCGATATAACCACTCATTTAATGGTTTTCTTCATTGTTTCATATAAAATGCATCATCATCATTGAAACATTGATTCAAAATTTAATTTTTTGTTGATTTGGATCCAAAATATGAGAATGTGTTTACATGCAGGTTTATCTTAAAAATTCAAACTATTATTATTATTATTATTATTATTATTATTGATATTATTATTATTATTATTATTATTAATGTTGTATGTTCAGACCTTAGTATAGTTTCCTTCTAATGAATTTCTCAAAATAATATAGATTTATTATCCTTAAGAAGAAATTCCAAAACTTTGAATACAGTAAAACCTTGATATAAAACGTCTTGATAACTTTGCCATCTGGCTTATTGACATCCTTGGTACTCCAGTTTCCTCTAACATCTTTAAACTGACTGACTCAATATGAGTGGAAACATCTTGACTATGGCATAAAACAATTTTACTCTGTTAAGCGATTATTGCCACACTATCTTGAAGTCTCAGAATCCATTTCCTTTATGTTTTTCTCTTATAAGCCTTCCACGATATATATCGCCAAACCCTTTTTATATTGCCAAAATTTGACTTAACATATTGTGGTGATAAATCAAGTTTTTATAACATTTTTGCTATTGATTATTCAACACAAAGACTAAATTTTGGAGAAAATTTTAAAAATGATGATTTTTATATGAAAGAATGAAAAAAATCCCTCCTATGTTTATTTTTATTATCAATAACTAAAATTTTCCCTGATTTTTTAAAATCAATTATTGTGTATAATTTAAACATATATGTATTGTATCTAAACAGCAAATCTAACATGAAACAGCCTAGAAATAAGAGAGGTGGAATGTTCTATGATCTTTTATGTGAAAGACTTATGCTGTTGTTAATATTTTTATTGTTTGCATAGAAAGGATAAAATAGGGCATTACTCATGTTATAAATTATACGCTGCCATCCATAAATTATTATTCCACCTCCTCTTCAAAGAAGAGGGGGTATACTGGTTAACCTTACCTGTCCCTTCGTGGGGGGGTGTATGATGAATACACACCATGTTTGTCCCACTTCTAAATCAATAACATGGTGTGTGTACTGACAGTTTCAAGTGCGATGCACTGCCATCCTTAAGTAACTATACTAATTTATATTTGCCATAGGTTAAAATGATACATGTTATAATGACAAATTTCATTCATAGAATTGTATATACTGTATATCGCCTTATATTAACGCATATAAATTTTAGCGATTTGTTTCAATATAAGTGATTAACACATCTTTATTTTAGCGCCCCAAGTATTTCTTTGTACTCGGAGTCCCTTATAGGTAATTTTAGCAGTTTTATTTTAGCGAAAATATCTGACTGCCAAAAGCGCTAAAATAAATTTGCCGCTAAAATTTCACTGTTTACAGTATATAATTGTAATATTTTTGTACGGCGTTCATGTCAGTGAAAGCGTACATTAGTATGGCTTTCTGCCAAGATCAGGCTTCTTTACTATGAAACAGTACGTTGGAGAAATAATGCGCCTTGTGATTGAACCTGAAAGGAATATATCCATTCTATCGTGAGGTAGATGAATTCTGGTTTAAGTTTTTACAGTATTTGAAATTGATATCTTAACTTAATGATTTAACTCAACAAAGTTGATTTTCTTGAAAAACAATTTTCTTGGATTTTTTTTATTTATTTGAAGAAAAATATAAAAAACATGGGGAGAAAATATTTTTCAAGATGAAAATACTGTTTCAGTTGGAAAACAGTGAGCTTTAGTTGAATGATGTTTACAACAATTTGATTTTGTGAAGACTTTCAGTCTGTAATAATCTGATCAGTTTTAAAAATGTACAGTCAAACCTGTCAATAAAGACCACCCAAGGAAACAAGTAAAATTGGTCTTTATTGGTAGGTAACCTTTATATACAGGTTCAAATAATATGAATATAGAACATTTGGGATACAATTCTACTAGCCTTAATAAGCAGGTGGCCCTTATATAAAGGTGACCTTTAAAGCAGATTGTACTGTATATTTTATGGATGGCAGTGTATATTGGCAAGCTTCTATGAGTATTTTAAGGTTTTATGTTAATAACTCTTGGTCATTAGTATTCATAACTGCCATTAATTAATTCCTTAAACTCTGCCATATAGACTGTCCTTAGTTTATAATAAATATGTTGAACCAGAAAAAAAACCAAATCCTGTGAAAAACCAAAACCAATATTTTAGGCCATACCATTAAATTTGCTTGGTTAAATGAACTCCTGTATCATTCAAACATTATCTTTAAATGAGTAACCAGGGTAAAAAATTTTATCTATGGACCTTAGCGACGGACCCAGAAATTTTGGAAGGGGTGGCCCATTTTTGTGATGCGGTAAAATTGGCTAGTGGGTGTAGGGGTAGAATTTTTTTTTTAAATGTAGCATAGATTCCTGCTATCTGAGGAAATGAAACAGACAGGAATGATATCATGGACAGAAATAAAAGACGGGTTTCAACCCCTAGAACCACTAAACCCCCACCTCCCTTCTTTGTCTGCTGCTGACATAAATTTATTGAAATATCTGGGCTTAAAAGTCAACTTTCTAGCAACATCATTCTTTGGTATCTACTGGTGCAAAAACTAAACCTACTGGTCTAGTACCAATTTATCAAAGTTTTTGTTGGTCCTGAAAAATTGATTGGTACAAGATATTTTGGTACTTACTTTAGACTGGTGAAATTTTATTAGTTAGACTGGTGAAATTTTATTAGGTCTTGAATATTTTTGAACATAACCATTGTCAACTTAAAAATAAAAATATGACCCTAGTATGAATACCAATTGAGTTGACGGATAGAAGTCTATCATTGAGTTGACGGAGAGAAGTCCATCATGTTTTCTTGAAATTATTTATTGAATTTTAATTGAGAAAGATCCATTTAATTTGGACCTACAACACTTACATTTAAATATGATAGAAGATGAGGTGTTTTGTAGGTGGGTTTTTATTAATGTTACAAGGAAATAAAAAGTGTATTAAACCATATTCATTGTTACTAAAACCCCATTTTTCAGAGATGTAGGTACAGTTTACAAAAGTTTTATGGAATGTGCCGATTTTTTAAAACAAGATTTTGAGACTCTGACACTGTACATTAGGTCACCTCCTAATGAAACAGTGCCACTAGAAAAATTTATAAAATTTTGTTATATGTAACTACAATCTCTAAAAAGTTGAGTTTTAATTACAATGAGTATGTTTAAGGATAACTGAGACTGGGTTATTTCCCTTTCCAAAGGTTTGTGAATTTTTCAATAGACCATTTTCATATTTTCTATTCAGTAGGTAACATTCCTTTTTTTTCTTTGGAAGTGTTCCAGTTTATATTTAATTTGAATTTCTGTCCATCTTTTTGTCTGTTCAGACAATTGACGTATCGCCAGCCACACCTTTTATGTTCCGACACTGGCCGCCATCACGGTACCAAATCTGTGTCACGGCAACTAATGACATTCAGTGTCAGTGACGTCATTAAATAACGCAATTCAGGTCAAATTTTTTCTTTTTGTGTGTAAATCAAGCATGCTGGGTCTTTATCGGGAACATTGTGGGCGTGGTCGGCGATCTGTCAATTGTCCGGAGTAATTCTCCAACTCTATGAATCACTATGTTATAAAACTTTTTTGCAAAGCATCAGCATTGATAGGAAATGTGCATTATTAACTCAATTTACTTTGCTCATTTTTCTTGGAGTTATTTCCCTTGAACATAAATGCAAATCACAAAAAAAGTACCTAATGTTGGGAGATTGAATTTGCTAATTTCATCTAACTTTGATGGGTCTTTATCGGGAACATTGTGGGCGTGGTCGGCGATCTGTCAATTGTCCGGAGTAATTCTCCAACTCTATGAATCACTATGTTATAAAACTTTTTTGCAAAGCATCAGCATTGATAGGAAATGTGCATATTATTAACTCAATTTACTTTGCTCATTTTTCTTGGAGTTATTTCCCTTTGAACATAAATGCAAATCACAAAAAAAGTACCTAATGTTGGGAGATTGAATTTGCTAATTTCATCTAACTTTGATATTATTTAATATCTTAAGATCATGTAATCCATCATTAAAACACCATGTACAGTCAAACCTGTCTATCAAGGCCACCCAAGGGAACCAGTAAAAGTGGCCTTGGTGGGCAGGTGACCCTTATATAGGGTCCAAATAACATGGATAAAGAGCAGTTTTGGATAAAATTGTACTTGTCTTCAAAGCTTGTGGTCCTTATGTAGGAATGACTGTATTAAAGTGGAAATTTGTTCCGTCTTTCCTAAATTATGTTCCCCAAACAAAGTGGTAGACATATAATTGTTTTTACTCCATTTTTTTCACTAAAATTTTGACCACTTTCCTTTAAAATTATTTTACAGATCTTTATGAAACTTCCCAGGAACAATTTTTTGCTGGAGTAGATCTATCATTGTCTAATCATATTTTGCACATGGTTAGGGAATTTCTCAATTAGGGTCAGTTTGGAAGACACTTTTGAAATGGCGTCATTTCCGTTTTACATTAGGTGTGTTTAAGACTACACTGGCACAAGTTTTTAAAGATACGAGATCGGACAGGCATATAATTACCAAAACGGCTCTAAAAATCTGAAAAAAGAAACGATTCAATTCCAAGATATAATTTTATAAAGAGTATACTTTATTTCCATCATATACGGTACAAATATAATATCATTAACTTAAAACAAGGGCTGATCTGGTATTTGCATGCTGGTCCAATACCTCGTTTCTAGGCACTGGTGAAAGCGTAGTGGCTAGATAACACAATTTTAAACACGTCTCTTATCACTCTTATAGTATTAGAATAGAAAATATAAAAATATGAAAATGGTGTATTGTATGAAATTAAAAGGGGTTCAAAATTATGTCCATGACCATTTGCCTTTATTTTTGGTAGATCCCGTATAAATTTTTGAAAGTCCAATATCATCATTGGAAGGTCCATGTGCAATTATGTTATCACATATAGAAATGTAGGTAAAAAATGACATGTCCGTCAGACTTTTACAGTTAAAATATGATGGGTCCCAATGTAAAATCAATAGGTCCCGGACCTTGGACCTGGTGAATTTTGAACCCCTGAATTAAGGACTATATTGGTGCTATTATGTCTTACTCTAATCATGTTATTTTTAAAATGGTTAAGTTCATTATAATTTAAATTTTAAATTTTACTGTTAACTTGTTATTATACTTTTATGATAGAAAAATTTGTATAATTGCTGGTATTGTCTCCCTTTGTTACATGTGCGATTCTGTATTGGTTGACATATTTACTGTGTACATTAAAAGTATGCGGAGACATGGCTGAAAGTTTAAGGTGGCAAACTCGTAATTCTAGCACTGTGGGTTTTTAAGCCTTAGGCTGGCTGTATGGTAAATTTGTATATCCATAAGCAAGACAATTTAATTTCACATTGCTCCAGTCAACCCAGCTAGAGCTATTAAATGAATGGGTGTCCATCAAATGTACTACAATGTATGTGTATTTTACATGGTTATTTTATTTAGCTATCAAAATTTTTGTTAGAAATTCACAAACCATTTAAAAGTCTGTGAACAAAATTTAATGTTTGTGGCCTTTAAGGTAACTTTCTGCCATCATTTTGTTTTATTTGTGTAATTCCGACCTTTTAAAGAGTACCTTTATTATTTGATGTTTTATGTTATATGTCTTGAAAGTTAATACACATGTATAAATGTTATGATTGCATTAAAAAAAAAACCTCAGTTCTCACATCGTATGAACATATCAAACCATTAAGTTCATTGTGTGCTCTCTGATGAAAAAGGTAGGAAACTACCAAGAGAGAACAAGTATTCTCTGTAGCTTAAAGTGAATACTGTTTAGATATTTTGTTGTTTAAGTTTTCAATGTGTTGTTATTTTTTGTGCCAGTGAAAATTTTGTAACGGTCAGTGAGAGTCTTAATCACATTTGGCAATTTGTAGCAAACTTTAATTGCCTTACCAATTGCCAAACTCCGGCGAACTTTGCCATGCTCATCAAAGCTCACATGTACAGTACAGGCCTGTAACACTAAGCTAAGGAATAAGTGCCAAATGGGGTTTGTCCAGTGTACCATGTGATACCCCATGACATTTCTGAAGATTAATTATTTCCTTTTGAAATGGAATGGCTTCAGTTCATATTTTCCAGTAAAAATGATGTTATTCCTGGACACTTTGACGTAATCTTTTCCAAATCGTTCTGCACAAATGTTAAGGGTTATTGATCATGTGGTACTCTGGCGAACTCCATTGGCAGCTCATCTTGGCCTATGTTAGCTATACCCCAAAAGTAGTGATTTATATACCATTTGGCAGCTTTTTATTCGCTATCTATCCGTATCTTAACCACTCGACACCCGAGCGTCCACTCCTTTTCATTATCTTAGTGTTAAACTTTAGACAGGTCTGTACCGTGTATTGTGACTTGATACATGAGTTTGTTGGTGTGACATAACTGTTTGAAATCATTTATAACTAATTCAGCTATTGCAGACATGTAAATCTTTGGGTGTTAATGTAACAAAATTTACAAGAGGCAACTTTGAAGTAACTCGTAGAAGTCTAAAAGTCAAAAATTGGTTGTGATTGTATCAGTACTGTGTGATTCAGTTTGAAGTTTGTGGTCTCTAGTCTTATAACAAACATGAGGAAATAGAATCAGCCGATGACTTACAATATGTTATATCACTTCTTTAAGTCTTTTTATTACCCCTTTCATTTGAAAAAAATTCTGCACCTTTGCCTATAGCTGGCGATGTCTCGATATAAGTGAAATATTCTTGACTGGGAAGTTAAACCATTAATCAACTGAAGTCTACTCTTTCATTTGAATTATTTGTGCACCTAAAAATTTATAAGTTAAAAATTTCCAAAAATATAGTTGAAAGTTCTTTAAGAGTTCTGGAGGGATGTTTATAACTGGACATAAAGTACTGTATAACAAAAATATTTCTTAAATTGGGTCCTAAAAGGGTCTGACCCAAGACTTAAAAGTGGGTAGTGACTGTTCTTTTGGCATACATTCAGCATTACAGAATAAAAGTCATGGTTCTTCTGAATAGAAACTTAAAGTAAACGAAGTCCCTAGTCTTGGTAGGCTTGGCACGATAAAGAACCCTGCTGTATAATGCCATCAGCGCAATGCACTGGCAAAATTTATGTACCTTCTTCTATAGCTGTCGATGTCTCAATATAATTGAAATATTTTTGACTGGGACGTTAAACACCATTTCTCAACTCAATTCTCTTAACTTGGGTGTTCCAAAAAATCCAAAAAATGTTTTTTTTTCACCACCTGTCCTGTCTGAAAATCAGTCTAATTCATATCTGTACTGGCAGTGCACCTGTCAAAACAGAAAATATTGGAATATTGTCTTGATCTTGTTTTAGAAATCTGTCTCAACTGTTCCAAAATTAAATGAATTTTGTCTTTATATCAACATATATACGATTTAATGAACTGACTTCATGTACCATGAAATCATTAGTGAGTTTGTGATCAAAGGTCAAAGTTAAAAGGTCAAAGGTTAAATGATTATGAGTTCTGTATACTGTATAAGAAGAAACATCAGCAGTAGGAACCTTTTACGGTTTTTGTCTTCTACATTCTTCGCAGTTCAGACTGTAGGGAAAATATACCAAGAGAAATAAGACATTTTTAGTTGAGAAAATATATTTGCAGTTCAAGAGTCAACATGAAAATCATGAATATTTTTTCCTCGCAAATGTTTCTTCTTATATAGTACCTGTAATATATTCTGATAGATGTATCATGTGTGTTTGATGTTCTGCGTTATCTTTGTGAAATTGTGGTAGTATAAGGAAATGTCTGGTGATGTACTGTTTGAAAAAGAAATATCTGCTGGGATATTTGAACCATTTGTTGTATAATCAACATTTTACTCCCAACTCCAGGGTATTTTAGAAGCCTGTATAAAGCGATAGTGCTCAAGTATTTTACATTTATGGTACATGATTTCCAAAAACTTGTTCTTATCACTATCACCCCAGTCAAATGTAACCAATCTTTTACTTTTTGGGCCTCCAATCAAAAGAGTTCATACAAAGGGAAATAAAAACTGATGGCTACTGGTATTTATAACTTTCTTCTAACAACAATGCATGATTGGTATGTTAACAAAAATGTGAAATGGAGTTATTTTTTTCAATGGTCAGTGTTATTTTGATAGTGGTATATGTAATTATGATTGTGACGAGAGAGAGAGTTTGAGAAAGAGAGAGAGAGAGAGTTGGTGTTTTATTGTGTAAACTTGTTAATCCCAGATGATATTGTGTATAAACATATGGACTACATGTTTTTAATGTGGTGCATTAATTCAGAATAAATAAAAAAAAGTTTCAATTTTTTTTGTGTTTCTGTGATAAAATCTATTTTTCAGATTGGTTTAATAAGTAGAAGTCTGTGTTCTCTGTACCTGTGGTGGCCAAGTGGAAAAGGCGTTAACCTTCAACCCAAGGTATCTGACCATGCGAGTTCAATCTTGGTTAATTTGAAGTACAGTCAAACCTGTCTATAAAGGCCACCCAAGGGAACCAGCAAAAGTGGCCTTTATGGGCAGGTGGTCTTTATATACAGGTTCAAATAAATAGAATAAAGAACAATTGGGATATAATTTGACTGGCTTTGCCTGGCTTTTATAAGCAGGTGGCCTTTAAGGCAGGTTGGACTGTATAGGATTTTCCTGTTTTCTGCCTATTTTGATGGGTACTGTAACAGTATAATGCACCACCTGGTCCGATATTTATCTCCAACATTGTTTTCAACTGTATTAGCACTTAAAAAGGTCCCAAGAAGAAAACAGGACATAAATGCTTGGTTAGAAGCGACACACCACACATGAACTTATTTAGATTAATTTTTGAATTACCGGTACATATTAAACATGTTATACCAATGTTAATTTTACAGCACTAGACGGCTGTTTCAGAATCTTCATCAGTAGAGCTTGAACCAAAGGTTTGAAAAAATACTCAAAGGACCTATTGAAAAAAATGTCTAGTCAGAAATAGCTGAAAAATTAAAAAACTGTTGTTATGTGAAAAATACTAAGCCATGGAACACCTTGTGTCTAACTGTCTACGAGGTTTGAATCAAACCCGGGTTGTTGTCGAAGATTTTCAAGTTTGGTTCCAGAAGGTGGGTAGTTTTCTCCAAGCACTTTAAGTTTCTTTCACCATCCAAGAACTGTTCTACTTGATGATACAAGTGACTTTTAACTAGGAATTCTATAGCCAGGCTGGAAGATTCTCTGAAATTTTTTTTCAACATTTTGTACAAAGGATCCGTAACTTGCATCTAACTGCCTAGGCATCTTTCTTTCAAAAATATCTAACAGTGTATAAGTCGTCCATGATCTGATGGCAAAGTATACAGCAAGTCTATTTTGAATATTAAGGTAATTATAATGAATAAAGCACGAGCTGGCGTGATTATACAAATACTGTGATATTCTACTAACACATACAGTCCAACCTGTCTTAAAGGCCACCTGCTTATAAAGCCAGTAGAAATGTATCCAAATTGTTCTTTATTCATATTATTTTAACCTGTATATAAAGGCCACCTGGTGATAAAGGCCACTTTTACTGGTTACCTTGGGTAGCCTTTATAGAAACGCTTGACTGTATATCCGTTATTTAAACCTACCCGTGTTTATAAACACTCTGCCATCAGATCTTGGACAACTTATATAAGGTTTGATGAAATTCCATTGTAACAAACTCAAATTATTGTGCTTAATCTGTTTATAATAAGTGACATTCACCTTTGATTTTTGACCTCAAAAATCAATAAACCACTGGGGTGGCTCAGTTGGTAGAGTGCTTGCTCGGTAAGAGAGGTCATGGGTTCAAACCCGGTCGGGTCTAATCCAAGACTTGAAAGTGGGTAGTGACTGTTCTTTCGCCAAGCACTCGGCATTACGGAATGAAAGTGACGGTTCTTTCAGATGGAAAATTAAAATAATCGAGGACCTGTGTCACGGTGGGCTTGGCATGTTAAGAACCTTGCTGTATAATGCATCAGCACAACCCACAGGCAAAAATTCTGCACCTTTGCCTATAGCTGGCGATGTCTCAATATAAGCGAAATATTCTTTATTGGGACGTAAAACACCTTTACTCAACTATCAACTCAAAAATCAATAGACTTCTTCCCTTCAAAAGTATCAAAGTTTGATGAAATGGTTTTGTGTGAAAACCGTTGTATTGCAGGCAGACTAAATATGATATTCCTTCCACAAGTAACTTCTTCCTTCTAATAAAAAAAATGAGTATAAGGTTTGATGAAGTTTCATCAAAACACTTAGTTAACATGCCGAAACCACTATATTGCGGACAGACATAGGTCACACACCATACTTCCCACAAATATTTTTGAGGTGGCATAATAAAAACAAAACCAGATGTTTAAGTAGCACAATT
This sequence comes from Anadara kagoshimensis, assembly GCA_021292105.1. NCBI lineage: Eukaryota > Metazoa > Mollusca > Bivalvia > Arcoida > Arcidae > Anadara > Anadara kagoshimensis. Next base: position 47,517,448 of record CM037873.1, on the reverse strand, counting down.
TGTGTCATTTATTTAATGAAACATGAAATATTTATCATTTTATATATATATATTTATATTCATATATTTTTTTCATATATAATATAGATATACAGCTGTGGCACATTATAACATCAGTTTCAAAATTGTATTTGTGGCAAGCAAAACAATAAGCTACTAACACAACCAGACTTTTATGAAACAAAGTATAGTACATATTATAAATGATAACATCACAGAGATCCAGTTTTGTCACATACACAATATCATTCAAATTTCTGATGAATGAATGAATGAATGAATGAAGTATAAATATGATAATTATATGGCAGTTATTTATTCAACAAAATTATGCATATTAATGCGAAGAAGAAAACCGATTCTTATTTTGCAGAGTACAAACAATGACAATACTTGACATACAAAACAACTGCTTTCTCTTCACTATTTCACACAAATCAACATTTTTCTCAAAAAAAAAGTAATTTTTAATTTTTTTTAAATTTTTAAAACTTTCAGTTTCTCTTCATTCAAAAATTTTAAACTTTCAGTTTCTTCTAATTTTAAGTATAATCTTGTTCTTACTATTATATTGATGTTAAGGTGTAATAATAATATGGACACTTAGGATCAATGCCGTGTTTACAGCTTGACAAAAACGTTGACTCCCTCTAAAGACTTATGTCATTAACTTGGTTCCTTATTTGCTGAGAGAGACGAGAAGTACCTGTTTGTCAACTCACTCCATTCATACATAAACATAATAAGCTTGCACGATTAAATATTATTTAAAACAAAAGGCGAATATGATAAAGGAAAATCAAGCCTTTTAATATATTGAGTGGAAAGGGGAAATAATGTTTATGCCAAAGTCAAGATTCTTTCGCCAATAATGAAGTGGTCAGTTCTGGAATGGTAGATAGAAGAAACTGGCGTTACCATCCATTTTCTGATACTTTCTTCAAGGAGAATCTGTCTGATTGAACCAAGGCAGTAAGAGGGCTGTGATCAGTAAGTGAGTACTTTATACCACTGGACCACCAAGGTCCCACCTGGTTAATGGTAGGATGTGTTTGGGAGTACAAATGTACTAATTACATAGGGCCAACTCTGACAAGTGTCCAATTTCTCCACTCAAATAGAATAACATTCCAATACAAAACAAAATTTGGAAACTCAAATTTTTTAACAAGTCAATATGATTTTAAATGATAATTAAACCTGATAAGCCTTATCAGATATATTTTCTGGTAAAACATTCTACGTATGATATGTCAAGTCCTAAATAAATAATTCTTTATTGCAAGACTACTTGTGAAATTGTCTATATAATTCTAATTAATGAACTAAACACAATATCTAGCTGGTTTTTTAAGTTTCAGCAATCACACAAGCTATTGAACAAAACACTACTACAATGTTTACAGTAATCATCATAAAATCTCTCTTCTGAACAGATGTAGATTTTTTGCGGGAAGAATTGGTTGTCTTACCTATATTAAAACATTAAACTACAAAATAAATTACATTAAGATACACTTAAAGGTTATAAATACTCAAGAATGATGTATGTAATTAAACTACAGTCAAACCTGTCTTAAAGACCACTTCTATATAAGGGGCACTTAATGTTAAAGACCAGTAAAATTTTATTCAACGTTCTCTTTATCAAAGCAATAACTGCCTTACTAAAAGTCCCCGGGAATTTTTAACTTATTTTGACAAAGTTCAACAATGATCAGTAGTGAGAACAGGATAAAACCACAGTAATGAAGTTTAGACCCGACTGTACTGAATTTTCAAATATAAAAATATAACCCTGCTTTTGAGGCCAACTCTTAATTACTGCAATACATAAATAGTATAAAAATTTATATTTGCTAAGGGATCAAGTTATAATTATCATGTCAAATTTCATTCGTAGAATTAAAATATAAAAGTGTATTGTATGCAACAAATTTGTTTTAATTCAATTTTGTTAGAATATTTTTTAAATCTTCAGACAATTAAATTCTTAAAAGCATCACTTTGCTCAAGTCGAGTGCTTTCAGCTAAAATAGTGTTTTTATCTTGAAAAAAAAAACAACAACTTATTTTCTCCACTCCACAATGATATGACCAGTTTTACACATGAATAGCATTGCATTCAGCAGATTTAGATCAAAACTAATTCAACAATACTTTTCTTTTACAATTAGGAAGTTGGAATGCTGATTAGGTGTACAGGCCAGTGTACACACCCCTTTCAGAGTAAAAAAAATGGTGTATTCCATTTATCACATATATTGGACAATATTCCAAAGTAGCAGGGATAAAAAGAGATATAATTCACCCCTTAATAGTGAAATGGTGTATTCCGTTTATCACATATATAGGACAATATTCCAAAGTAGCAGAGATAAAAGGGGTACAATTCACCTCTTAAAGAGCAAAATGGTACATTCCATTTATCACACATTTTGGACAATATTCCAAAGTAGCAGAGACAAAAGGAGTATGATTCACCCCTTAAAGTGTAAAATAGTTTATTCCATTCATCACATATTTTTTGGCCGTATTACAAAGTAGCAGGGATGAAAGGGGAAAAATATAAGTTTATCATAAAAATAATTAAAATAATTAAACATTCCTGAATCAAATTGTGCTAAAACACTCGTCACCTTCTCAGCACTTTCATCACAATGTCAATGTCACAGCCAAAAACACATGTCACTTAACAAAAAGCTTTCTGTAGCTAAAAACCATGATTGAAAACCATTTAAGGATATACAGCAGAATTTGTCTAAACTTAACAGCTGAAGATTTTGTTCAGAACTGTCCAGGTTTAATTGTTCACAAGTTAATATATCTATTTATATATATATGTGTTCAAATACAATACAGTCAAACCTGCCTTTAAAGGACACCTCGATATAAAGGCAACCTCCTTAAAAAGACTAGGGCAATAGGGGTCCACAATGTGATCATGTCTCCATAGTGTTTGTGTGGAGTAACATAATTTGACTTTTCCTGTTAAAAATGGCATTATTACAAGATTAAGTGACATAAACATTTTCCATAAACAACAGTTCCACATAAACTTTAGAGGGCAGCATGTGATACAGTGCATCTGCGAACCCAATTTTAAATATTTTGACACTTTCCTGTAAAAATAGCATTATTACAAGATTATGTGACATGAACAATTTCCATAAACTTAAGTTCCCCATAAACTTTAGAGGGCAGCATGTGATACAGTAAATAGGTGAACCCAAATTTGCCCACTTCTCATTTTATAATAGTTAAACCTGTATATAAAGGCAACCTGCTTACAAAAGGTGACTTTTGCAGGGACTTTACAGATATGTTTAAAGAGCTAGTCTGTCAGTGTATTTTTCTTTGCAGTGTAAACATTTTCGCCTTTTAGGTATTCCAATATTTTCTGCAAAAATTTGTATCATGCATAAAATCGTTAATATTCTTAAATTTATAGTCAGTTTTCTAAATCTGTGAATACTACAACCTGCAAAAAGGTTGGAAATTCCAGAACAGTGAAAACTTGAACCCATAAGTTCATTTACAGCAAGTTCAGACTGCATTTCAATTTACTCTCTGTCTTGGTTAAGAAAGGTTTCACAATACCTAAATCTATTTCGCTGTTGAAAGTTTACTTTACATAGCAATAGTTTAAATTTTTTTTTTCAAAAATCAGCCAATAGCTATCAATGTTTCATATGCACTATTTTGATTTATCAACCAATAAAATAAAGCTTTAGATCAATGGGTTGACACTATAACTAATTAAAGCATCTATCTTAATACAACAATACTACCTTGTATATTGAAAACATGGAGAGAGACGACAGAATATATTGGCTTCAATTTTAAAGACATGAAAAAGTACCTGTTGTTTGTCTTAATATCTTAATCTTAATATTATTTATTACATCACCCCAGAAATTGCAATTTCTGAAGAAAATAATATTAATTAATCTTTCATTAAAAATTGTTCACATGCTTCGCAATTCTGCATTTTGATTGAAAATTGTAAAAATTGAAAATGTAAAATTCTATGTCCCCAAATCAAAATGTACTAAGTATTACACAAAACTCTAACACATTTTACAGTTTGCAATATATTTTAAAATATGTAAAAAAAAAATATCCCAAATTCAATTTTTACTTTTTTTCCTCTCATCTGCAGCTTTTTGTGTCATGAACTTTGTAGAAATGGCATCAATATTAAAATAATGTATGCATACTAACATTTTTAAACTGAAGATTTCAAACAAAACACGGCTTTAAAATGAGAGTTTATATATATTAAATCTTTATTGCAATTTGCAAGGCTCTGGTTCTGTTAGCAAAAATACAACTGTCATACTACCATCTCATCCCTTTCCAAAATAGTTTGAAATTACAACAAAAAAGTAAAACATGGTTAGGCCAAAGAATAAATAGAATCTTACACCAGTATAAGTATGAGATAGAGATATCTCAGGCGAAGGCGAGATCCTGTCTAGATCGAGCTTTAGCGAGTTTGAGATAACTCTGACACTGGTGTAGGATTCTTTTTTCTCACACATCTGCAACGTAAAATTGTGATTTGTTACCCAAGATTTGCATCAAATGTTCCGTTTTAATGCCACCCATCAGTATTTTCTTAAAATGGCGTAATTGGTTTTTGTTAACAAGTTTTACGTAAAATGATTATGACGTCATAAATTAAGCGTGTTCCATTCCTAGATACCAAAATTACCAATGGCTACAAATTTCTATGAAATTCTTTCAATAAATAGCATATCTTAGCAAATTTTTTAAAAATATACTTTAAAGAGGACTTAACATTTTCACAATTTTTTTAGAATTTGGGTACTAAAAATTTTGAATTTGTGGAAACCTAGTAATACCAGTTGAGTTCACAGAATACCATGTTATTAATACCCTGTAACATTTGTGTGTAACAACTACCAGTATTTCTATTTGAATTCCATGGAATTAACCTAACTTGACGTTTTCATGAAAAACCAACACTACCATATTTTTGGGAACTTGTGACACAACTCCTCAAATATAAATTCAATTTTAGAAAAACTCAGTCAGTATGTTAATTATTGAAAATTCAGTTTGATTAGTGACAAAATTTGAACATAATTGATAAGACTACTGCAATCCATTTTCTGAAATGTTTCTCACAAACATTATGACATAATCATCCTATGGTGTGACAATGAACCCCTTTCTGTTTGCATTCAGTGTACTGGAATAATTTCACAGACAGAAAACATAATTACAAACTATCTCAAATCATAATACAGTCAAACCTGTCTATAAAGGCCACCCAAGGGAACCAGTAAAAATGGCCTTTATTGGCAGGTGGTCTTTTTATACAGGTTGAAACAATATGAATAAAGAACAATTTGGCTACAATTTGACTGGCCTTTATAAGCAGGTGGCCTTTAAGGCAGGTTGGACTGTAATTTTGAACCTCTAGAATTTGATTCAAATTAAAAAATGCAACCAATTTAATCACAGGAATTGAAAGTATTTCATTAATATAAAAACAATTACACGTATTTAACTTACAGTAACGTTACAAAAATCACAATAAATATTATATATCCATGTCTAATCATTTGGATGTAATTCTTGCTCACTGCATCAAGGACTTAACCTAATTATCATATCACAAACGATGATGTCATACAACACATTTTTCGCATTTGGTCAACTTCCACTATCACAATTGAATTATCAGAAATATTTATCCTGTACAACAAATATGTAGTCCTCTTACCCCTAAACATTAATGGTATGTTCGAGTTGTTTTCACTTTGGAACAAATCAATGCAACAATGGGGTCAAAGAGTTAATAATTTAAATGCATACCATTGCATCAGTTAAAGTTAAATTTAAAATTAATGATTAAAGGTTTTTTGTACCCTTGTTACCCTTGTGATGATTGGTTCGGTTTTCAATCTTTTGTTGTAACCCTTGCATCGATTGGTTAGGCTTTTCCATGTTTTTTGTAACCTTGCATTGAATGGTTGCATTAAATGTATTATTGGTTAAAACTGGTTTAAACATTTCCACTTGCTTCAGCCTGCATAGAGATGTACAAAAAAAGATTTGCATAGCAAACTGAAAGGGAATTTTTTTTACAAAAACAACATTGACGCGGTTATAATAAGGTTGTTTATAAGGCTGATCAGCAAGTATTAAATAATGGTTTTTCTCAAAGTCAAAACGATTAAATATCTACAGGAATATATAAAATTACCAATAACAAAAACATTCAAATTTCCACTCTCATCAGCTTACAAAGAATCCAAAAGCAATGCAGAAAACAGGTTTTGAATGCAGTTAATACAGACTTCTATGATAACATGACTTTGCGGTTTTTTTTTTTACAATTTCTCTGCAACTTTTGGGACAATTTCACCTTTATAACTATTTTTGTATACCCAATGTTGGTGCTTCAAAAAAATGTTGGTGCTTCAAAAATATAACAAAAACTGAAAATTTCACACTTCTTTTTTTTTACCTATTAAGGGCCCTTTTTGGTATATGGATGGTCATTGAAGAATGGTGCTTAGTTATTAGTATTTACTTGATGGTTTTCTAAAGGGGCTTCTCAACATGAGTAAAAAGATACGATACATCAATTGAAAAATAAATATAGAAATAAATAAATCTATTAAAATTTTTGCAATTTCATAATCGTCAATAAATAGATTAATATACATGTAGTCCGTCAGCGATATTGTGTGTTTGTAAACACAGGCGAGTTTATTATACACCAATAGGTATTAATACTGTGATATCGTATGCATATATTCACGCCTTAATGCGTTCATTTGTCAACCCCTTCCTTTATATATCCTATCTTCAGGTCACTACATTATATGGACTCTTCCATGTTTGTAAACACTCTGCCAAGATATCACTGACGGACTATAACATAGATATTCTGGTTTTGTTGAGTAAATATTGCTCGGGTATCAAACATTGAAATGCGTAGAAATTTTAGGGACAACTTACACAACTAATGTTACATGGTTTTAAAATTTAGAAAAATTTTTTTATTAAGTCAAATTATCAATTTTTCAAATTTACAAAAAAAAGAGGTTAAAAGGTTAAACTGGCATTATGCACATTTGTGAACAAAAGGTCGCCGTCCAGTCAAAAATTCAAAATTTGAGCAAATGATATGTCATGTTAATTTTTTGTAAAATAGGAAAGAGGTCAAGATCGATTACCAGTAGAGTAAATTGAAGTGATAGCATATTTTATGCCAGTCAAGTCAAGATTTGTTCTAAAACATTCAATGCTGGAACAGTAGAGGAAACTGCAGTACCCAGTGATTGGATGTACTTTTACCTAAGATTTGGACCAGGTAATTATATCTCATTCATGAAACAAGTCACAACAGTTTCATATCAACCAGAGAACTGCTTCAGAGACTAGCAGCACGAAAGAATTTTTGATGAATTGTATGTGATATAAGACACAAAGAAGAATTAGCATGCCACGTATGTAAGAGACACAATTGACGGATCGCCGGACACACCTACAATGTTCCAACAAAGGCCCTGCATGCTTGAATTACACACAATAAGAATGAAAACTCACGCTGAATTGTGCAATTTAATGATGTCACCGACACTAGAACGTCATTAGTTGCTGTGACAATGCTTTGGTATGATGCTGGTGGCCAGTGTCGGAACATAAAAGGCATGGCTGGCCATACGTCAATTAAGACAGACTTATGTATGGTAATAAATATCGTTACCATGGTGACAATAGCGAGACAATATGTCTGATCAGACGATTTTCCATCAACAAGACAGTTTGGAGGAGAATGAGACTTTTAAGCACCTACTTTTAAGAAAGACTTTTGTGATATATATTAAACAATAAATATTATTAAAATGTAACAATAAATTTAAAAACATGTCTCAAAAGTTTTGACCAATAGCCATGTTACTTTTTAGGCAATAAATTACCTCCCTTTGATCAGAGGGTTTGGAAAATTGGCAACAAATCTCCCCCCGATGGACAAATGTAAATGCAGTTTTGTTTTGGGCTTTTTAAATTATTAGGTTTTTGATATTCTAGAGATTTTAAGAATTAAATGCCATTTTCAAAATGTCTGTGTCACATGTTGAGAAATAATTTTTGGCAAATGAAAATTTAGTTTTGTTTTGGACTTTTCAAATTATTTGATATTCTAGAGATTTTAAGAATTAAATGCCATTTTCAAAATTTTTATGTCACATGTTAAGGAAAATGTTTGGACACATGAAAATTCAATTTTGTTTTGGACTTTTAAATTAGCTTTTTTTGGCATTTTAGAGCTATCAACAAATATATACCATTTTCAAAATGTCTTTATGTCACATGTTGAGGAATTCTGCCTTATCTTAGAAAGAATGAGCTTTCACTTAAAAAAATGATAAATAAACAATTAATAAATAATAAATAAATAAATAAATAATAAATAAATAAATAAAACATGTTTATCATGTGAGATTTGGAGTCATGTGTCATCAACTTCTTCTAGTAATATCAATAACAGTATTTTTATGAAAAAAAATAACAAAAATAATATATAATAGCAATATTAACAAAGGTTTTTTTTTCTCCTAAGGCTAAGAATCAAATTGTAAAAAGTGAAAAAAATATATTTATAAAGCAGCAGTAATGATGAAAAGACAGACCAGACTTGTCAAATCCAAACTTTGTATCTCAGTGAAATCTGGAGTCATTGGGTTCATCTCTGATACCCATACCCCTAATGTTTGTGGAAAACAATTATTTTCATTAAATATGGGATCATACCAGTTCACATTTTACCATACAAACGATGCAATTACTGGATATATTGATATAAAACATTGACAATGAAATTATATCAGTTCATGTTTTACCATCAAAACAATGTTATTCCAGGAATTTTCCACATATACTGGTATATATGAAACACCTGCACGATTGTTAAGCTGTGCTGATCACGTGGTTTTAGGGGTGAACCCCACTACATTGGAAGAGACATTCCTCTACCCTTAATGTTGAGAGACACGATGATCTGTAGAGTTGATATTTTGCTATATTAAAATTAGCTAAAGAAAGCTTGGTAGACCTCTTACCACCTAGAGGAGAACCATTCAAGTAGAACTACAGGAGCTGGGATACACTGGGGGCAAGCTCAACATATGGCAAAGGACAGAGACAAATGGAGGACGCTTGTTGGTGTCTTATGTCCCAACGGGATGAAGGAATAAGTTAAGTAAAGTAATTCAGTAAAAATCTTTTATAACTTAGACAGTAAGATCTAACTGACAAACAGTTTAGATTTGACAGGTCTTTTTAAAATTGAAGGAGAATCACAACATTTTATATACAAAGATTACCACATACAGCTGTATTTATAATTTACATTGGCGTAACATCAAATAAATAATTTATGTTTTACATAACTTAAATAATAATAATAATGATAATAATGATAATTATCATGATAAATAAAATGCATCAATCATGGCGATTTGTCTTTGAGACGAGAGAGCACGGATCTATTTAGAAAACAGAATATTTTCTTTTTAATCGACTATCTTTAAATATTCCATCGCCTAAACAGACACCCTGGATATATAAATATAATAATAAACATTCAGTCTTCAATAATAATAATAATAATAATAACCAATGTGGAATGCCAATATGATTTATAATTAAACTATGAACTGATCAACTGACTGACCCATGCATTAACAAGTGGTTTTTGTGATTTTCATCATTTTTTGGACTATAAAAATGTTTTTTGACAGCGAGTGAACTGCATGAAAAATACACTAACATCGTCTTTGGCTCAAAATATAAAAGTCTTATAAACAAAGGATGAGACAACGCTCCCATCTGTAAAACAAGGTTACAGATCAAACATCTGGAAGACCAAGATTCACACCATCTGGGTCATATATATGCTTTGATAATCTTTTTATCTGGGCCATATAAATGTTTTGTTTTGGGAAGAACTTGCACACGTATAATAAAGTCTCACTGATAATTTGAGTATCACATTTAAAAAAAGGCATCGAGATGTCGATTTAATGTTAAAATGACCTTCCACTGTACTTGACATCCGTTAATACTGCTAGCTGCCTGCAGAAACAAACACAATTCAGCACCTTGGCATAACACCATGGCAACACATTTAAATAGTTCACAAGTCAATATAACACCCTATCAGACATGACTGACTCACCATGGCAACTCATCACATGACCGTCACCATGGTTACCTAATGTCATGTGTTCTTCAAGTGTTGCAGTCCAGTTTGCACGTAAATGACTAACTCTGGTATACTACTGTGTAGTGATAATGGCCCACAATTGTCATCCAAATCCTCAAAGAACTCTAAAATATACAAACAGACATGTTTAATCATTATTCTATAAAGATTGATTGATTGACTGAATGTGTTATTCATGTACCAGACAAGAATACAGTAAAACCTCGCTATAATGCCCCTTGATAACTTTGCCACCTCGCTTATCGCCACACTATTTTGAAATCCCAAAATCCATTTTGTTTATGTTTTTCTTTATCTGCATCCCCGGATTTATCGTCAAACCCCTTTATAACGCCAAAATTTGACTGAACAAATGGTGATGATGAATCGAGGTTTTACTGTATATCACTTATATCAAGACCTCACCAGCTGTAGGTGAAGTGGCAGAAATGTTTACCTTCACAGTGCACTCAGGGCAAGGTGCAAGGAGGGTTCTTAAATGTGCCATGCAGCATCAGTTTTTAAGGTCTCTTCCAAAAGATTTCTAAATGCAGAGTGCTTGCCAAAATAACAGTCACAACCTATTTTGAAATCTAGGTCAGTCACAGAAAGTGGTTTGAACTCACAACTTCCCACATATAGAGTGAGCACTCTACCACTGAGCTACCACAGTGGTAAATTTTGCAACGAAAAGAGTTATGTAGATCTATACATTTTGAGTCAAAAATTCCACAGAATGGAGTTCAGCAATATATCATGGGCTACACAATAAAGACAGCGCATAACAATTGACGTATCGCCGGTCACGCCCACAATGTTCCGACATTAGCAACGGCAACTAATGACATTCTAGTGTCAGTGATGTCATTAAACTGCACAATTCAGGCCAAGTTTTCATTCTCTTTGCGTGTCATTCAAGCATGTCAACCCTTTGTAGGAACATAGTGGGCGTGGCCGGCGATCTGTCAATTATTTCCATTGGAGATGGAGATGGAATGGCTTACGTTGTTAAATGATGTACCGATAATTCATATTGTTCTACAAAAATTTGTATCAGTTGAGTTGAGTAATGGTGTTTAACATCCTAATCGAGAATATTTCACTTACATCCAGATGTCGCCAGCTATAGGCAGAGGTGCAGACATTTTGCCTGTGCATTGCACTGATGACATTATACAGTATCATACAGAGCACACACACACATACGCACCACACACACACACACACACACACACACTGCAATATGCCATTAGCTCACATGACCTTTCTTTGGTCAAGTGAGCTAAAAGTGCTACCTTGAACAGTCTTACCTCTGTAATCACTGACAGCAAGATCAGCTTGATCAATCTTACCTCTGTAATCACTGACAGCAAGATCTGCTTGATCAATCTTACCTCTGTAATCACTGACAGCAAGATCAGCTTGATCAATCTTACCTCTGTAATCACTGACAGCAAGATCAGCTTGATCAATCTTACCTCTGTAATCACTGACAGCAAGATCAGCTTGATCAATCTTACCTCTGTAATCACTGACAGCAAGATCTGCTTGATCAATCTTACCTCTGTAATCACTGACAGCAAGATCAGCTTGATCCCAGTAATCATGACACTGTAACAGGAAACTGGATGTGGTGAAGTACTGCTGAGTAATGGAATGTATACGCTGTGGAATACTGACAGTGCTGGGAGATGACATGGATGTACTGGCAGCTGATGATGTACTGATTGTACCATTAGGTAATTTTGAAGGTGTTTCATTGCAACTTCCCTGTAAATAAGATCAGAAATGCATTTGTAAAATCAAAATTGTGCTTTTCTATGCAAGTCTACTTCTTTGGAATGCAAGTATAACAGTAGTGTTTTGGTTTAAAGAAACATTTTGTGGACATGGATATTCCATTAGTTACCAAATGATAACAATACTATGAACGTTTTCGATTTTCCTACGTAATAAAAAAAATAATTTTAATGGCTGAAACTATACCAACTATAACTGTTAGTATAGCTGATTTATACTTCCTCCAGGTTTTGTCAATAAATAATGACCCTTCATCTATGCATTTTAATTTGGTGAGCCACACGTTGTCTCATGTTGGTTTACAGACCGTCTTAGTTTGCCGGAGAATTGGTAGAGTTAGGAAGTTGATGGTACTGAACCAATAGCTAATAAGGTAAATCAAATAGCTAAGGAGGATAACAGAGTGCTGAGAGAAAACTGCCAACCTTCTGCAAGTAAACTGAAAAAACTTTCTTAAACTAGGACCTGCCTGACTACAATTCTGTGAGAGGGCTGTGATCATGATTAAGACCACTCAGCCAGAGGCCCCTTCCTCTCAGCAAGAGAACTATTGTAGATATACAGAACATACATATATTCAACACAAGCCTCGTCTCCGACTGAAATGTTCAACCCCTTGGGTGAGATTTCCCTATCCTACATAGATACTCATAATGAATCCTTATAATATCCAACACAAAATAGTGTCTTACATTAAACTTGCACAAACAATTATTTTGTTACTGTAAACATTTTGACATGTAGTCCTGGTGTTGACTTACCTGTGACCCTACTGATCCGATACTGCCGGCAGGTGAAGGTGGGACGGGAGACATTGGAGAAGGTGTGCCGTTAGATCTGTTGTTCCAACTAGCCTGATGAGGTGATGGTGCCGCATGACTTTGCAGGGTCGGTGCTTTTGATGAGGCCTAGCAAGCAGAAATCACACCAATATTTAAAGTTATATATAACTGCAGTTTTTTTAAAATTTACAATAACCATGAGAACCCAATAAAATCTGACACAGTTTTGACTGAACTAATGATCCCGCAATCCCTAAACACTTGATGAAAAATACGCAAATTCAAACTTGACTGGTATTTTAACTTTAAATTAGTATGCCAAGCATCAAAGGTGTATGATAAAGGTATGTTATTGTTTGGAATGTAACAGGACTGACAGACGGACATTTAGTAAATGACATTACACCTGCCATGTATGTGGCACTGCTAAGCAACATGTAAATCATGACAACAAATTTATGTAGATTAAACAACATAATTTATGTTTAATTGATGTCTTATAGATCATTATCACTTGATTCAGAAGTTGGGGCTCTTGCTGGGTAATTTTTTGGGGCCAATATTCTGCCCCATCAGCAATTCAAAATCTTATGGGTTTTTTTCACAATCACTTTGCCAATTTTCACTATTTTGGAATTTTCAGCTTTAAAAAAAGTAATTTTTTTTTTAGTTTTTTATCACTTTTTCTTTTTCACAATTTTTGGCCATTATGATGCTTATTTTTACAATTGCAAGGGTACTGGTTCCATTCACAAAAGGATGAGAGAGAGAGAGAGAGTCCTTTAAGCTATTTTGAATAGCCATCTATCTATTATCTCCCTTTGATTTCTTTACCATGCCTTTAGAACTGTTCAAAAGTTGCAGGTGCTTGTGCGAGTTCATTAAAATGGCAGAATTTTATTTTCTGTAAACTCAATGAAGTTGGATTACGATATACCAAAGATAGAAAGTCACAATTTCCAAACTGGGATTTTAGAAAAAGTCTATACATTTTAAATAATAAATAATATTAGAACTAATTTCTCAAGAAATCATGTTTGACTCAATATGTCGAGTTCTGGATAAATAATTCCTTTGAATACAAATTGGCTCAGACGTAAAATTGTCTAATGAATTGACTACAACTGGATTAAAAACACTACCTGATCCCTGATCTTGACACTACTGGATAGATTGAAGTGGAGTTTTACACCCCCAGTCAAGATTCTTTCACTTATATGAGGCAGTTATGTTGGGAATGATGAGGCAGTCGGTGAAGGGATGGTGAAAGAAAACAGCAGTGCTTAGAGAAAACAACCAACCTTCAGCAAGCGAACTGACAAACTTTCTCCACTTGGATCAGTTTAGTGGTGGAGGTGAGGAACTGTGACCTGCAAGCATGTGGTTTATTTAAATAGACAATTAATAAAAAACATGCCCTCTTTTAAATAGGCCTTTATATATTCAGATATTTAATCTCTGGGCAGTGTGTAAAATTAGCCAACCCAAAATCTCAAAAGTTCTACATTTTCTACATGAACATTTATATACTAGTAAATCTACAAAATTTACAAGCCCCTGACCTGCAGACCTGATTTTCTCGGTCCAGCTAGGTCTATTAGCTTGTTCATAAAGACTCACCTTGTTGTGATCTTCAATTATACGTTTATATTTCAACGTTTCTGGTTTCTTTAATTTAAATAACTTTAAACAAATTAATGACTGGATTCTTAAACTGAAAAATAAATCAGAAATATGCTTCAATGTCATAGCACAATAGGCAGGTTCTGAAAACTTGACGACTTGTATTACCATCAAATGTGGTTAATAACAAAGGCTAGTCAAATGTGATTATTCACAATGGCTCGTCAAATGTGGTTAATCACAATGGCTCGTCAAATGTGGTTACTGGCCTTGGATTGTCAAATGTGGTTACTGCACAGGCTCTGTGAATCAAAATTCTTAATGATTTCCCTGTAAACCACATCAACCAATAAGCATTGTTATTTTTTTTTTTTTTTTAGATTTTATCAACAATCACACAATTGATCATAATTAGGAAATCAAAAATGTTACACTACCTGTATTTAGTGAGTTTACCTGTACAAATTTTCCCTCAAGTAGTGCTTATTTTAAATCCTCTTATGTTTCATCAGAAGTCTCTCTAACCTATTTAGGGGTATGCATAATTTTATGGTGGACATGGCTGAGTGGTACTGTCATTGGCTTTCGAAGTCAAGAGTTATGGGTCTGAACCCTACTTGGGACTTGGAATTTTTCTGAAATGATTTTCATCTCCTGTCAAAACTAGAGCAATTAAAAGCTCATTATTAGAGTAGTTTTTTGGATGAGATTCAAAACCAAGGCCCAGTGTCTCAGTGCATGCTAAAAACACCTCTGTAGAGTTCGAAAAAGAGTAGGCCCCCTATGGCCACTACAGAGGATGCTTACAACTGAAAGCAGTTGAAACAGATTGAGCAAGATAACAGAGATGACAGTAATATAATAATTGTAACATTTTTGCGTAATAATAGACGTACCTTAATACTGCTAATATTTTTTCTTTGTCTGTGAGTTCACTGTCATGAGTGCTACGGAACCTACAGATATGCCTGTAATAAAATAAAATTAATCAATAAATTTTAAGAAGAGTGGCATGGATAAACTCAGTCAAGATTTTTTCACTTGTATCTAGACAGCCAGTCCTGGGATAGTGGGGGAAACTGGAATACCCAAAGAAAACACTGAACTTGGGCAAGTGAACCAAGAAAATCTCTCACACTAGGTACTGCCAGGTTGAGATTCGAACCTAGGCAAGGAGAGGCGCAGTGATCCATTAACATGCTTTAGATCGCTTGGCCACCTTGGTCCTCTAAATTTTAAGATGGAAACAAGAAATCAAAACTTAATACAAAAGAATTCTACATAAATCCCAAAAGAACTATTGGCCATTTGTGTTATCCAAGTCCTCAAGTTTGTGTGATTATGTGAGATGCATTAATATTTTAAAATCTACACTACCATCCATAAATAACTATATATATATATATAATATATATATATATATATATATATATATATATATATACAAGTTTATAGTTTACATAGGTTATATCATAATCATCATGTCAAATTTAATCTATCTGAAACATTGAAAGTGATATCTTAAGTTAATGATCTAAAAGTATTAAACACAGTTGATTTTCTGGAAAAACAGTTTTCTTGGAATTTTGGGAAATTTTAGAATGGCAGTGTATTGCCAGATTATTACTTATAAAAGATTTCATATAATTTCCAGCATCAATAGCAGATATTGATACAAGATAATATGTTTGACTTACGTGACAAGTTTAAAAGTGTCTCAATACATGGTAAATATTTTGGTTATATGTTTGACTTACGTGACAAGTTTAAAAGTGTCTCGATACATGGTAAATATCTTGGTTATATGTTTGACTTACGTGACAAGTTTAAAAGTGTCTCGATACATGGTAAATATTTTGGTTATATGTTTGACTTACGTGACAAGTTTAAAAGTGTCTCGATACATGGTAAATATTTTGGTTATATCACTGAGCTGTTCCCGCTCCATTGCACAACCGCACTGAATAAAGGACAATATTGCTTCTGTGTAAGCCATAGACTTGGCAAGGCGGTCAGTCTGTAAAAAAAAAACATAAAATAATCTTATAAAATTACTTGTAAAACGTGACTTTTTAATGAAATGTGGTTTTACTTTAAAAACATTTGATCACCTTGAAATTGGCAACCAGAATTACAACCAATCTTGATTTCAAAAATTAATATCAAGGCATAAATACTTTAGCTCATGCCTATAATGTCTAATGATGGCGATAACACTAGAAATAGCTGACACTATTATTGTCTCATCCAAGCTTAACCAACCCCAAACCCCCTTGAGTGTCAGAGACAATGGTAATATGTATGGGCGATTCAGTGATGTCTATATCAAGTTATAATAAATTACAGTCAAACCTCTTGATATAAGGGCCACCTACTTTTAAAGGCCAGTAAAATTTCATCCCAACCACTCTTTATTCCAGTTATTTGAACTTGTACTTAAGAACCACCCGCCATAAGGGTCACTTATAAGGTTCCCTCGGGTGGCCTTTATAGATATGTTTGACTGTAGTTAAGATTTTGAGGATTAACCATGTTAACAATGGAGATGATAAAGTATATCATTAAGACACAGATTATACTCACCAAACTGTCTGCATAATGCTTCAGCTCTTTTGCTTTTGCTAAATGGCAATCTGCAGACTCTAATCTGTACAAAAATAAACAATGTAATTAATATTATTATAATGATTATTTCCATTACTGTTGTTACTGTCATCATCATAAACCTAAACCAGTCATGATCATCATCATCATCATCATCATAATAATCAACCAGTCATCATCATCATAATAATCAACCAGTCATCATCATCATCATGATCATGATCATCATCATCATGATCATCATCATCATGATCATGATCATCATCATCAACCAGTCATCATCATCATCATCATCGTCGTCGTCAACCAGTCATCATCATCATCATCACCATCAACCAGTCGCCATCATCATCATCATCATTATACTACATAACTACTGATGAAGATGGTAGTGGTGGTGGTGTATCATTATTATTTAGCTGCATATATGATGATGATGATGATGATGATGTAGTTGTGTTGTAGTGGTAGTGGGGGTAATGATGATAGTGATATTATATTGTGATTATGGTTGTTTCATGATGATGATGATGATAATATGATGATGGCGACTATGACGACTTATTCTTTTTCAAAAACACAAAATACACTCACAATATCAGAACACAGCAAAGTCCAATCAACACCCACCCTCATATCAATAAACTAGTCATGTATAGCTGTAATAATACTGATAGGGCTTTAAAATAATATTTAGTTCATTGATATCAATAAAGACGTATCACTCCCACTACAGTAGCGTTGTAACTAGGTATCATGATTTATAACTGAAACAAAACACACTTCCTCTCAACTTATCAACACTCCCTCTAAACTACTTGTAACAAAATCTACATATAACTGATACACAGTTCACACTTTCAATAAATCCATGACAAGCATTACAGATAACAAGTTACACAGAAATTACTACACAGCCCAGACTAATCAAAATTTAGCCCAGACCAATCAAAATTTAGCCCAGACCAATCAAAAGTTAGCCCAGACCAATCAAAATTTAGCCCAGACCAATCAAAAGTTAGCCCAGACCAATCAGAATTTAGCTCAGACCAATCAAAATTTAGCCAAGATCAAGCAAAATTAAACGACTTTTCAAGGACATTTTTCTCATTTAAGACATAATTACAACTACTTATCATTAATTCTCTAGACTGATACGAGAGTACCCATTATGACTACATTATGGAATATAGCATATTTAAGCTGAATGGTTTCCTTCAATTGTAAATAATCATATCGAACAGATTTCAGCAAAAGATTAGTGTAATAAGGGCATGTTTTGACCAGAATATATTCCATACAGTCATTTTGAAATTTTAATTTGTTTTTTTTTTTAATTTTAACATGGTATTGAACTTTTTTCTCAAATTCAATGACTTAAATTTTACAAAATTTCATGACTTTTCAAGCAAAAACTCAATTCAATGACTTTTCAAGAAAGAAGACAAATTTCATGACTTGTCAAGTTCTGTATGAACCCTACACCAGTTACAAATGTATGTACACAATGACTTTGGAAACAGCAACCTAGGACTTTAACCAACTAAGAAACAAAGACAAACAAGCTAATTCAGTGAGTTAGGATCTCCCATCAATAGGTACTTTTTTGTGGTTTACACTTATATTCAAAGGGCCATAACTCCCAAGAAAATGAGCAAGCCAACTTGGGTAAATTATACATGTATCTCCTATTAATGCTTGCACCAAATTATGTACTCCATAGTTTTGGAGAATATACTGCAGACAAAAATGTCTAAACAGATAACGGAAAGAAAGACAAAACTTCAAATTTAATAACATCCTCTTTCTCCAAAATATTGTAGCTCAATTGGTAGAGTGCTCACTTCATATATGGGAGGCCATGGGTTTGAAACCATGGCAAGTTTAAGAACTTTCTATGACCATTGCCCAAGTGCACTGCAAAGGTGAAAACTTCTGCCACTTCATCTATAGCTGGTGACGTCTTAATATAAGGTAAAACCCCATTCAATTAAACTATCAATCCTATTTCTTCGAAAGGCAAAGGCTTGGATAATCACACATACTGAGACCACTAATTATAAAATCATTGAAACACTGATTGATACGACAGCAAGCAGCAAGAACTGAGTATTTCCCGTTATTAAATAACTGACTGGCCTTAAATGTCACAATGACAAGTAATTAAATTAATTATGCAATCAGCCATAATTCCCGCAAGTGCTTCAAATCATACGACATAACATATTGTGACATTTAGAAATCTGTACATACATATATACATCAATAAACACAATCAAAAATCAGCTCTAAAAGATAATCACTTTTAACTGACTACCTGTATATGAAGGGCAGGGCTTGATTTGCCTTGATCCTGTCTACAAGGGCCTCTCAAGGGTAACAGTAAAGTTATAGCTTTCATGAATGTGCAAAATTTATATAAATTGATTGTAAAAGGCATATTAAAAGATGGCTTTTCAGCTACATTTAACTTTTAAATTCAAATATAAAATGATTTTTTAATAAACAAATTAATTTGTTTGTTTATTAATTTATTTATTTATTTATTTATTTATTTATTTATTTTAATTTAATTTTTTTTGTTTAAATAATTTTTATGAGATTTTTAAATTCAATACTCAAATTACTTTTACAATTACAATTATATCTTTATAATTTCACATAATAGTTTCATTAAAATTGTTTCAAAATAGAATCAAAGCTTAAAGAATAATATGGAGGGGGTGAAACATGAAGAGAGTTGAGTAATGGTTTTGACGTCCCAGTCAAGAATATTTCACGTTTATCAAGACATCCCCAGCTATAGGCGAAGGTGCAGAAATTTTGCCCAAGCGTTGCGCTTACGGCATTATACAGCAGGGTTCTTTATTGTGCCAAGCCTACTCTGACACGGGAACTTGTTATTTTAAGTTTTTTTTCAGAAAGAACCGTGACTTTCATGTTCATTTCGTAATGCCGAGTACTTGGCAAAAGAACAGTCACTACCCACTTTCAAGTCTTGGGTCAGTCCCGGTCAGAGTTCGAACCCACGACTTTCCACTTACGGAGTGAGCACTCTACCAACTGAGCTACTGCAATGTTAAGAGATGGAGAGAGGAGGAAAGGGCAATAGGTACACAAATCAAAGAAAAACTTTATGTAAATAAGGTAGACAGTGTAACAAGATATTTAGAGTTTTCCATTATATTTACAGCTGATCTGTATAAATGATTACACACTGCAGTAGAAAATACTACAACAGTCTGTCTGCCTCACTCAGCCTGCTTCTTGATTCAATTACTCTATTGTTACTATATATATATTATATATATCATACAACTTTTGGTTAATTGATTTAATGGGTTTTATGTCTCAGTCAAGAATATATCACCAATATCGAAATGCACCAGCTATCGATGAAGTAGCAGAAATTTTTTACATTAGAGCAATGTGCAGGGAGGGTTCTGTAATGTGCCAACATGCCATGACATTAGGCATCAGTTTTTAAGGTCACTTCGGAAGGACTCTGTGACAATCATTTCTAAATGCTGAAAGCTTAGTGAAAAAACAGTCATTAACTATTTTCAAGTCTAGGTCAGACCCTGGCAGGTGTTTGAACCCATGGACTCCCACATATAATGCGAGCACTCTACCATCTGAGCTACGATTGTTACAATTTCTGGGAAGTGTAAAATTCTGACAACGGTGTGGTAGTTCAGCCATATCAGACTATTAAGTGATCTGATGACTACCATTCTATTAAGACACTATCTGATACGCTAACCGGTATAAACAATCTATCAGATTGAGCCTAAGCTTCGGATTTAGTCGTCACTACAATCCCAAAACCAACTATTAAATAACTTGATTACTATACCATCAGTTAATTAACAGAAAAAAAGGTGTGAAAATGTCAAAATGTAGTATCAAAATTGATTTTTTTTTTAAAATCCCATTTCTAATATGGATTTTTTTCCTGCTATTATTATAAATTTGATACCGGTTAAACTCATAATGGTGTAAAGCAAGGAGTGTGTAATGTCTGATTGCATGTATACAATCACTGGGAGTGTTCCATATTCACTACAACATTAAGAGTGGGCTTTTTTTTTTAATATTTGTTTATAAATCATGATCATTTACATTACTCATTTATCTATCTATCCAACATCAAATCTATTAGTTTTGTTGCTTTATTTATGGTATATGTGTGGGGTTTTTTTATGTGTATGCATATTGTTTTTTTGTTTGTTTTTTTGTTTTTCATTTCATTGTTAGTCAAAATACTTTTTTTTTTTTCATTTCATTGTTAGTCTAAGTACTAAAACATGAATGAATCAAAGAATCACCTACATGTATATCCCTATATTGATAGTACTTGTAGGACTATACACAAGAGGGGGGGGGGGGGCACTGTGTGCAGTGATGTTGTTAATTTTTTTAAAACTAACTTCTGCCTTTTAAATTGGGAAAATCTGAAGTTCTGAAATATAGCAAACTGCATAATGACATGTTTGCAATAGCTTTGGATCTTCATTGCAAAGATATTTTATTGTGACAATATTTAACATTTTGTGGGTAATGACAACTAGATTTTCACTGTTGTATTGGGAATTTTAGTGGTCAAATTGGGAAAATTTAGTCATTTTTCCCCAGGGGAAACTACCTTTATTCGGTAGTAATTTAGGCAAACAAAATCATTGGTGTCTGTTTACAGATCAAATCACTTCTCACCACCTCGGTTTGAATCCTACTCAGTAGAGATCCTAGAGTGAAAAGTTTCACTTTAGAAAAGAAGTTGTAATCGTAATGAATAACTAAAATGTGTAAAGATTAACTGCAGGCCTAGACTTATTTTTAGAATCCGTAACCTACTGGACCCTTGTAAATCTTATAATTCCTGGAGCTATTAAAATATTAGACCAGTTTCTGATACCGACTCATATGTTTCAATCTTTTATGAATATTGGCTACAATTCTGGCTCTGCTACTAAATACAGTACACCTAATCTTTATGAAGATTACATTAGGTAGGGATGAAGATTAGCAGGCGCCCAGTAGCCCATGGCTCCTAAAAATCAGTCTGGGCCCCTGAATGTTTACACATTTTAGCTATGAATTACTGTTAAAACTTCTTTTCTGAATTGAGCTGGGCCCCTAACTAAAAATAGTTAAGCTTTATCCCTGTTAGGTGCAAAATAATTTTACCTTTCTTCTATGGGTTTAATGGTAAATCGACTAGGTTCCACATGGGCTTCCATATCACCTTCCCTGTCATAGAACGTCTCCACAGACGATAACTGTCCCTCGCTACTTGTCGTAACACTCGGAAGCTGTTCATCCTTAAAATAGAAGATAAGAAAAATATGGTTACAAAATGTTTATTAGAAAATGACTACAGCAATAAAGATGTAACAAACAAGAAGTGTCTTGGGGGACGGATAAGTGGACAGACAGATGGACGAAAAATTTGGAATTTGATATCCCCCCCCCCTTTCTTCAAAAGGCAGGGGATAGTAAACAAAGGAAACATTAAAAGACAAAAGATACTACTGATTATAAAACTTTGAACTGACACTGGTTATAATGACAAAATGGTATCCAGGGATGCGGTGGTTTTTAAGTATTATGTATAGGGACCTAACTGCAAAAAACAAACATTTTCATATCTAGTTCAAAGATTTCAGACCTTATAATATAAACCCTATAATATGTTCAGTTTATGCAGACTGTTTTAATTTAACAAAGCAAATATGAAGGGGAGGGTGTGATTGTGGTATAAAGGTGTCAAGATAATTTTATTTATACCATGGTGGTCATTTCTGGATTCTGGAATTGTGGAGGAAACACTGAGTGCTTGGAGAAAGTTTACATGTAAACTCTCAGACTAGGAGTTGAGTTGAGTAATGGTGTTTAACGTCACTTATAGTTTCACTTATATCGAGACGTCGCAGGTTCTTTATCGTGCCCAGCCTACTGTGACACGGGACCTCATTTATTTTAAGTTCCCATTCAAAAAATCCATGACTTTCATTTTGTAATGCAGAGTGCTTGGCGAAAGAACAGTCACTACCCACTTTCAAGTCTTGGGATAGACCTGGTAGGGGTTCAAACCCACAATCTCCCACTTACGAAACGAGCACTCTAGGATCTGTCCTGACTGAGAACCGAACATCAACATCAGTAGCAGTGTTATGTAATAAGTGAAAATGATAGAATATGTTTTTATACTAAGGATTTGGTTTATATAGGGTCAAGTTGTAAATCTGTTAAAACTGTAAATCCATATAACATACCTTAATTTCAAAATCTGATGAGGGTTTGTCTAACTCTGTATCTTCTGT
This sequence comes from Anadara kagoshimensis, assembly GCA_021292105.1. Lineage (NCBI taxonomy): Eukaryota > Metazoa > Mollusca > Bivalvia > Arcoida > Arcidae > Anadara > Anadara kagoshimensis. Next base: position 47,494,064 of record CM037873.1, on the reverse strand, counting down.
AATAAGATTTTTGGATTTTTTAGGAAGCTGGCCATTATGTTGACTAGAATTACTACTGGTACTATCATGCCTGTCCTTCTTCTGTGACCTCTCGTCCCACTTTCTATCCCACTTATGATCATCTTCATGACTTTCTTCCCTGTTAAAAGTTACAAAACCATAGAGTTTAAACATTATTGTATTCTTTTTTAGAATGCTTTTTCCTAAATAATTTGGATCTTAACTATGTATATTGGAGTTTAAACATTATTGTTTTTCTTTTTTAGAATAATTTGGATCTTAACTATGTATATTGGGGTTAAAATTATGTTTTGTTATGGACAGTCCAAGACCTTTTGCCTTTATTTTTGGCAAGTCTCCACTATTCACAATTCAAAATCTTATAGATTTTTTCACAATCAATTTGCCAATTTTCACAATTTTAAAAAATTTCAACTTTAAAACCAGTATATTTGGAAGTTTTTCTTTATCACAATTTTGACCATTACGATGCTAATTATCACATTTGCAAGGGGCCATGACCCCATTCACAAAAGGGTGAGAAAGAGAGAGAGAGAGAGAGAGAGAGAGAGAGAGAGAGAGAGAGAGAGAAGAGAGAGAGCAACAAAACCAGTGTTCTTGAATAATCTTTGAAATATCCATTGTAAAATGGTCATTATGCTTGTTAACTACAAATCGTGACATGGTTAAAGTTTTCAGGTGACAAGCCTCGGATCCTTAAATAACCTTTGAAAATTCTATATACAGTGACCAATTGGCTTGTTTACTACACAGACAAGCCCATGATTCTAGAGTCCTTAAATAACCTTTAAAATATTTATTATATAGTGGTCAATATGCTTGTTTACAACACATGGTCAAAGCTTTCAGACAAGCCCATGATTCCGGAGTCCTTGAATAACCTATATAGTGGTCAATATGCTTGTTTAATATGCATGGTCAATGACCAATAAGAGATCATATGTATAATTTCTTTAATTGTTTACAATGGATCAAACTAAGAATCTCTCCAGAGAAAATTACCAGACGTCATAAAATTCTATCACCTCCATATACAGGATTACAGGAATCATCTTAATGGGAGCCATTCATGTCCGATATATAGAGAATTTTATATGAGTGATTATATAATATTGAATTTATTATTAATCAAGTTGAATAAACTTTCATGCAACAAGCTTTGTTCATGTTGCATAAACATTTTATTAAAGGAATATAAAAAATTTAATATTACATAAACATGCATGTAAGATTCTGTTTATTCCATTTTTTTGTATCGGTAAAATATTTTCTCAGGTATTTCAGAGCAGTCAAAATGGCTACAAAACCAGAAGTGACGATACTGCAAAGCCTTAATTTATGCCAGCTAAAATATGATGTCATAATGTGTTACAACAATCATATGGCATCATAACCAAGGATATATTCAGCGATGTTGCATGTGTGTAAACATGAGTTTAAGCTTATTGTAACAAATTTGCGGGTTAAACAAGGTTAAACTAAAGGATAAAACTCTGGGACTCCCCTCGGTTGGAGGTAGACTTATCAATGTACCAATGACATGTTATAACTTTGCAGGATTTTAGAAAGTTCATTAAACCCACAAAATGATTAACCGATTGTTATAATTGAATTTTACAATGTTACATAAACTAGATAATGGACAGCAGGTGGAACTGCAACCTCTGCAACTGCTGTCTCAGTGATCTAGCACCGAAAATTCCCCACCCCCACCCCGATACAGGTTATTATAAAGCAGATATACATACTGCAAGTCATGGTCACATCGGGGTAGCCTAATGTGTGTGATCTGACTGACTTTAGCACCAGTGCAAAATGATACAAGCCTATGACTTACTAAGTTAGTAACGGTGTTTAATATAGCGAGTTTTACAAAGATATTGATTTCTGATTCAATGTAAAATTCTCTGGGATTAGGGATGTATTTACATATTGTACATTTCTCTAATTTATCAACATGACCTATCAGTAGCGATGTGTACATGTTACATAATCTCAATCTAAGTTGTTTATTTTTAGCCTGAAGTTATTTATTTGTACATACTAAGTGCATTGTTGATTTTACAGTTCATATCATGTTAAATGTTGTTTGTTTACAAACAGCACTAGATGTTATAGAGTGTCAAGTTTGACCTGGCTGTTTGACCTTTCATTGAATATTCCAACAGACATGTTTTAGTATTTTAAGTAGACGTAATTCATTTTTATATGATAAATCTTTTATTGTGTTTTAGTGCATAATATTTGTTTTCAAACATAAATAGTGTCTCATAAGTCTTTTATAGATTGGATGTCATAATCTTATGTATATGTAAATATTTTAAATGTACTATATTGTTTTATGACATGTGACACTTTAATAAAATATTTGTATTTGTATTTGTATTTGACATATCCATTGTATAACTTAAAGGGGTTGTATAATGCTGAAATATAAGGAAAGATGATAGTTATACTGGGTATGGGGTAATTGTGGTAATGACACACACTGTGTTACCTAAATCACAGTCTATAAGCCAAAACTAATTAAAGGTCAAACGGCCAGGTCAAACTCGACACACTATAACATTGACATTTATTTATTTATTTATTTTTTTTTTTTATTCAATGAATTTTTTTGTGTTGTTTTCTATTTGTTGTTTTATTAGTTTGTTTCTTTATCTAAATATTTTTGTAAAATTACTGGTATAAAATTTTGCAACTGAACATGCTGTATGCTTGGCAATTCACGGCAGAAAATATAAGAGTAGTTAATAAACTAAGGCATACAAAATAATTCCTTAGCTAAATTTGGTAAAATATATATATATTTTGGTCCTTTGGGTATCTTTTCGATATCTTGAAATAAATTTTGGTTTCACAATCTTGGTCAAAGCACTACTGATGAGGAATTGTATTCATAAGTGGCCATCTAGTGCTGTAAAATTAAAACTGGTCCAATATGTTAGTTTATATGAAATTTATTCATTTTTAACTGATGAAACTTTACGTCCATTATACTTGACACGGTTTATTATCATCAGTTATTCTGACACTAAACTGGGTCAAAGCAGTTATGAGGAATCAATGCCACTTTTATAATTAATTAATTACACTTTCTACCGGATGTGTTTTGTAACAGATTATAGATTTTAGTGTCAAGTTCTCATTTTTTTAAAGCATTTGTAAAGACTGTAAAAAATTGTCTTGTTCCCTGAATTAGACCAGGGGTCTTAAACTTAAGCATCAGAAAGGGCTAAAATTGTGTTTTGAGATAGCACATATGTGTACATATAAATGCTGAAGTTATACAGTGTGCCAAGTTTGACCTGGCCATTTGACCTTTAATTTGATTATTAGACTGGGCTAATAGACTGTGTGATTTAGGTAACATTGCATGTTTCATTACCATAATCACTCAGTACCTAGTATTACTATCATCAACATGTAGTTCCTAAGTTACACAATGGATAGCTCCGTTAAAATATTCCATTTAAAGGTCAAATGACCAGGTCAAACTTGACTCACCATACTCTGAACCTCTTAATTTTAGGCTATTACATGTATAGAATACTTATAACAATTTGAAGTAACTCAACTTGTAGAATCTATAACTTATTTTAACAATATAGTTTTACTCATCAATTATTTTCCGATAATCAATTCTGAAATTTTTCAAATTGATCAACACTAAATAGTAGTCTAAATTATATATAGAGAGAGTGGGCGGCAGTATGTCATTCACACACAACATTTATTGATGACCTTTGCCATGTTATAACTTTCTCTTAACTTACATAAAACTAGGGATGTAAAGCTATATCATACGACTATTTCTCACACCTATGACATGGATAAGGCTGAAACGTTTACAAAATATGTAAACGTGTACACGATTGACAGTAAACGAAACGAAACCGTTTACACGGATGAATGCTAGAATGCATGTAAAAAATGTAAACAATCATAATGCCAGGTATTTAACATGGTACAGTTAAGGTAGTTAATATGAACATGATGACCTTTACTCTGTATTATAATCAATTTTTATTATTATTTTGTGATTAAATGCCATAAATTATCAAATTGGTCATCACAAAGAATGAAGGTTGGAATAAGAATCAACAGCGATGGACTTTCAGTTAGTCAATTTGTTTACCTGTGCAACTCATGCGTAACTAAATTACTGACAAATCAACTTCCGATGGGTCTTCTCAAAGTAACATGAATTAAAACTCCAAATTATTTTTCAGTTTAAGCAATGATTCTAACATAAAACAGTTTTATACATTAATCCATATCAAATAAATTAATGGATGGAATTTAAACTTGTCACATTAATAATTTGATCGGCAAATTTATTACTAGCTGAAGAATAGTTGCCGATTTTTTAAACCTTCCCCCATCAGGTATGGGTCAAAGGTCGCGCACACTTCTATGTACATTTCACCCATTTATCGGAGATTTATAGGCATTTATAACTGTCTGGATTTAAACACTTTATTATTTGATTTGGTATCAACAGAACCATGTTTGAGATCATTAGCCATCACCTGTGCTACAACCCATGTAACTGAGTACCGTTTTACACAACAGACATAATATTTTAACTTTTGTTTTCCCGACACACCATCAATCACTTCAAAATATTCCCCAATTTTAGACCTTCCGTTTTTATTTAGCTATTTTCCAGACTCAATCAGTAATATGACAACTCAATGATTTAACAACAAAGTATATTTTTATTGTTTTATTTGACAATGAAAAGTAGATAAAAACGGAACAATGTATTTTATATTACACTTCATTAATGTAGTCCAATATGGCGGTCAAAGGTTACGTTTAACCGTTTACTATTTCTGTAAACGTTTACAGGTCAAAATCGAAACTGTATCGTGTACACGTGTAAACGTTTCAGCCTTAGACATGGAATTCCCTTGTTTTTACCCATGTGGGATTTCTTTGTCTCATCCTAGGGTTGAGACAGGCTACATGCTGAATTTCCCCCAAAATTATACCTTGCCTCAACCAACAATTTCTCATGTCACAATCACTTACACATGCTTAATTGATGATGTCATAAGCATTTTAAGTGAGAACGTCAACAAAAATTGATTACACCATTTTCAGTAGGCAATCATTTTCAGCAGGCATGGATAATGACATTAAAACTGAATATGTTATGCAATTGTTTTTGTTTGATGCTGCAAATTTGTGAGAAAAAGAATCCTACACCAGTAACAGGGTAAGACAGAGATATCTCAAACTTGGATGAATATTTTCAATGTCTAGAACTCGCTAAAGCTCGTTCTGGACAGCTCGTTCTGGACAGGACCTTTGAGATATCTTTGTCTTACCCTGTTACCAGTGTAAGATTCTATTAATATCATGATACATTTTTGTATGGTATGGTTTATGATATAATCATGTATGTATCACGTTATGCCAATCTGGAAGTCTACCCCAACCGTTTTTACATCTAAACCAGCATATCCAAAAAACTTAATTCCAGTGATGTAAAGTAAAAGTAATACATTTGTATTTACAGATTTCTGACAGAAATATCACCTAGCTTGCCTTTAAAATAATTTAATGCTGACATTCACACTTGTATGGGGAGGGGAGGCATTCATTTTTTAAGGTCCTCTGTAGCTCATATTGGTAATCTCATTTGTCTTCAAATTACCATTAAAAAATATTTACCCTACTTCTCAAGTGCTCATTTTGCATTGTGACCCCAAAAATACCTATCTAGAGACATAGTCACATAATGTAAACCAACTTTTATTCACAGATATTAGCTTTCACGATTCTCTTATTAAAACCATTTCATGACTATTAACTTTCGCGATATGGAAATAAGCTGAATATTTGGTATTAATAAAACCATTTTCGTTAACAAATTCACAAAGATTAACTTTCGCGATTATTTTGTCCTCGCAAAACATTCGAAAGTTAATCGCACGCAAATAAAAGTTAGTTTACAGAAGGAACAAGAATGATGATTTCGGCTTCATGAAGATCATCCAGTCCATATCCAGCTGAAGTGATTCAAGATTCTAAAATTTAAAATAGTCTCAGGTCTTCCTTCAAAGTTTAGAGGTCCAACCATGTTTCCGACTCTTTAAAATTGAATTTGACTACTACCTTTCAGGAAGAAAACAGTTGTGTTTTATATGGTTTGACTCTGAAATTTTGTAGTCTGCCAATTTGACCCCTGAAAATCAACAGTCAAATGGAAGCACTGACTTTACAACAGCTACAAGACTTTTTTTTAAATATGATCTAATTTGAGCTAAGTGTACTATCTGGATGGTCAAAAGGAAGCTGAAGTCACTGTTTTTTTATCATATGGTTCTTAAAACAAGAAGACAGAAATTCTATATATCAACTTTCTGTAAAACAGTTAGATGTGGCCTCATATACAGTCAAACCTGTCTATACAATATTATATAGGGAATCATTTCATGAAAGATTTATGAATAGGTGACTTTCATGCTAGTTTTATATAAAATAAAATTATTAGTAGCCAAATTTCCAAAATTTGTGAAAATATAGTCTTTTTAAAGTATTTTTTCACAAATAGCCAAATTTCCAAAATTTGTGAAAATATAGTTTTTTTACAGTATTTTTTTCACAAACATGCTAAAATAAGGGGGGTTTTTTGGAAAAAAAATTCTAAGAAATTTTTAACTAATGATAATGCAGACTAACAGGAATGGAAACAGGTTCAAAAGGAGATAATAGGATCTTACACCGGCAACAGTGTAAGACAGATATCTCAAACAAGGATGAATATTTTCTTGTCTAGAAAGAGCTTTAGCAAGATCTGAAAATATTCATCGGAGTTTGAGATAATAGGATCTCAATTAACTGGGTTTTATAGGCAAGTGTCCCTTATACAAAGATTACTATTCATACAAATACTACTACAAATACATATATTGTATATATAGATATATATATGACTTACTCAGTCTGTATCACAGAATCACTTGCTGTCCTTTTAGAGGCAGACTTAGTAGCAGATTTACGACGTTTTGAAGAAGTTTCATTCCTATCGCAATCCACTTTGCGTTTGGAGGATTTTACACTACAAGTTGTATGAGAAGTAGCACTTAATTGCGAAGTTTGAGAGGAAAATGACGAATCAAGTTTACTTTTTGGCGAGGACAAATCCGGTTCATCCAAACTTGGCATAAATGATTCAGTGTCAAGCGAATGTTTCACTTCCGACAACTCTGTATTTGAAAACACATCTTTTCCACCAGAGTTATCTAAATCATCTAAATTGCCCAATAATGATAAATCTATTTGCACAATAATGGAAGGCGTTCCATCAATAAACGTCAATCCATCATATTTTTTGTCCTCCTGAAGTATTTTGTCAGATTTTAATGATTTTTCAAACACTGTATTTTCCACTTTTTCCGCTGCCGCCGATGATGATGACGTTGATGATGTAATGATTGGGGTTTTATCCGATGATGAGGTTAAAGCAGTGGCTATTTTATCTGGTATATGTGGTATTGGTGATAATGGTTTAAATGTAATCATTTCTTGTATGTCCTTATCCATACTCAAATTACTGCTAGAATTATCCTTCTCATTTTCCTCGTTTTCTTTATTCTCACTACGTTTTTTATCTTTATGTTTCTCCCTATCCTTTGTCTTACTGTTACTATTCTTCTTGGAGTTTTTCTCACTTTTCGTCACTTCTTTTGCACTTTTCCCTGAATTTTTATTCTCACTTTTCACATACTTTCGTTTTTCACTTTTCTTAGAGGAACTCTTTTCCTCCGTTGCGGAATTTTTCTTACTACACACATTATCAAGCTCCTTCTGCTTGGGCGTTGTTTCGTAATCGGAAAAATCTAATTTAGTTACAGCAGATTTATTATTTTTTATGATATCTACATTATTCTCCTCTCGGGCTTCCATTTTTTCCGGTGTTAAATATTCCACATCCACAAATTCTTCCTCATTATCCGATTCAATTTTCGCTTTTTGAGATTTCTTGCTCTTTTTCTCGGATAATGGCGTTATCACTTTTTTACCTACATGTTTACTCTGTTTTTTTGCCGACGGAGTGGTTTCATTTTTAGACTTATTTTTTTCTGAACTAAATCCATTTTTGGAAGGAGCGGAGTTGACTTGATGAATCCACTTGGGAGAAGAAGAGCTAGATATGTGATTAAATGAACTTTTTGTGTCTTCCTCTTCCTCATCACTCGACCCACCCTCTGATGAGCAAATATCTTTTATTTTACCAAAAGGGTTTTTTTATTAAGAAGGTTTTTATTGCGTCTGTTAACATGATCAAACGGGTCCAGATCAAACTCATGATCACCATCGCTGTTGTTTCCAAAGTTTTCTATGATATTTGGAATTAAATCGTCTAACAGGTCATTATTTGGATCCTCTTTGAAGCTTCCATTTAGACTTTTATCCGATATGTTGGCATTTGTAGTGAAGTTTGGGCTTGGACAGTCTGGCGGAGGTATAAAATTTCCCAGTGCCCAGCTTTTCTGTAAAATACACAACATCAAATAATTATATGAGGAGGCTTACATACAAAGAGTGTTTATTTGAGGGAAGATAGAATGTTTTAGGGATTCAGTAATAAGCAATTTGGAACACCTTTTAAAGACCTTACTACATATATACAACAGACAACTGGAATTACAGTGATAGATAATTTACAAGAGGTGGGGTGCTACCAAATGATGCTATTTCAAGTGTTCCTCAAACAAATCTAGGAAATTTATGTTCTCCAAACCATGTGCATGACCAAAACAAAATATGATTCGCCAATGGCACATCTACCTACTCCACCCAAACAGGTTGCTCTTGTGAGGTTTCATAAAAATCTGTTAAATAATTTTTTAGAAAAGTGATGGACAAAATATTGGTGGAAGAAATGAAGTAAACACTATCAGCAACCATCCCCACCTCCAAACATCTGTTCTGATGGAACAGTTACTACATTACTCATGTCTTTTATGTACTGGGTCTGTTTCGCCAGGTATTGAAGCAGACACCTCCCCACCTCCAAACATCTGCTCTAAAGGAACAGTTACTACACTACCCATGTCTTTGATTTACAAGGTCTGTTTGAATAGAAATTGAACCAGACACCTCCCCACCTATACATCCCCACCTGAAAGAACAGTGACTACATTGCCCATGTTTTTTATGTACTGGGCATGACTTGACTACCCTTTCTTCCCAAACCAATCAACCAACTCTAACTCAAATATCACACTAAATCTGAACCTTTGATGATTTAGCATTAAGTTGTATATATATTTTGTCTAAGTGCCACTATTAAGAAACTGTATCCAAAAACATGCATTTATTGTGGTTTAATATTCACATTACTAACCTTTTCGTTTGAAGGGGGCGGTGATATAAGTGGGGGTGGAGTCTTAGGTTTGGGTATTTCATCTTCTTTTTTCTTTTCTTCCTCATCGTCCGTTGAATTATCTTCACTCTCACTTTCACCTGAGCTATATTCTGAACCACTACCACTACTTTCATCTGACGACATTGATTTTAAATTACTGAAAATACAAAGACAAAAAATATATTCAGTTGCTAGGTTTCCATAAATTTAAAATAATTAGTAGCCAAATTTCCAAAATTTGTAAAAATATAGTCCTTTTTAAAGTATTTTTCTACAAATTTGCTAAAATCGGCTACTTTTTTAAAGAATTCCTCAGAAATTAGTAGCCAATGGCGATTTTGGCTACCAGGAATGGAAACATAGAGTTGTTTGTGAGATGATGCTGGTCTGGAAACTATCGCTGTCGCAAAAACTTCCCTTATCACATTACAGACCTCCTGTTTCACAATCATTTCTTAATTAAGATTTTCCAAACTTAAATCTGTATCCAAAATAAAATTTGATACTGTAATAATTTTGTCGATTTTTAAGATGTTCTGGAATTTAAGGTGTCATTTTGAAGATTAGTCGAAGTATATACACTATTATGAGAACTCACTGGTTCCACTATTTCAAACTATTTATATATGTACACTATTATGAGAACTCACTGGTTCCACTATTTCAAACTATTTATATATGTACACTATTATGAGAACTATCTGTGCACCAAAAACTCTTTTTTCCAAGAATATGAAAATATGAAGTGGAATATGATGGTGTACAACATACAAAATGGATAAAAATTTTGTTTATTTTTACCATATACATATCAATGACACAGATTACCACACAAGGGTTTTATTGCAGTTAAAACTTAGATAAAACTAGTGTACTATAAAATATTGATCACCTTAACATAACAAATTACTAAATATTGAATATACACCTGTTGCCTCTTGTTATATTAACTGTAACGAGATATTAACATAAATTGGAGAGAGAGAGAGAGAGAGAGAGAGATGTACTCATCAAAAAGCATAAAGCTAAAATATTGGTTTCCTGTATCTATAGCAATTAAGTACAGAACTGTTCAACAATTAAAATAATTTTTGAAGCAGTTAAATGCTATATTGATCTCTCTCTCTCTCTCTCTCTCTCTCTCTCAAAATACATATTCCATGCACAGACACAGGTAACCATATGTCACTTAAGGTAGTTCCATACTTTACAAATCGCCTGAAAACACATATTGAAATTTTGATATGTTGTAAATGGCCATAAACCATTTAGCATGCCAAAATTTTAGGGCAGGTATTCGACTTCCTTAAGAAGTTCTGAAGCGCCACCTGGTGGCCATTTTCACGACATAAATGATCAAAGTTTAACTACTGTTATCAACAAATAAGCTTTAATAACTTTTTGTCATGCTTAGAAACCAAAAGTCTCTTGCATTTAAATTAATCATTATGTCATGAAGATTATTTGGACCAATTACATTTTACTTCCGGTCACGTGGTAATTTTTCTACAGCGCCACCTATCAATAGAGAACATTTCATTTCCGGAAACTAAAAGTAACACCCTTTCGTTAATTTGTAGATTTTAAAAAAAACTAAGTCGATTACTACCCCTGATTTTCACATATATTGCACATGAATATATAAGTTTGATTTTTGGAAAAAAAAATAGGGGGTTGTCAAGCTACTTTTTTCATAAAATTGCATCAAAATCCTGAAACAAGAAAAAAAAGCCTTATTCCTTACGTAAGAAGTTACCAATAATGTCCTAGGATACTATTATGAACTCAATGTTTTTGTTAGGTATTAACAAAAACACTGATTGTAAGCTATTTGGTTGTGTAAAACAAAACCAATTTAAATATCATATGGTCTGTCACCCATAGAAACCCATAGCAACCGTTACCCAACACAGCTCAGTTAAAGTGGCAAGGGGATTCGTATACATTGATGAAGCGTTCTTGATTCTAGGCCGCTGAATGAAACGCAAATACAAGAACATAGTCAAACTGCTAAAATTTGACACCGAGAAAAATTATCATACAGTATGTTTATTGAAGAATCGTAAGTTTGTGTCCTACTATTTGTATTTAAAATCCCTGAAAAAAACAAACATAAAGCGGCATTCAAAATACCGTCTTCAAAATTTAAACAATGTACTCAAATCTTTCAATTATTTAGAATAAGACTCTCAACAGTGTAGATCTACATAATTTCAATTATGTACAATATATTTTCTTCTTGAAATAGTGCATAGAATTGATATTGTGAATTCTAATCTTTTGTGAATGCAGAAAATTATTCTACTGAATGATAACATAACAGCGTTCCCGCCATAATTCTGTAGGCGCCGAAGACCACATATTCGTGACGTCATAGATAAAAAAAGACGTAAAATCAGATATTTCGACCGTACGCACAGAACGACGACGTCACTATGGTATGGAACTACCTTAAGTTTATATTTTAATGACTTAATTGTAAACAAATGGCCTTGCACATCAACTCTCTCTCTCTCTCTCTCTCTCTCTCTCTCTCATAGCACTAGCTCTCAATAATACACATTACCAGGTAACCATTTGCCACTGAAAATATCTCTCTCTCTCTCTCTCTCAAAATATACATTCTCCTGCAAAGAGACAGATAATCAAGTGTCACTGGAGACAAGTTAAGTTTAAAATTTAAATGTAAATAAATGGCCTTTGCACATCAAACTGTTGTTCAGTCAAGAAATGCACAATGACTTTATATATTAATTAGGCTGATACAATACATCACATCTGACAGTAGGTTTTACTGATTACAGAGAGAGTAAACCTTAGTGAGACAAGACATGTATACATTAATACTCACTGACAAGCTGTGACAATCAAGGATAAATTTACATGTACACCAAATACCTCTGATTATATACATTGATTATGTGTATATGTATGGAGAGCACGAGAGAGAGAGAGAGAGCACTAAAAAACCATGCTATAAAGGAATATCGCTCTCTCTCTCTCCATAATCTAGATAAAGAAATCTCTCTCTATTTCTCTCTTTCTCTCCATACAATCAGGATAAAAAATCTCTTTCTCTCTCTCACCACACAAACACACATGCAGACAAAAAAATATCTCTCTCTCAACACACACACACACACACACACACACACACACACACACATAAGACTTTTCCCTGTTTATTTAACATGATAGTTTAATTCTTCCTATGCCATTTACAAGTTTTCAGTATAAAATTTATTTCTTGACACTGTAGTCGCTAAGCTGTTAAACAGTAAATAACGTCTACAAGATGAACCAAGAATTATCCTTATGTGGGGTTTCCCTGTGATATTGCTCAACAAAAATCAGTAGTTGATTAAAACAGTGGGCTTAGAGCTTATAAAACACTCTGATTATATTGTCATTATTGATTGGTGGAAATGACTCGAAAGTACCAATAATAATCTACTTGACATTTTTTAAATGTGCCAAAAATAACCGAAATAGAAATCAAACTCGGTAGTAATGTAATGAGCCACTACTATAATGCAGTAGGAGAAAATTAAGATAAGGAATTTAAGTTAAGAAAATGAATTTTCTGTCTAGCTTCTGTATATTGCCTATACCACCTGTACTAAATCTACCAGATATCGTTCTCAATTATGTAAAATAGACAATGTTGTGGAAATTTTACTTGTTGAACAAGGTGGTTTGTAAACTCATCTTGGTGGCGAGTTGATTTTTTTAACTGTGCATAAAAAATGAAGTTCATATTACCTCCCATTTTACAGAGTGATGAAGTTCATATTACCTCCCATTTTACAGAGTGATAAAATTCATATTACCTCCCATTTTACAGAGTGATGAAGTTCATATTACCTCCAATTTTACAGAGTGATGAAGTTCATATTACCTCCCATTTTACAGAGTGATGAAGTTCATATTACCTCCCATTTTACAGAGTGATGAAGTTCATATTACCTCCCATTTTACAGAGTGATGAAGTTCATATTACCTCCAATTTTACAGAGTGATGAAGTTCATATTACCTCCAATTTTACAGAGTGATGAAGTTCATATTACCTCCCATTTTACAGAGTGATGAAGTTCATATTACCTCCCATTTTACAGTGATGAAGTTCATATTACCTCCAATTTTACAGAGTGATGAAGTTCATATTACCTCCCATTTTACAGAGTGATGAAGTTCATATTACCTCCCATTTTACAGAGTGATGACGTTCATATTACCTCCCATTTTACAGAGTGATGAAGTTCATATAGCCTCCCATTTTACAGAGTGATGAAGTTCATATAACCTCCCATTTTACAGTGATGAAGTTCATATAACCTCTCATTTTACAGAGTGATGAAGTTTATATAACCTTCCATTTTACAGAGTGATGAAGTTTATATTACCTCCCATTTTACAGAGTGATTTAGTTCATATTACAGTATAACCTCGATTCATGGCCACCATTTGTTCAGTCAAATTTTGGCATTATAAAAGGGAGTCTCATGAAGAAAAACATAAACAAAATGGATTTTGAACCAAAACTATCAAGGCGCGTTATACTGCCAGGTTTTACTGTGCCTTATTCTACTAATTGGGCTATCAGTCATAGCCATTTAAAAGTCTGCCTGACAAGATTTCTAAGAACAAACTGTTCATAATGCCAGAAAATGTCAAAAATCTACTAGCAACAGATTCAGAAGTCTTATAAACAATACTATAATATTGATCCGGCCATGTATCACAAGGAATAAATAGACTGATGATTTAAAAGTTGAAGTCTCAAATGCCTTCTACGTGTAATAAACTTTTCACAATCACTGTGAGCCTTGGACATGTAATAAAGCTCTCTTTCCAGACTTTTCACAATCACTGTTAGCCTTGGACATGCATTAAAGCTTTCACAATCACTGTGAACCTTGGACATGTAATAAAGTTCTTCTCTTTCCAGACTACAGATCATTAATCACGGCGTCCCTTAATTACATCAATTCTTTACCACCCTTATTGTTTTCTTCTGTTATCTACGGTAGATTTTTTTATCTAAAGTCAAACCTTACCCTTAAGGCCAAGGGTTTTCCACTCATTATATAATATCCATTTGTAAGACCCCCACCCCCACCCCTGTGTGGCCTGTATAAACAGTTAAAACTGTAAAACTTATAACATTTAAATGTTTAAAATGATCTTTTTAAGTGCAGATAAATGACCCAGCACTTGTACTAGTACAATGTAATGCACAAAGATATATATATATACAGCAATTGGTGCACCAGAACATTTATATCCTAATTATCATAAATTCTATTTTAAAACCATTCAAATTAAATAAAGCTAGTCGGCATTATCATTATAAAATTAAAATATAACCCATTAAACAACAGTTAATTTAGTATATATATATAAGGAACTCTTAAACTTTAATGTGTTTCCTTGATTGGTCTCTTTGGACAGGTTGCCATGGTTACGACATATATTTCAAACTAAGCATGATGATTTTTAAATTAAAGTACAGATAATTGACCCGGCACTGGTATCCAATAAAAAATCAAATTGATATCATAAAATGTCATAACCAGTGTTCATTTTAGAAGGGGCCATGGAGTCATTGATCCCTTAGTTTACTAAATGATCCCATTGCAAATGTCTTAGTGTGCCATATTTAACATTACTTGAATGCACAAATACTGATGTTGTGGTATTTTAGAGGGATGTTTTTGAAAATGGTCATTTATGAAAAATTCTGAATTTTTGAACACTGTCAGAATTTAAACTATTATAGAGCTAGCCTGTTGTCCCATTAAAAGTTCCAATAATATGTACATAAGCTAGGGCCTTCACATTTATGCCCCCTTTAAAACAGATTTTAGTGGTATGTAAAGACAGCTTTAACTGTATAATATTTTGAAACTCCTAAGAAGTTTTTAATCTATTACATGAAATATTGAAGTATCCCAAATACATTCAAACCTGTCTATAAAGGCCACCCAAGGAAACCAGTAAAAATAGCCATTATAGACAGGTGGTCTTTATATACAGGTTTAAATAATATGATCAAAGAACAATTGGGATACAATTCTACTGGCCTTTATAAGCAGGTGGCACTTATATAAAAGTGGCTTTAAGGCAGGTTAGACTGAACAACAATCATAACAGAGCTATCATAATTTAAAATATATTCAAATGAACTTTGCTAGTTACCTCGTTAAAAAAATTATAAATAATACTCATATTACCACAGCAATAGTAGTAGTAGTAGTAGTAAAGACGATTAGAGTGGTTTTGCCTAAATCGTTGTCATGATCAGTGGTTTGGTGTCTATCGACGTCATCATCATCATCATCGTCAGAATTTGAAGCTCTATGTCTCATCAACTGGATCATAATCCATTGTAATTTTTAAGTAATGTTTTCTATATTTATCAGCCAGTTTGAGAGTAGTCATAGATCAATAGACTATAACATGTAATGCTTCTTTTTCTCTATGAACAACTCTATTGATTTTTATTGTTGGGTTTACCGCCCAAGGATGTTGATGATGACGATGATGATGACGGATGAAGGTATATGGCAGGCAAGCATCAACAGCATTTGAGGAAGTCTTCTATCATTAAATATGTGTGTGTGTGTGTGTGTGTGTGTGTGTGTGTGTGTGTGAACAAAAGAAACCTGTCCTTAATCAAAATTAATATGAAACATTTAACATTTCATTTAAATGAAATTAAATTTCATGAAAATAGATTTTTAATTTTTTTTTTTATTTATTTATTTATACAAGTTAACATGATCAATATGTGACTTTTTTTTTTTGTCACACAACATAATATTGATCTACATTGATTTCATTATTTCATTTATTTATTCATAACTGTCTTCCTGAAATTTTATTTGCCTATTGTGAAATGATTATTTTTTTTAATTTTTAGTTTGTTTTTCTTATTATTTTAAGATAATTACATTTTCTTAATGAAATTAAATCAAATGTAGAAATAAGATTTAAAAGGCTGCCATAAAAATAATGACAACTAGATGAATTTTTTAAGGACACCTGTTCAACAAGTGCCTTTTACCAAAAACCTGGTACATAACCAAATTTTAAAGAGCCCCAACTTTTCTAGCCTTCAACTTGACATTTCTGCAATTTACACAAAACTAGAAAACTAAACAGAACAATCAATAACATATTTCAATAATTCTTTTAAATAATAATAAATCTGCTTTTAAATCATATTTATTTTCAAATGAATGAGAAAAGGTTTTTATTAATTATTGTTGTTGCTGTTGTTGGAGGAAGGAGGGGCTTATATTTATTTTATTTTTATTTTTTTAAATTAATTTCTACCATTAACATCATTACCCACAAACCTGATGGGAAATTCATTATTATTAACGGCCTGTCAAATTCAATTGGAGTCAATTCTACATCTCACTCTCCTGAATTCAATTAGGTATTGAATAAATCCTCATATTCTTTATCCAGATTAACTCCATAGAGATTCATTATATTTCTTACCAGTACTATTGGCTCATCATTCATTGTAATTTATACTCAGTTCTGAGATCATGACTTCTCATAAACACTAAAAGCTCAAAAACATTCTCTAGTTCCGAGATCATAACTTCTCATAAACACTAAAAGCTCAAAAACATTCTGTAGTTCTGAGATCACAACTTCTCACAAACACTTAAAGCTCAAAAACATTCTCTAGTTCTGAGATCATAACTTCTCATAAACACTTAAAGCTCAAAAACATTCTCTAGTTCCGAGATCATAACTTCTCATAAACACTTAAAGCTCAAAAACATTCTCTAGTTCTGAGATCATAACTTCTCATAAACACTAACAGCTCAAAAACATTCTCTAGTTCTGAGATCATAACTTCTCATAAACACTAAAAGCTCAAAAACATTCTCTAGTTCTGAGATCATAACTTCTCATAAACACTAAAAGCTCAAAAACCATTCTCTACTTGGAACTGTGTGGAATGGAGTGAAGTAAGTGTTTTACGCCCCCAGTCAAGATTCTTTCACTTATACTGAGGTGATCAATTTTGGGATGATGGAGGAAACAGGAGTGCCTAGAAAAAACAACAGACCTTTGGGAAGCAATTGACAAACTTTTTCACACTAAGATCTGCCCAGAGCAGGATTTGAACCAAGGTGGTGAGTATCACTGTAATCCATTAGCACCAGCTTTAGAACACTTGGCCACTGGAGTTGGAACTGAAGAGTTATATACAACAAAACATGTCAGAAGAAAGGGTAGGCTGAAAACACATTACACTTTAATCATAATTTTCCAACATTTCACTACTGTATATCGGGAATCTTTTGCGTCAGTTAATTTTTGCGATAATCGCCATTTCAAGATATTCGCGTATTTTTATTTCTACGTCATCAGATGATGGTCAGTGCAAATGCCAATGGTTTATTTCAAAACAAAATTTCACAAATTTTTATTTTTGGGTCTTGTTTATCCCGCCAATAGATGGAAAAAATAAAGATTCCAGATTTACAGTAGCTATTAATGAAAGACACTGACATATGGGGGATGACATAAATTAAGTATTCCTGCTCCATTGTCGAGTAATCTTAAATGACTGTGAAACATTAAACCATTAAAAAAATCAAGCAAAAAAAACACTCAAGTAAATAAATACCCACTGACAAATGCAAGTAACATTTGAGAGTAATAAACTCAAAAGTTATCCATGGAAACAGAACATTGAATTACTCATCCATGGAAACGGAATATTGGATTACTCGTCCATGGAAACGGAATATTCGATTACTCATCCATGGAAACGGAACATTGGATTACTCATCCATGTAAACAGAATATTGGATTACTCATCCATGGAAACAGAATATTCGATTACTCGTCCATGGAAACGGAATATTCGATTACTCATCCATGGAAACGGAACATTGGATTACTCATCTATGGAAACGGAACATTGGATTACTCATCCATGGAAACGGAACATTGGATTACTCATCCATGGAAACAGAACATTGGATTACTCATCCATGGAAACAGAACATTGGATTACTGGTAAACCAATAACTCATACGTATCAATCTAATTTGTTAGAACAAATCATAAATAGCTATATGGTAGATTATCCTGTGTTAACCAAAATCCAGTTTAATCCAAACAAAATCTGTCCAGACAGAGTCCAGTTACACAAGTTCTACTGTAAAATGCAACCAATACTGACAGTTAAAACAATGCAACCAATATAGGATTATGGATGGAGTTTTTCTACTAACTTTTTTAATTTTCAAATGATTTGACCTTAAAATGCCCTAATATTACTTGTTCTTCCTATTACCTTCAACAAGTAGTGTCGCATCAAATCTCAGCATATTCACATAGATCAAAGGTCTTTATGATATCAAGTAAACTTCTTAAACACGGCTGTTAAAAACTAAAGTACAGTCGAACCTGCCTTAAAGGCCACATCTATATAAGGGCCACCTTCTCTTAAAGGCGAGTAAAAATTTATCCCAGTTTTTCTTTATTCATGTAATTTGAACCTGTATAAAAGGGAAATCTGCTCTTAAAGGCTAGTAAAAATTTTATCCCAGTTTTTCTTTATTCATGTAATTTGAACCTGTATATAAGGGACATCTGCTCTTAAAGGCTAGTAAAATTTTATTCCAGTTGCTCTTTATACATGTAATTTGAACCTGTATATAAGGACCACTTTGCTCTTTATTCATGTTACTTGAACCTGCATATAAGGGCATATACTGGTTACCTTGGGTAACCTATACAGACTGGGTTTACTATACATGTACTTTACTAGAGAAAAGTACATCCAAACTTAACAGGTGCTTGTGTACTGTAACCAGAGAGAGTACCATGACGACCAATTAACATTAATGTGTACAATCATTTAATATTACCACAGGTCGTTACTGAGTGACACATTTGAGATGGGCGACTTGATTTTCCAATCTAAATAATCAATGTATTCATCAGAAAGTGTATGATCTAGGAGATAACAGCTTGTTCTTCACAAGCACCATGCATCCATATGACACTAGCGGGAAATTCTTGTGTCAATTAATTTTCATAAGAATCATTTCTAAGATATCTGCATACTTTTGTGTTGGCATCTTCTAAAATAAAGTATATGCACATATGCTTGAATCCCTGGAAACAACAACAAGTACAAGTGTTCTCCACATACACAGGGGGAAACTACAAAACAACAACAGTACAGGGACTATTTATGATGCTACTGGGATTTGGTAGCTGACAGAATTGTCTGTCAATGTACATTAATTATACCATGCTGACAACAGTATAAGTAAATATATAATAGCTTTATATAGCAGTTATTGCCTGATCAATCCATTTATTAATATAGCTTAAACTCCCACTTAGGCTAACTAATAGATGATGCTTAGTAGGCTGCTATGAGGAATTTTTGTTGTAAGCCATGTTACAACAACGTGTTAAGAATGATGAAAATCAAGGCTGTGAATTTAATTTCCCAGTGTCCAAAATTGACGTATCGCCGACCACGCCCACAATGTTCCGACACTGGCCGCCATCACGGTACCAAAGCAGCGTCACAGCAACTAATGATGTACTAGTGTCAGTGACGTCATTAAATGGCGCTTTTCAGGCCGAGTTTTTGTAATCATTTTGCATGTAAATCAAGCATCCGGCCATTTGACGGAACATTGTGGGCGTGGCCGGCGATACGTCAATTTATATTTTTCTTGGTGAATTTTCCCAACATTCTCTATACTTTGTCTCACATAAGATTTTTTTAAAAACCAAAATAGCATTATATTTCTGCTAAATGTGTTAACAACTTACCTCTAAACACTGTACCTAATAGATGTGTGTTAGGGAACCCGTGCAAGTGGCCTTAACAGCAGGTGCCCTTAATATGTACATTTTGCTGGATTTTAAATGTGGCTTATATGACCTATAAATTTCTGGTTAAGGTTAATCAATATACTTGAACTTTTATAGATTTGTCTCATTTGTATTGGATTGGATTAATAGTTTTTATCCCCCAGTCAAGATTTTTTTCACTTGAGGCAGTTAGTTTTGAGATAAAGGAGGAAACCCGAATGACCAGGGAAAAAATAATCAACCTTTGGCAAGCCACTGGCAAAATGTCTGAATTTAGAGATATCAGGCCCCGGTTTCACAATTATTCCTTAGCTAAGACTTTCCTTAATTTAAATCTTGCAAATTTTTAAATCTTTATAATTTTGTTAATTTGGAATTTAAGGTGTGACTTTTAAGATCACTTCTATATTAAAACATTTGCATTTAGTTTTGACAAAAATATTTACCAGTAGTTCCAAAAAGAGATTACAAACATTTGCTAAATTTAAGTTATTAGGAAAATCTTAGCTAAGGAATGATTGTGAAACCGGGGCTTGCTCTCTTATCTATTTGTCTATTATCTATATTAAATGTCACTAATGTTTTATATGTACAAGCATGTAAGTGGTTTTAATGCTGCTGAACTCTTCTGTAATTGGAATACAGAAGTTTAAGTATCTCAACTGTCCTTAAGGTGAATTATCAACCACAGCTTCTCTAGGTTGATGACAATCTGTTATCATTAAAGCTATAAAGTCGGATAACATTTTTAATTATTACTATAAAATTAATCATAAGTTATACACCTGTTACCTGTATGTAGTACTTATCTAAATTAATATCCAGGTGATTTATCTTTCACATTAATTACAGGTAAAAATAGTTAAATTTACAACATTTAGTTTGTCCAGCAACTTTCATAACTTTTTATATGTTTTTAAAAGACTCATCCTGTATGCTTAATGAAAGCAGAGATTATCCCTTTCATGCCTCAGGTAAATTCTGACCTAGTTAGGAATAGGGCTGAAAATGATGCAGGTCTCACTCAGTTTCACAATTATATCAAGCCCTTTCATGCCTCAGGTAAATTCTGACCTAGCTAGGAGTAGGGCTGAAAATGATGCAGGCCTCACTCAGTTTCAAAATCACTCCTTCAATAAGATTTTCCTTAACTAAAATCTAATAAATAGATTTCACCAGTGTGCTATATGATCCATACATCTTAACGTTTTTGCAGAATGTTTTGGAAAATGTTTACCTCACAAATACCCAGAATAATGCTGTTTCTAGGGGAAAACGTCAACTGATGCCATTCAATATGCAATGGAAATAGTTGTTCCTTACAAATGTTAAGGGACATCACGTGGTATACAAGCAAAATCCATTTTGGCATCGTTTTATGGTACTACCAAAAAAGTTTTGACAAAAATTGAAATATTGGTGTAACAAGCTAGCCTATGACTGATTTTCAAAATGGCATCTTAAAACTCCTGAATATTTTCAAAATTAACAAAAATTTATTTTGGTCCTTTAGGTTGCTTTTCAACATCTTCAAAATAATTTTGGTTTCATAATTTTGGTCCAAGCACTACTGATGAGGAATTGTATTCCGAAACGGCCGTCTAGTGCTGTAAAATTAAAACTGGAATTATATGTAAATTTACCGTACACAGTATCAAATTTGCCATATTTAAGTTAGGAAAAATCTTAGTTAAGAACTGATTGCCAAACTTGGGACCAGGGACCTGTATCATTTCAGCCCTATTGCTATCTAGGCCAGAATTTATCCGAGACATGAATAGGTATAATAATTTGTTTTTATCAAGCTGTGAAACTGGGGCCTGTTTCTTCAATGTGTACATATCACAATATTTGGTCCATGATAAGATTCCTATTAGAATAAATATTTTCCCTGCTGTCAAAAATATTTGAATCCAAAAGATGTAATTTCATTACATAACATATACCATTCACTTCATTTAGCTACATTAGTTGATTTTTGCTCTTAAATTTTGATTTTAACAGATTCTTCTATCACTAAAGTTGACCAATATTCTTAAATGACAAAATACAGACCAAAATGAGAAAATACATCTGCCTGATTATCAAGAACAAATTTTACATGTAAATATAATTCATTTCTTACATCAAATTCCATTGATAATAGTTGAGTTAAGTTGAGTTGAGTTGGTGTTTAACGTCCCAGTCAATGATTATTACTGGCATTATACAGCAGGTTCATTATCATGCCACGCCTACCATGACACAGGACCTTATTTATTTTAAGTTCCCATCCGAAAGAGCTGCGACTTTCATTTCATAATGCAGAGTGATTGTTGAAAGAACAGTCACTACCCACTTTCAAGTCTTCTGTCAGACCCTGCGGGGAATCAAACACATGACTTCCCACTTACGGAGCGAGCACTGTAGTGATAAATGCGGTGGCTAAGTGGCAAGAGGCATTAAAACAAGGTTTTGCTGTATTTTAATTTTCACCACTTTGTGAACTGTCTGTAATTGGTAATTTGACTCCACTTCAGGGATTCTATTCATTAACAAATATATATTGTAAGTGCATGAAGTATGTTTGACATTACAATACATTAAAAATTGCACACTTGTAAACATTAAATAATGGGTGCTTTAAGTACATTTTTTATCAAACACCTCTTCAAATACTACAAGGTATATATAATAAATTAAACTATTTACTATAAATATATCTACCAAGTGGCCTGTATATGATTTTATTTTTATTTATTTAAATGATTAAACACCTGATACAATTTATATTCAAAAGGTCCAACAGTGCTTATAAATGAGTTACAATATCGACAGGTCCAACAGTGCTTATAAATGAGTTACAATATCGACAGGTCCAACAGTGCTTATAAATGAGTTACAAATCGACAGGTCCAACAGTGCTTATAAATGAGTTACAATATCGACAGGTCTAATAGTGCTTATAAATGAGTTGCAATATCGACAGGTCCAACCGTGCTTACAATGTCGACAGGTCCAACAGTGCTTATAAATGAGTTACAATATAGACAGGTCCAACAGTGCTTATAAATAAATTACAATATTGACAGGTCCAACAGTGCTTATAAATGAGTTACAATATCGACAGGTCCAACAGTGCTTATAAACGAGTTACAATATCGACAGGTCCAACAGTGCTTATAAATGAGTTACAGTATTGACAGGTCCAACAGTGCTTATAAAATGAGTTACAATATGGACAGGTCCAACAGTGCTTACAATATCGACAGGTCCAACAGTGCTTATAAATGAGTTACAATATCGACAGGTCCAACAGTGCTTATAAACGAGTTACAATATTGACAGGTCCAACAGTGCTTATAAACGAGTTACAATATTGACAGGTCCAACAGTGCTTATAAATGAGTTACAATATCGACAGGTCCAACAGTGCTTATAAATGAGTTACAATATCGACAGGTCCAACAGTGCTTATAAAATGAGTTACAATATCGACAGGTCCAACAGTGCTTATAAACGAGTTACAATATTGACAGGTCCAACAGTGCTTATAAAATGAGTTACAATATCGACAGGTCCAACAGTGCTTATAAATGAGTTACAATATCGACAGGTCCAACAGTGATTATAAACGAGTTACAATATTGACAGGTCCAACAGTGCTTATAAACGAGTTGCAATATAGACATTGTTTTCATTAGATTGGTATACCTTTTTTTACTTATCAAAAGACTGTTAGTTCTGAAATAATAGAGGAAACTTGAGTTGTAAACAGAAAACCACTGATAGGAACTCTGGTTTCCTCTACCATCTAAGAACTGATAGCCTCGATATAACTTCAATCTTGACTGGTCTATAAAACTGAATAACTACACTCTACTCCCCTTTCCATTTTACCACTACTGTAGCTTAGTTGGTAGATTGATTGCTTCATATGTGAAATGTCTTGGGTTCGAAATGTCTTGGGTTCGAACCCTGCCTGGGTCCAACTTGAAAATAGGTATTGGCTTTTCCTTCGCCAAGTACTTGGTACGAAGAATAAAAATAATGTGGTCCTTTGAAAGAGATATTAAAAACTGATGCCCAATGTCAAGGCAGGCATAGCACCCTGCATATTGTCCTGAGCTCACTGCAAAGCTCAAACTTTCTGCAACTTCCCCTATAGCTGATGATGTCTCAATATAAGTGAAATATCCTTCACTAGGACGTAAAACCCTATTAAATCAATATTTCCATTTTGAAATTTATTCATTCATGAACTTACATGACTATTGCACTAATTGTCACCCACCATCAACTTATCTATGTTCAATTTATATTTTCCCGTCAAATTTTCGTATCTTCGGATCAACAGCAGACAAGAAATTTCATGTAATTTGTTTTCAATCTTGATGTTATAACTCTTAATTTAAAATGATGTATTACAGATCAATTTTGTTGTAATAGGAAAACATACATGTACAAGCTTTTAAACTGATAAGCCAGGGAACTTGGTAGTTTAATCACAAGTGCACTGTACGCCTCGTTTTCTCCCGACATTTTGTACCAATGACAAATATTATATGTCGTCAAAATTAAATGAATTTTTAGGGGGATTTTTTATTTATTTATTTATTTATTTATTTATTTTATTTTTTGTTAATTGGGTGAGAGTGATGTCACTGTATCCAACATTCTACTGGATATATTTGACGTCCAACAGTTCCATGTTCCTTTCATTCTCAATTTTAATTACACACAGGATGGCTAAACAGGAGAGGCTTACCCTTCTGTAGTACCTGGCCTCACTTCCTTGGTGGAAATTTACATGTATAACTTAATTTGTCAGTTTCAAAGTTTTTACTCTGCTTTTGGGATTATTGTTTGAACCTGGATTGGTATATTTGTTTGAACCTGGATTGGTATATTTGTTTGTTATTTAATCACCAGGGATGTAATCTGGTTGCGTAGCAGTTCCACACGACCTTGCTTACTTTTTTACATTTTTTTTTATTGATTTGAACATGGACTAGTGTGTTTATTTTTGATTGACAAAATTTCAATAAATTATAACTACATCTAATTACATGTTTCAGTTATTTGCTTACAAAGGAATACATCTAGGTCGAATGTACACATCTTCAAATTTCACAAATTTATGTACAGGAATCTAGAGTAGCAATAATGCATTAGGTTTAAGAATTAGACATGTATGCAATAAAGTTTTAAAGAAAAATCATGCATGTTTTTAGGCAGAGCCATCAGATTTTAATCTGATACACCAGATATTCTAATAATAAAATATTCATTTTAACCACAACAAAAAATCTTGTTATAAATACTAGCACCTGTTACAACCAGAAATTGATTTACTGAACATGATGTAGAAATTTCACATTAACATATATATCTGTTTTGCTGTACACTGCCATTCTAATTTTTTACTTTATAAATTTATATACTTTATATTTTATATATAACTTAGATGAGTTTAAATGTTTTCTAAAACATAACTGAATTTATTCTTTGTAAATAATTAAATTCTATTAATTCTGTTTTTCAATTTGTTACAAATAATAAATTCAGTTATGTTTTAGAAAACATTTTAACTTATCTTTAAAGTTTTTTATATATAAAATTTCCTCACACAAAGGATAAACTTGGAATTATATATAGATATTTAAATTCCAAGTTGTGTCGTTTCTTCTAAACTTCAGTCCTTTCATGACAATTCAAATTTTTTTTCTTTTAAATTATTATCATTAAAATTTGAAGTTCTGTCTTTCCATTCTGTTGTGCTATACACTGCCATTTTAATTTGTTACTTCATTTATATACTGGTACATATATATTTAAATTGCAAGTTCTGTCGTTTCTTATGTCCTTTGGTCCTTTGCTGCCATTTCAATTATTTTCCTATTAATTATTATCATTTAAATTTGAAGTTCTGTCTTTCCATTCTGTTGTGCTATACATTGCCATTGTAATTTGTTACTTCATTTATTTATATATATCTAAATTCCAAGTTTTGTCCTTTCTTATGTCCTGTGGTCCTTTGCTATCATTCCATTTTTTTAAAATTTCTTTTTAATTATTATTATTTAAATTTAATTTATTTTTATTATTATTTACTTTTGATTTTTATCATTTAAATTCTGTCCTTTAAGTTCTGTCCTTCTATCCATCCTTCCATACAATTCTTGTTCAGAATATTTCCCCAAAACAATGAAAATAGGGGAGGAAAAAAATTCCTTGACATTTCTCCGACGTGCGTGGGAACCATGTTATTTTATTTCATTGACAAATACATAGAAGAAAAACAGTTTGACTGGCAATAAATAATGTATCTACTCTCTTTAAAAGCCAACACTACAAGATAAACACTAAAGAAATAGAAGACTAATTTCCAGAAATTTTCAATTGATCAATAATTCAAATCACAAGATATTTGCATGTTATCAAAATCAAAGTCATTAGAACTAGAAGCTAGGAAAGTTGCATGTCAGTAAATGATTGTTCAAACATAACAACTTCATTACGATCTCTGTATGATTCACCAATAACAATTCAAATGGCATTTTTTATTACAGTCCAACCTGCCTTAAAGGCCATCTCTATATAAAGGCCAGGCTCATGAAGGCCAGTACAATTGTATCCCAATTGTCCTTTTTTTCATATTATTTGAACTTGTATATAAAGGTCACTTTTACTGGTTCCCTTTGGTGGCCTTTATAGACAGGTTTCACTGTATTAAGAAATTTTTTGTTTTGTTTAAAACATGACTTAGCTATATAAGTAGATCATGGAGAAATCAAAGCTATTAAATTGCAGTAAAACATATCTATGGAAGACATTTAGTCCCAAACTCTTTTGTATCTGTGAATATTTGGTACATTGTTTCAGTTGATCAGCTGATTGGATTGGATTGGATTGGATTGGAAAAAAAACACATTTTACCTATCTGATCAGACAATTGGCGGATCGCCGGCCACACCTATAATGTTCCGACAAAGGCCGCCATCATGGTACCAAAGCAGCGTCACAGCAACTAATGACGTACTGGTGTCAGTGACGTCATTATACCCCACAATTCAGACAGAGTTTTCATTCTTTTTGTGTGTAATTCAAGCATGCCAGGCCTTTGTCGGAACATTGTGGGCGTGGCCAGCGATTCGTTCATTAACCTGAACAAGCATTCAGGTCAACTAGCAGTGTCTTCTATAAAAGAAACAACTAGAGTAATGGTGTTTTATACCAGTCAAATTTCTTTTACTTATCAGGGCAGTCAGTTCAGAGATGGTGGAGTGAAGTAATGGCGTTTTATGCCTCAGTCAAGATTCTTTCACTTTTATCGAGGCAATTTGTTCAGAGATGTCGGAGTGAAGTAATGGCATTTTATGCCTCAGTCAAATTTCTTTCACTTATATCGAGGCAGCCAGTTCAGAGATGGTGGAGTGAAGTAATGGCGTTTTATGCTTCAGTCAAGATTCTTTCACTTATATCGAGGCAGTCAGGTGGAAATAATGAAATAATGGTGTTTTTACACTTCAGCACAAGATTCTTTAACTTAAATCAAGGCGTTCAGTTCAGGCATAGTAGAGGAAACTGGAGTGCCTGGAGAAATTCATCGAACTTCAACAAGTGAATTCACAAATTTTCTCAACACTAGGATCTTTTCTGTATGGGATTCGGACCAAGTCAGAGGCGCTATGATTTGTAAACAAATCCTTAAGACCATCAAGGTCCCTATTAAAGAGGAACTAAGTAAACAGATACAACAAATCCTTAATGAAAATATGGAGGGATGGCTGTTGCTGTTGTAGCTGTAATCATATATATTTTAACACAAGCAATTTCTTCAAAATATCAAACTTCCCATAAAAATCTAATGGGGGGAAAAACATATCTGTAAAAAAAAATAAACATCTTTGAAATTGATAGCTGTAAACTAACATTTAGTTTTCATGCATGAATAAAACCAACTTTATCAGCAATACCTGCCATTAAACTGATCAATGAAATGCAGTTGTTATGCCTGTAAGGGATATGACATTATTTCTGCATAAACACAGATATATTGATTTAGTTATGTAGTTGAACAAGGTGTCACACAATTTCTATTTACTGAATTAATATCCAGATTAACAGCTCATCTTTGATAAAAAAAAACAAACATAAAAAACAAAAAAAAACAAACTTGGTTTTGTATATTGCCTTTTTCTGTTTACGGAATAAGAATATTTCAACGATATTTGAGATGCACTTAATGTGCATAGAGATAAACACTCACAGAGGATTTTGCATCGGGAATGGGATTTCACAGAAATTTCAGGTTGTGAGTTGTAAAATGGCTTTTGATGCATTTTCACACCAAAACTTTTTTAAAATAAAGCAATCTACAAAAGGAAGGTTGATTGGTGGGTAGTGGGAAGCAATGGTATTTTAAGTATTTAACATCCCAATTAAGATTATTCTGAAATTCAATTTTGGGATAGTGGAGGAATCCAGAGTACCTTGAGAAAATTAATGACCTTCAGCCAGCTAGTTGACTTACTTATACCATTTTTTTCTCACATCAAAACCTTTCCTGAGTGAGAGTCAAAACTTGGCAATGAAAGGCATTGTAAATGTGTCATTTAGACCTAACATATTGGGATTCAAACCTAGGCAGTGAGACATGCTGTAAACTGTAAGCATTTGCTTTAGATTTTAGACTAGCATCTGCTAGAGTGGATTCAGACAATATGATGTGTAAAGGTGTGCCTCAGATCTCAAAACAGGATTCAATCCTAGGTGTTCTGAGGCAATGTGAGCAATACGCATGTGCTTTAGACCTCGCACAAAGTCTTGGTCAGACCAAGCCAAGGTTGGAACCCACAACCTCCCACATATGAAGCCAGCACTCTACCAGCTGAGCTACTATAGGGGTATAGATCTCTTGAAGCGGTGATGAGATGGTTGGTTGAATGTTGCTTAATGTCACATCAGCAATTTTTATATTTAAATAATCTCTATGGATTAATCTATGAACAATTTCGTGTATGCATTAGAAGTGTGAGTGTGTAATAGGGTCTGCCTTATACTAACGGGCACTCAGAGCAACTTTAACGTGCTAGCTCACAGAGTCAGTACGCCACAGATAGGCTTACCACTCCCTCAGTCCATTATACTGATACCAGGTGAACCAGTAAAGGCCAATGGCAAGGAAAATTCACTTTCCCACATGTGGTTTAAGCGGGACTTGAACTCACAGCGGTGAGAGACCATGGAGTTGTAGACTGATGTCTTATTCATTTAGCCATTGCGACATCAAGTAGTGATGGGAAATATGGATTCAATTTCATAATTGATCATCAGAAATAATCAGACACATACATAACTAAAAATTGATCAAAAATTAATTAATAATTGTTTTTAATTTGTTTAAATATGGGTTTTATAATGAATAACAGAATAAAATTCATATGTGCGTGCATGGGTGTGTGTGCATGTGCTTGCTTGTGTTTTTTAACTCAATGTAAAAAAAAAAAAAAATTAAATTAAATGCGTAATCATTATAAAAATTTTTAATTTTGACAAATAATTTTATTCTAGCGTCTAAGTAATATAGACAAATCTATTTTAAATAATAATCCTAAACAAATCTCGTCTACTACAACACTTCCTGTATATTTGGAATAACTTGTAACCTCACAACTCCTGACAGACTGACAACAGTGGAACCTAACCTAACTTTAACACATTGTACTTTAACTTTAAATCCTAATCATTAACTGTAAACAGGAAAGCATCAAACCTCATTACTGACAAAACAATATTTAAACCTATACAGAAAAATTAATCTGATAAGAAACACACTACTTTACAATATCTATATATAAATACCTGACGTGTGATGTGATGAACCCCCCCCCCCCCTTTTTTTTTTTAAATTTCTGAGCCAACAATTTAAAACATTCCATGAATAGACCTGTAAGTATTCATACCAAATTTAACATTACATCGAGACTTTAATATTCTCCCAGGGTCAATCGAGGACAGTTTATCACACAATAACAACAAACGGTACCTGATTTTGTAGATTTTTTACAAATCGTGTAATACACACATGTTAAGGTTTATTATGCTTCAAGTTTTATACCGGATCTCAAAAAAAAAAAAAAACCAACTAAAAAACCTGCCATTCATTAAATATTTTAAACACATCTTAAAGTTAAAGAATGCTAAACAATGTACATATAGCCTGTAATTTTTGTTGTTTTTTTTCCTCTAGTTCATTAAATACATTATCCTATAAATATATTACGGTATTTAACCTACAACCAACAACAAGGCTTTCACTGGAACTGCAAAATAAAGTGATATATTTACATATATATTTATATACATGATTACATAATATAACTTGACTTACCTATTTTCTTTGACTGGAGCAGTCGGCCTTCCTCTCCCACTTTTGGGAACCCCTCCTCCTTTTTCTACTAATGAGGTTGTCGTTACAGATCTGTTTTGGGGAGATTTAACAGTAGGTGCAATCTGGAAGAGAGATTTTAGATATTTATCATTTAACCTGGCATCCCTTGTCTCATCATTGGCATTATCACAATCATATTTACCCTCAGACAACCATAACATGTTTCTTACTCTAAACGGGGATGCCTTGTTTCCATAACATGTTTAGATGGAAGATACCATTCATCATGAAAGGGGAGGTTACAAGTGTTAACATGTCAGATGAAATTAAATTTTCTGACTTGGTAGTTAGTTCTCCCATATTGAAATATCCAAGAACATGCACATAACATACGGCCTAGACAGTTCATAATTTAAATACACTCTCCACTCTATGTAATACCGTAAGTCAACAAACAGCATTTAAAATCTAACCCACTTTTTTCCATCCCAGTGAATCAATATCTGAATAATTTTCCCACCAGGCCTACACATACACATTCCAAACTAACACATTTTAAAGTCTTTTAGTGGTGGTAGCGTGTGTTTTTCAAGATTTATGTCCCCTTCATTATACCGCAGAATTAATCAATATAACTGTATTATGTTATCACATGCACGCACGCACACTACCACAGTCAGTGATAAGGTGTATTCCAGCTATCAATCAAATTAAACTATTAGACAATATTCTGATAAAATGCAGTGATTTTTTCCCCTACTTTAGCTGACTTAATCATGCATTTTTTAACTGCAAAACCATAAATTTTTCAACTTGGTTGCAGAGATAATTGTTCACTCCATGTATACGGCAATTTGGATGCAAATATTTGTACCATAATTAAATGCTACTTAATCATGCTTTTTCGCTGTTAAACATTGTGTTATAGGGTAATTTGAATGAAAATATTTGTATCGTAATTAAATGTCGGGTTTATGTATGCGACAGCAAAATGGCATTTACGTTCATTTTATCTATCTATGGCGTAATTACCAAGGAACTTTACATATGTATACACACGATTTTGTCTTTATGATTTAAATTTCTACAAATGATGTATTTATTTTTAATGCTCTAGTAATTACATTAAAATCGTTTTTTATCATCTTTAAGATGGTTGTGTCGCTAATTTTAAAATAGGTAATAAAACAATGCATTATGGGATTTAATTGTCACCTAACTAAATCACTTACTTAACTGTACTACCATTTTCTTTCTTTCTTTCTTTCATTTTATTTTTTTTTTTTTTTTTTTTTGAAAACATAGTTTTTGATTGATGTTTTCTGTTTGTGATTTGACTTAATGATATAAATTTCTGTTTGTTGTAAATTCTAATATCATTTTTCCAACCTGATATCATATTTTCTATTTTTTTAAGAGAATGCAATGAGATTTTAAGTTTTCAATTTCAGTAAAAAACTTTTTCGACATTGTTACAAGGATTATTTAACTTCTGATAAAAATTCCATATGCACAGATAAATGTGTGAGATAAACATAAAGACCGTGACAAGAATTTTGCTCTCATTTAAATCATTTTGCTCAAATTTAAATCATAAGCCTTCACATTTTCATAAATTATGATGAAGCAAATCAAACTATATCTTCTTTACTTTTAAAATTCAAAAGTCATTTTGTATTCCATATAAATTATATATAAAGGAAATTTGGAAATGAAAAACATGCACTCGGCAACATCCAATGCAACCAAAATAACAAAACAGGACAATTTAATGATAAAACAGCCACATAAAAGGCAAGAAAAGACAATTAGGGAGGACTACTTATAGGAGTAAATGACCAGGGTGTGGTTATAGTAACTTTGGAGTAAATGACCAGTGGTGTGGTTATAGAAACATTGAAGTAAATGACCAGTGGTGTGGTTATAGTAACATTGGAGTAAATGACCAGTGGTGTGGTTATAGTAACTTTGGAGTAAATGACCAGTGGTGTGGTTATAGTAACATTGGAGTAAATGACCAGTGATGTGGTTATAGTAACTTTGGAGTAAATGACCAGTGGTGTGGTTATAGTAACATTGGAGTAAATGACCAGTGGTGTGGTTATAGTAACATTGAAGTAAATGACCAGTGGTGTGGTTATAGTAACATTGGAGTAAATGACCAGTGGTGTGGTTATAGTAACTTTGGAGTAAATGACCAGGGGTGTGGTTATAGTAACTTTGGAGTAAGTGACCAGTGGTGTGGTTATAGTAACATTGGAGTAAATGACCAGTGGTGTGGTTATAGTAACATTGGAGTAAATGACCAGTGGTGTGGTTATAGTAACATTGGAGTAAATGACCAGTGGTGTGGTTATAGTACTATTGAAAGATTCTAAACTAAATAGTAAAACCTGCTACAGTAACCACCTCTATATAAAAACCAAATGTCCATTAAGACTTGTATATTTAAGTCCCTTTGCTTCATATTTCAACAAACAATACCTTCTATATTGGACAACCTGTCTATAGTGCATATTTCTTAGGACCATGGATGGTCTTTATATGAAACAGGAGGTGCAAATTATAACAGGTCCATGGATGGTCTTTATATTAAACAGGAGGTGCATATTAAAACAGTTTCATGGATGGTCTTTATATTAAACAGGAGGTGCTTACACTTATGAAGCACCCAGCCTCACTTCCCTGATGGAAGTTTACATGTCTAACCTAACTTGTCAGTTCCAAAGTTTTTACTTTGCTCCTGGATTGTGATTCGGACATGGTTTATTATGTTTGTTTTTGATTATACTGTAAAAACATAAGCTTTACACTAACCAGCCTGCCACCAAGTGCCCTCATTTTTTATAATCAGATCATTCAGTAAAGACAGTGTTATTCAAACTTAAGCAGTAAGATCCCCTCTGCTCAGTGCAGTTCCACAGTACAAGACTGGTAACTTTTGGGAAGGACTTATTTTTTCAATAGTGTCCTATATAAATGTATATAACAATAGAAAATGTGAAAATTAACAAGGCAAAGGGCTGGTTAAAAATTTTGACTTATTCAAACACCAAGGCCCCTATGGTTTTTTTTATAATGGGATGTCTCAGTAAACGCCAAAAATATGCCAATAAATCAATGCTTTGGTTGTCAAAATCCTTTCAATAAACTAATTTGTGCTTAACAAATCAGTTACATCACCTTTCAGTCTTTCATTGATCTTACTTAGTGTCTGGACCAATACCATCAGAACATGGTCTACTGCCACTGAGCAAGCTAGTGTCATCTCGTGTTTTCATACTGCTTGTCAGGGTAATAATGTTTTAACAAGACCATACCGCCCTGTGTGATTTACACATCTAACAGCTGTCAGCCTCTAGATACAATTTCTACTTTTAAATAGCTAATAAATTCCCCTGCCTCATCTAGATCATGAAATTGAAAACAGTTGCCATTTATCATGATGCAGGATTTGGGTATCTCTCTCTCTCTCTCTCTCTCTCTCTCTCTCGTTAAATACTTGTTCCTCTTTTGTTAGTTCAAGTCATTCCAACCTGTTACCTACACTTACACCTGTATGTACACTCACTGGTAAAATGCAGACCAAATGTCAATGACTCTCAGGCCAAATGTCAAATGCAGATTTTTTTAATCAAATATTGTAAGATAGATAATCTCCCCAGAAAGTCTAGGTCTGCTAAACCAGACTTATATAATGCCGTAATCCAATGACTGATGACAGAATCCATTTATTCTCTCAAGTTGTTAAAACTTGTGAGCAGACCAATAAATTGTAGCTATATAGCATTCAAACTGTAAAGAGCTCTGCAGTAAGTAACTCACATATATATACTTTAATAAACATGAAAATATTACAAAAGTTTATTCAGTGTCTCCGACTTTATATTATATGTTAAAATGTTCAAAAATTAACTGACTATAGATCAATTTGTCGTCATGTTGACTACAGATGCATTTGCTTTTAGCAAGCTCATCTAAAAACAAGTCAATGCTAACCTGAGTTAAATTTCAATTAACTAAAGTCAGGTAGTTTCATGTATCAAACTTAGTAGAGATCTGTAGCAGTGCTATCAGGCATCAATCCTTCATTCTCCTGCTAAATATCCAGTTTTATAAACTGAGCTACATATTATACACACAGTAATACCAGTTACCATTGATGGCATACATCAACCCCGACATGGGATCAATCCCTCAATCCCATCATTATCCAGTTTATAAATCACTAAATACCACCATAACACTGATGGCATACATCAACCCCTACCTGGGATCAATCCCTCAATCCCATCATTATCCAGTTTATAAATCACTAAATACCACCATAAAACTGATGGCATACATCAACCCCTACCTGGGATCAATCCCTCAATCCCATCATTATCCAGTTTATAAATCACTAAATACCACAATTTCACTGATGGCATACATCAACCCCTACCTGGGATCAATCCCTCAATCCCATCATTATCCAGTTTATAAATCACTAAATACCACCATAAAACTGATGGCATACATCAACCCCTACCTGGGATCAATCCCTCAATCCCATCATTATCCAGTTTATAAATCACTAAATACCACAATTTCACTGATGGCATACATCAACCCCTACATGGAATCAAACCCTCAATCCCATCATTATCCAGTTTATAAATCACTAAATACCACCATAACATTGATGGCATACATCAACCCCTTCATGGTATCAATCCCTCGATCCCATCATTACTCATTTTTTTAAACCACTGAATAACACCATAACATCAACCCCTACATGTGTTTAATCCCTCAATCCCATCATTACTCAGTTTTTAAACCACCATAGCACTGATGGCATACATCAACCCCTAGCAGGGATCAAACCCCAAACCCCTTCCTTATGGAGATCATGTTTCATCAAATGAGTGATTGTCATTAAACTGGTCATACAGTCGACAATATAACACAAATATCAAATCATATATAAGTGGTAATTATCTGTATAAAACAAGTAGGATATTGTCAGTATGTTGTTCCTTAAAGATAAAACACACTACTTAACTTTGAAGTTGTCAATCAAAATAAAACTACAGTACAGACCTATCGAAAGTTTAACATAGAAAACGTCAACAAAAAGGAGTCAATGTTTCATTATCGAGTGATCAGTATGGATAGCTAGTGCCTGAAAAACCTCCTGAAAGATGGATAACAGCTGCCGAAAACTGCCGAAATAAAACTAACGAGGGGACGAGACCCGGCACTAATTTGTTATCGCAGTGTTAAACTTTCAACTGCCCTGTACTGTATACCAGTTTATATTGATCAAATCTTCTGGCTCCTCGCTCACCACTGACTGCCTGCCGCGGAGAAATAATAATATCCAAGTACAGCTAATTCAGAGTCCACTATCAATTATTAACAGAAAAATTCTACTATTTTACTCCGACTCATTAGATCTTCTTCCATTTAAGATGTTGTGTTCCATTAGGTTTAATTTGTGTCATGAATTCTGTCAATATCCAACAACAAATCGCATTTATCATGCTACGCTGTTCATGAAAGTGACGCAGATTATGAACATTTTTTAATTTGCGGAATGTAATAAAAGTGATATTTTGTAAAAAGCAATAAATATAAATAATTGTATAGATATTGTAATGGGTATCTAGGGGGTTATCAGAGACACTTACTATACTCAGACAGAGAATTATTGTTATTTTGTTTTAGGGTTAGTCTGTGGAAGTAATAAATATAATTAATAATAATAATTATTATTATTATTATTTATATATATATATGGTTTGTCTCAGCTAAAAATGTGAGACATTATCAGAAATGCAGTTGTCATTGTCATCAAAGCGTGGGTCATAGTGGTCATCATCATCATCATTATCATCACAATCATCATCAGAACTCCTCATGTCACATCATCATCAACATAAAGACATCATCATTATCATCATCACCATCATTATCATCACAATCATCATCAAAACTCTTCATGTCACATCATCATCAACATAAAGACATCATCATCACCATCATTATCATCACAATCATCATCAAAACTCCTCATGTCACATCATCATCAACATAAAGACATCACCATCATCATCATCATCATCATCATCTTCATCATCATCAGCAGCATATATATTTTTTGTCAAATATTTTATACGTTGCTACAAGGTCAAGGTTATATACTAAATTCTAATCTACAGTGTTTATCAGAGGTGACTTACAACCCAGGGATTCTTTTTAGGGACCTCAGTGGCCAAGTGGTCTAAAGTGGATTCCAGTACCTTTCAACACGTTGGTTTAAATCCCATTCAGAATACCAGTTTTCTCCACCTGAACTTACTGTTTCGATAAAAGTGAAAGAATCTTGACTGGGTATAAAACTCCATACTCAACTCTATTTTTTAAATTTTTTTTCTAAACAACCAGTTTCAGCAAAGAGATTTTAACCTAATCACATTATTATCGGCAAGGATTAAGATTGATAGGGGCCCTGAACCCCATAGCTCCTAAAAATAGGTATTTGTCCCCTAAATTTTACACATTTTAGTTATTTATAACTATTGTAACTTCTTTTTCTAAAGTGATCTGGGTCATAACTGAGAATAGGTATACTTCATCCCTGATCAGACATAATTATCTCCAAAATTACCAAGGACCACCTTCCATATTTTAACAGGGATATGGAAAAAAATAAAAGACACCATTTTCAACTGAAACCTGAAAGAGTATACAGAATGAAAAATGTGGCCTCTAGGAATCTAACCACATAGCAGCAGTATAAGTTCATTATACCAGTGAAAACTAGGGTTGTCATTGATAGATTGATTTATCGATATATCATCGATAAAGCTATTAATACGATATATCGATACATTTTTTTAGTATCCATATCAACAAAAATGGCTACCAATTCATTTGTAAGGTTGGATTAGTCTGCAATGACACTCAGATTAAACTGGTTGTAAATTTATTGTAATAATTACAACCGATGATTTAATATATCTAAAAACCAACTGACATACAAAACAGAGTGCATATAATATTAGAAACACATTAAAAACACAGGACATGCCGAATAGGGGGGGGGGGAATAATCCCACTATAAAGATTCAACAAAAAATAAACTATTTTAATCACTTTTTTAATATTTATAATATTTTTCAGTTAAAATATCAATATTCAAACTCTTATCAATTAAAGCTCTAGTGTCAACAAATTGTAACGAATGAACAAGAAGACATTTCTTTATAATAGTCTTAAAAATTTATGCATTTTTTACTCAAAAATCCACAAGAACAAAAACAATGCCCAAAATAACCTTGAAATTGCAAAATGAGAGCACTGTTAGTAATGTAAATCTTAAATTTACCACAGAACAGATAAAATCTTAAAAACATCCATTATGTTACCACGGCAACCAAAAATAACAAATTGATTTTTGTTAACAAGAACCTATTTCCTCAAAGTAATATTATCATTAAGCAATGCCTTTTTTCATAATGATGATGGGAACAAAATTCCTTAAAACAAATCCATATTCAAGAATACACTTATGTTTCCAGAATCATATAACATGCAATATCAATTCATCAGTTAGGTTCTGAAATTTAAATTTTTTTTCTAGCTGCTCCATGTTAATTACATTTTATGTAGTTATACTGCAAGTTTCTTTTTACCCAATATGTTAAAATGATGTTTTTCTAATGTGCCTTGATAATAGCAATGGATCACCTTCTCCCTACTCCCCCCCCCCCCCCCCCTTGTTAAATTTGTGGTTGTAGTGATCACCTTCTTTAACCCACCCCCTCACCCTCCAGTTGTTAAATTTGTGTTGTAGTGATCACCTTTTTTAACCCACCCCCTCACCCTCCAGTTGTTAAATTTGTGTTGTAGTTAAAATGGCATCAGATCACCATTACATTTGTGTTGTTTTAAGAGTCATATGTATGTACTGGAAGATTTTCCTAGAAGTCTCAGATCGTAGATGAGCCACAGAATAAGGATACCAAGGTCCTTTGGGACCACATGTGGGAAAGTGAATTTTCCTTGTAGTTGGCCTTTACTGGTTCACCCAGTGTCAGTATATTGTGACTGGGGGTGGTACGCTTGTCACCAGCATACTGACTCTGTGAACTAGCTGGTAAAAGTTGCCCTGAGTGCACGTTAATACAAGGCAGACCATACAACACACTCAAACTTCACATGCATAAACAATCTTGTTCATAGATTAATAAAATAGTTCTTGTCATGAACAGCTGAAAAATTGCTGATGCGAGGCTAAGTGATTTTCAACCAACCAAGGTCTTTTGGATAGCTTTTGTAGACATGTTTGACTGTAAATGGTACTTGGTAGAAAACTAGCTGCATTACCAGATGAAACGCAGATAAATAACATCAAAAGATCAAATTAAAGGCAAAAAGCAAATAGCCGTCAACAAAGCTACCTGAAGGAAAACAAATTATTGACTTTTTATGAAAATCCTTCAGATACATACTCATATATATTTTATTACAATGCCGAGATTATTAACACACTTATACACATATATCTAGGGTAATTTACCTTATGTTTAAAATTGACTTGTATTTCCTTGTAAAACTCAATCAAGCAGAAAATTGTAACCTCTTTAATCTTATAGCTAGGTTCAACTTGTTTGACCTGTCAATACAACCTTTATTTCTACTAACCACAAACAGGATCATTAATCTGCGAGATTTTCAGATGGTGAAACCATCAACATTTTCGTTTACATGTCAAACTTCAATCAGCTGAAAACGTACTTGTTAAACCTGAATCCTTTAATTCTACAAGTTTCAAAATTTTAAAAATTAAATAGTCCTACTTCAACATCTAGAAAATCAGATCAAACTAGTCACACTATTCAGACATCAATATTGCTATTTTTTTTCTCATAAAAAGACTTAAAATATTATGTCATGTACCAGTAAGGCAATCAGTCTATAAACTCTTAGGATATGTGGATTGAATTGCAAACATTTTTCTTGCTATTTTGTTATTGTAAATCTGAGATTTCTGCTTACATTTCATAAACATACTTCTTATATGTACAAAGGACAGTGTGATACAGCTTGTTATGCTTCTTACCATTCATTTGGGAGACGAGAGAGAGAGAGAGAGAGAATACAAAGGACAGTGTGATACAGTTTGTAATGCTTCTTACCATTCATTTGGGAGACGAGAGAGAGAGAGAGAGAGTACAAAGGACAGTGTGATACAGTTTGTAATGCTTCTTACCATTCATTTGGGAGACGAGAGAGAGAGAGAGAGAGAGACAGAGAGAGAGGGGGGACAGTGATACAGTTTGGCTTCTGGGAGATACGAGAGAGAGAGAGAAAGAGGACAGTGATACTGTTTGGCTTCTTACCATTCACATTTGGGAGATACGAGAGAGAGAGAGAGAGAGAGAGAGAGAGAGAATCAATCATTTTGGAGAAACAGGGTGGAGTGGAGTGAAATAATGGAGTTTTACACCCAGTCAAGAACCTTTCAATCTTCCACTTATATTGAGACAGTCAGTTCAAGATGTTGAAAGACGCCATAGTGCCCACAGAAAACCACTAAACTTCTGCAAGCAAACTGATAAACTTTCTTATGTTAGGATCTGTCCCAAGCCGAGTTAAAACCTGGGCAGTTAGTGGCACTTAGCATGCTTAAGACATCTCAGCCACTTAGGACCCTGCAGAGAGAGAGAGAGAGAGAGAGAGAGAGAGAGAGAGAGAGAGAGAGAGAGAGAACTGCAAAGAGAATGAAAGAAAGAGATCATGCATACATATGTGTATGTATTTGTAATACATGAGAACTATAATGTGTAAAGCAATAATCTTGATTGAATGGATATTCATAAAATAGATTTCCCTCTGAATAATATATGAACCAACACTATAGCAAGCTAAATTCAAGGGACATAACAATTTTCTTGTTACAATGGACTTCCCTCTTATTCATTGAACACCACTGTACAACCTAAAGTCAAGGGCCATATCTCTGTATATCTCAATATGCAAACAAATATAGCCAAATAAAGCCTAATGAAGAGTTGAGTTGAGTAATGGTGTTTAACGTCCCAGTCAAGAATTTTTCACTTTTATCGAGACGTCATCAGGTATAGGCGAAGGTACAGAAATTTTGCCTGCGGGTTGCACTGATGGCATTATACAGCAGGGTTCTTTATTGTGCCACACCTGCCGTGACAAAGGACCTCATTTCTTTCAAGTTCCCATCCAAAAGAACCGTGACTTATATTTCATAATGCTGAGTGCTTAGCGAAAGAACAGTCACTACCCACTTTCAAATCTTGGGTCAGACCAGGTCGGGGTTCAAACCCATGACCTCCCACTCACGTAGCGAGCACTCTACCAACTGAGCTACTGCAGTGGTCCGCCTAATGAAGACAAAATGGCATTTCTCATATAATATGTAAGGAACTAAGGGCTCATTATTATTAAGTTTTTAGTACCAGTGTTATACATATTATTATTTCCTACCCACCCACTTTCTTTTCTGTGCTTCATCTTAATAAATTTAGAAATTTAAAACAAAAGAAGAAGGTACAGTCAAACCTGTATATAAAGACCACTCAAGGGAATCAGTAAAACTGGCCTTTATAGACAGGTGACCTTTATATACAGGTTCAAATAATATGAATGAATAACAAGAGGCCCATGGGCCTGATACGCTCACCTGATAACTAATGGCTAGCTGATAGATTTAAAGAACACATAAATACTAAACCCCAATGACTTTTTTCTTTACATCATGATAACCATTGTATCAATACCTACAACATTCTAATATACATGCCTATACAAAAAGTTTATAGTTTTCGAGATAATTAACCATTTTGGTATTGTTTTGCATCAGTGACCTTGACCTTTGAACCCATGACCTTTTTCTATACATCAAAATGATCGTTGTATCAATACCTACAACATTCTAATATACAAGCCTATACAAAAAGTTTATAGTTTTCAAGATAATTAACTATTTCAGTATTGTTTTGCATATGTGACCTTGACCCTTGAACCCATGACCTTCTTCTATACATCAAAATGATCGTTGTATCAATACCTACAACATTCTAATATACAAGCCTATACAAAAAGTTTATAGTTTTCAAGATAATTAACTATTTCAGTATTGTTTTGCATCTGTGACCTTGACCCTTGAACCCACGACCTTTTTCTATACATCAAAATGATCGATGTATCAATACCTACAACATTCTAATATAAATGCCTATCCAAAAAGTTTATAGTTTTTGAGATAATTAACCATTTTGGTATTGTTTTGCATCTGTGACTTTGACCTTTGAACCCATGACCTTTTTCTATACATCAAAATGATTGTTGTATCAATACCTACAACATTCTAATATACATGCCTATACAAAAAGTTTATAGTTTTCGAGATAATTAACCATTTCAGTATTGTTTCACATCTGTGACCTTGACCTTTGAACCCATGACCTTTTTCTATACATCAAAATGATCGTTGTATCAATACCTACAACATTCTAATATACATGCCTATACAAAATGTTTATAGTTTTCGAGATAATTAACCATTTTGGTTTTGTTTTGCATCTTTGACCTTGACCTTTGAATCCATGACCTTTTTCTATACATCAAAATGATCATTGCATCGATACCTACAACATTCTTATATATATCCCTATACAAAATGTTTATAGTTTTTGAGATAATTAACCATTTCAGTATTGTTTCGCATCTGTGACCTTGACCTTTGAACCCATGACCTTTTTCTATACATCAAAATGATTGTTGTATCAATACCTACAACATTCTAATATACATGCCTATACAAAAAGTTTATAGTTTTTGAGATAATTAACCATTTTGGTATTGTTTCGCATCTGTGACTTTGACCTTTGAACCCATGACCTTTTTCTATACATCAAAATGATGGTTGTATCAATACCTACAACATTCTAATATACATGCCTATACAAAATGTTTATAGTTTTCGAGATAATTAACCATTTTGGTTTTGTTTCGCATCTTTGGCCTTGACCTTTGAACCCATGACCTTTTTCTATACATCAAAATGATCGTTGCATCGATACTTACAACATTCTTATATATATGCCTATACAAAATGTTTATAGTTTTTGAGATAATTAACCATTTCAGTATTGTTTCGCATCTGTGACCTTGACCTTTGAACCCATGACCTTTTTCTATACATCAAAATGATTGTTGTATCAATACCTACAACATTCTAATATACATGCCTATACAAAAAGTTTATAGTTTTCGAGATAATTAACCATTTCAGTATTGTTTCACATCTGTGACCTTGACCTTTGAACCCATGACCTTTTTCTATACATCAAAATGATCGTTGTATCAATACCTACAACATTCTAATATACATGCCTATACAAAAAGTTTATAGTTTTCGAGATAATAATTATAATCAGAGGTAAAAAAAATTAGGTCACGACCTTCACAATTGACCTTGACCTCATTTTGAAGATACTAACAAGAAAATGTCAAAACTGAAAACCCCATGTCATTATCTGGTCAAATAGTCAAGTTATAACAATTTGAAGCTATTTTACGATTTTTTCAAAATTAAACGCAAAAACGCGTAACCTATTTTTTATCTGAATTTCACAAAATGAACAAACTATAGGCTTAAGACCCTAGAGAAGCCAATATCACATCAGATTTTTTCTCCAATCATTGGTTTCGGAGAAGAAGATTTTTTAAGATTTTTGCACCCCTAGGTCACCTTGACCTAGTTATGGTAGCCATAGCAACGCCACGAACAAATCTGAATTGCACCAGCCCATATATACTTCTGACAAAGTTTCATTAAAAACTGTCCAGTAGTTTCAGAGGAGAAGTCGAAAATAGGTGTTAACGACGCACACACGCACGCACGCACGCACGCACACACGCACGCACACACGCACATACACACGCTGCGCTATGCCATAAGCTCACATGACCTTTGGTCAGGTGAGCTAAAAACCAATTGGGATACAATTCTACTGGCCTTTATAAGCAGGTGACTCTTATATAGAGGTGGCCTTTAAGGCAGGGACTGTAAAATGTCAGACACAATTTATTATTGCTCATCATCTTCTTAAACGACCAGAATGACTTAGTTAATGGCATATTCTGTACAAGTGCAGCACGAACATTTGGGAGATGAGAGAGAGAGAGAGAGAGTACAAAGGACAGTGTGATACAGTTTGTAATGCTTCTTACCATTCATTTGGGAGATGAGAGAGAGAGAGAGAGAGTACAAAGGACAGTGTGATACAGTTTGTAATGCTTCTTACCATTTATTTAGGAGACGAGAGAGAGAGACAGAGAGAGAGAGGGGGGACAGTGATACAGTTTGGCTTCTGGGAGATACGAGAGAGAGAGAGAGAGAGAGAGAGAGAGAGAGAGAGAGAGAGAGAGAGAACAGTGATACTGTTTGGCTTCTTACCATTCACATTTGGGAGATACAAGAGAGAGAGAGAGAGAGAGAGAGAGAGAGAGAGAGAGAACAGTGATACTGTTTGGCTTCTTACCATTCACATTTG
The DNA here is from genome assembly GCA_021292105.1 of Anadara kagoshimensis. Lineage (NCBI taxonomy): Eukaryota > Metazoa > Mollusca > Bivalvia > Arcoida > Arcidae > Anadara > Anadara kagoshimensis. The sequence goes on along the minus strand of CM037873.1, from coordinate 47,449,821 downwards.
GGAGACACAAGAGAGAGAGAGAGAGAGAGAGAGAGAATCAATCATTTTGGAGAAACAGGGTGGAGTGGAGTGAAATAATGGAGTTTTACACCCAGTCAAGAACCTTTCAATCTTCCACTTATATTGAGACAGTCAGTTCAAGATGTTGAAAGAAACCATAGTGCCCAGAGAAAACCACAGAGAAAACCACAATCTTCGGCAAGCAAACTGACAAACTTTCTTATGTTAGGATCTGTCCCAAGCAGAGTTTAAACCTGGGCAGTTAGTGGCACTTAGCATGCTTAAGACATCTCAGCCACTTAGGACTCTGCAGAGAGAGAGAGAGATAGAGAGAGAGCTGTAAAGAGAATGAAAGAAAGAGATCATGCATACATGTATATGTGTATGTATTTGTAATACATGAGAACTATAATGTGTACAGCAATAATCTTGACTGAATGGGTATTCATAAAATAGATTTCCCTCTGAATAGTATATGAACCAACACTATAGCAAGCTAAATTCAAGAGACATACCTATTTTCTTGTTACAATGGACATTCCTCTTATTCATTGAACACCACTGTACAACCTAAAGTCAAGGGCCATATCTCTGTATATCTCAATATGCAAACAAATATAGCCAAATAAAGCCTAATGAAGAGTTGAGTTGAGTAATGGTGTTTAACGTCCCAGTCAAGAATTTTTCACTTTTATCGAGACGTCGTCAGGTATAGGCGAAGGTACTGAAATTTTGCCTGCAGGTTGCACTGATGGCATTATACAGCAGGGTTCTTTATTGTGCCACACCTGCCGTGACACAGAACCTCATTTCTTTTAAGTTCCCATCCAAAAGAACCGTGACTTATATTTCATAATGCTGAGTGCTTAGCAAAAGAACAGTCACTACCCAATTTCAAGTCTTGGATCAGCCTGGTCGGGGTTCAAACCCATAACCTCTCACTCATGGAGCAAGCACTCTACAAACTGAGCTACCGCAGTGGTCCGCCTAATGAAGACAAAAAGGCATTCTTCATATAATATGTAAGGAACTAAGGGCTCATTATTATTAAGTTTTAGGTACCAGTGTTATACATATTATTATTTTCTACCCACCCACCTTCTCTTCTGTGCTTCATCTTAATAAATTTAGAAAATTAAAACAAAAGAAGGTACAGTCAAACATGTCTAATAAGGCCACCCAAGGGAATCAGTAAAACTGGCCTTTATAGACAGGTGACCTTTATATACAGTTCAAATAATATGAATAAAAAACAATTGGGATATACTTCTACTGGCCTTTATAAGCAGGTGGCCCTTATAAAGAGGTGGCCTTTAAGGCAGGTTAGACTGCAAAATGTCAGATACGATTTATTATTGATCATCATTTACTTAAACAACCAGAATGACTAAATTAATGGTATATTCTGTACAAGTGCAGCACGGACACTTACACACACACACACACACACACACACACACACACACACCCATTTCCAATGAAATCAAAAAATAATTGAGAATCTACATGCATGTTATAATTACAAACACCGCCAATTAAAAAAACTTTAAAGCTTCCAGTTCCTGAAGAATTAAAACTGAACTGTATTTAACCGATGTCGATGACGAGGAGAAATGTACTTGGTAGTTTGCCAGACTTAGTTCATTGAACCAGGTGAATCTAGCCTGACACACCACTGTACTAGCTAGTCACTAAAATAACGATTTGACGTTAAGAAGTACTGACTGATCTTATAGAGTGAAACAAGCAACTGCTGTCAGCTACTTGTTTTAAATGGAAATTTTAAAGAAGACAACTTTTCTAAAGTAGGCGGCAAGTATCTTAAAACATATTAAAAAAAATGTTAACTTAGTGGAAGTAGGCGACAAACTAAATCCAAATCCAAACAAGTAGTAGACAACTTTCGCCTTTTCCCTGGCTTAGAAAACCACCTGTCTAAAAGGTTGGCATTTTCTCTAGAGGATAGACCAACTGTCTAAAAAGCTAGAGTTTTCTCTAAATAAAAAACACCTGTCTAAAGCATAAACCACATGTGTTAAAACTTGAGAACTTGTATGATCAAAGTGACCTCAAGGTACCTCTATTGTAGAAAGGAATGTGTGTAATTTATAAAGTTTACAACACAAGCAAAATCACGTAAATCAAACACATGTGTGTTTTAAAAGTAAAAATTTAACATGACTTCTTAAATAACAAGATAACATGTCCTAGTTCTCACATCTCTCTCTGGGAGATTATGACACTCAAAATATCATCAAATATATCAAAATAAAACAGTTATGGTAATAACCCAGGCCAGGCTCTATCTCACCCTAATGTGAATGGGGCGGGGGCCAGAGCCCTTGCAATTGTGAAAATATCAGCATCATAATGGCCAAAATTGTTAAAAGGGAAACTCAAAATATACTGGTTATAAAGCTAAAGATCCAAAATTGTGAAAAAGGACATAGTGATTGTGGAAAAAACCCTATAAGATTATGATTAATGAATGATGCAGAATATTAGGCACAAAAAAGACCCAGCAAACGCCCTGTAACCATTTCAATATGACCACTTGTCTATTAAAATAAGGTTATTAGCCATTTATATTATTTTTTTTTTTTTTGCAAAAAAATACCCACCAAAAAACAAATTCTGTCAAAAAGGTTGTCTTTTTTTACCCTGGACACCTAATTGACTACAGGGGTTGGAAAGTACATTAATACCCTTCTGCATAACACAAATTAAGGTAGTTAATAGCACTCAAAATCCAAATTCCATTGAAATCTACCCACAGGTCTGGAGAAAACAAGAGTGACAGATTAACTGAGGGCTATAAATCTATGGATTTGATAATGATGTATTGATTTTAATTGACATTTGTAATCTGTGTCAATCACTGATTAAGCTAATCAAGCTTTGAACAACTAGGTCCTGGCCTTTAAAATCAGGTGGCCTTTATATAAAGGTAGCTCTTGTGTGTCAGTTTGCTCAGAGAAGTTCTCAGAATGGCTGTACCACCCATTTTTATTGACTACAGACAGTGACAATAACATAAGAGAAATAATATACCACAAATTTCTGTTCAATTATAGGTCTGTCTCCATGTAACCCAGTATATAAATTTTGTGTGTTATAACACAGCGCTCTATATAAAAACCTAGCACTCCATCCTTGTATTAAAATTACAGCGTTTTATCTAGCGGGAATGAAATCAATGACATAACAATTGCTACCGTAGAATGATGAATTACACTTCTAATAATGTTCAAAACATGTCCATTAAATTCCCATTAGTTTAATCAAGTCAATGACATGATTTTCCATTAAAACTGCAATACAAGAGATCAATGTTCTAGATGTCTTGTCTGGAAAGAGCATCATAGATACCAAACTCTATCCATCTCTATTCAAATAACACCACAATACGAATATAAAAGTCTATCTCCATTCAAATAACACCACAATAAAAAAGTTCAAAGTACAGAAATCATTCTAGTAGGGGCCATAAGGCCACTGATCCCTTACCATTATTTAGCCAAATGATCCCATTGGCAAGTTCCAAGTGAGCCATATTTAACATGATATGAATGTATGAATTCGAAAATATTGATGTTACGGTGTTATGGTTACAGAAAAGGTTTTGAAAATACCCTCCTTCTGAAAAATCCTGGATTGAACACTACACTTACGGGAAAACCTTGATTTATTTAGTCAAGATTTTGATGTTATAGGAAGTTTAGCAATAAACTCGGATAGTCTCATTAAGGAACGGACTTTGAATCCTACCAATCCCATTATTACCTTTATGTATTAGTGAACCTGAGGCCACATATGACCTTTCAACCTTTTTTTAAAAAAAAAGTGAAAGAAGAGACTCATTAAGAAAGACAGTAATAGACTTTGAACCGTCACTTTTAGTTGTTGGTGAACCTGAAGTCACATTTGACCTTTTGACCTTTTTGTAAAGATAAAAATAAAACAAAATCAATATAACATAATGTTTCTTACCTCTTCAGCCTCATTGTCAGAGTCAATGTCCATTTTACTGTAATTAAACAAGATCAAAATTTAATATTCATGAAGCACTTTAATTTCACATTCATATAGTCAGCCCTGTCTATAAAGAACACCTTAGGAAACCAGTAAAAGATGCCATTACAGACAGGTGGCCCTTCTATACAGGTTCAAATAACAATGAAAACCAATTGAATTGAGATTCAACAAAAAATGCCTGGACTTTCAAGACCAGGTGTTTCTTATATAGAGGCACCATTAAAGCCAGGTTTGACTGTATTTTTTTTTTTTTTTTTTTAATTTTAGTAAATATTTTTTTTTAAATCATTTAAATGTTTTTTGATTATTATAACTTTTTTATATTTATTTCTATTGTGCTATATTTAGAACATGATGCAATACATTACTTTCAGGGTTCAATCTGACTTCATATTCTCTAGTAAACATTAATATCTCCATGTAAGGGCTAGCCAAAATATTATAGCTTATAATACCCAAGCCTATGTTTCGACATAAGTGAAATTTTCTTGTCTGGGAGGCAAAACCCCATTTAATCAATCAAGCATATGCTTAAAGATTACAGTGCTTCTAACTCTTTTGGTTTGAATTTGACTCTGGCAAATCCTAGTGTTAGGAAGTTAGTTGGTTCGTTCCCTGAAGGTTGGTGGTTTTTCTGTTTACTCAGTTTCCTCTACCACCCAAGAATTGACCGACTCAATGTAATTAAAATACGTTTGGCTGCGACACAAAACACTGTTACTCCACTCCACTCCTAATGTGTTGTGCTGTTTGGGTCTCAGTTGTCACACAACATTATATAAGTTAGGGTTCTACAGCCATAATAAAAATTTGGCTTGTCAAAAACATAAATTTTCCCTTACCCATTGGTAATATCTGCGTCTTTCACTTCAGTTTTATCTGGACTTTTACCATCTGGACTTTTACCATGAGCTTCTCCCTTCAATTCATCTGTAACAAGCAATAGAAAATTTTATTTTTTACAGTTATAGGTATCTAGAAGTCAATTTAACATACAGGACAGAACGGAATATGTGCGAGAACCTCTGTGGATGCATTTAAACTCAGAGCATGTGGGCCAAATCCAGCCTGGTCAAATTATAAATAGATGTCAGAGTTGCAACAACTCTTTCTCCACACCCTTTTTGGTAATGGCTGTGGGCCCTTGGAAGTGGAAAAAATAAATTATTGCATGCAATTTTTTGAAAAATAAAAATATAATGTGGTAGACATGAAAAAGTTTTTATAATTTTGTAATTATTGTATTCAAATTGGGAAAAATTACCATATCTATGTATATTGGAAAAATATGGGATTTGAACATTGAGAATGGGGCCCCTTTTTCAGCCCCTAATTAAGCAAATGGACAACGATGATCATGTAACAGGGTCTATAAATCTTGTCATTCGACCAGCATTAATTTGTGATATTTTTCGAGAGTAGAAGAACAGTATGCGTGATTGAAAATCGGCAAGGATTGTAAGTCTTGATAAGGTACCGATATGGCTCTAGTGACCTGGAAAAAATTATAATTGTTAAATGTATAGAAAATTGAAATAAAATATTTTCACTTATCGACACAGATTGTATGAATTCATTCTGTCATATTATATCATGACGTTGCCTCGGTAACCATGTGCTCTAAAGCATGTGCTTATTGGACACATTGTCTCTCAATGCCTAGGTCCTTATTTCATTTAGTCAAATCAGAGTACCAGAAAGTTTGTCAGTTTGCTTGTTGAAGGTTGCTGGGGTTTTTTTTCTGGGAATTCTGGTTTCCTCGACCATCTCTGAACTGACTACCCCAAGTGAGATAATCATGACCGAGGTTGGAACACCATTAATCATATCTATATCATTAACCAGCTATATATATATAGACTCCTAATCTTTTGAATTGGACAACAAAATATTTCTTAACAGTAAGTCTTAAGTTTCACAATCACACAATCATTCTTTAACTAAGACTTGCCTTAATTTAAATCCAGCAAAATTGAAATTTTAATAACAATTTTGTTATTTTTCGAGATATTCATGAATTTATGGGGTCTTTTTTGAAAATCAGTACAAGCTACATATGAATTCTAGTTTTGTCAAATATTTTTGAGTGCCATGATTATTGCCAAGTAACTATATTTAAGGTAAGGAAAATCTTAGATAAAGAATGATTGTGAAACTGAGGCCAACTTATTTAAAAAGCTAATTCTCATTTTACTTACTTTCGAGGGAAAACACATTTCTCAAGTGATGACTTTCAACCTGTAAAAAGTAAAGAATTATAAATTAATTAAACTTTTTTATCTCTGTGTATATTTTTTAACTTATCAAGCCACTAATGGTTTACAACAGCTGTATTTGCAATGTGGTTTTATAAACTGAAGAAATGCTCTATATATTTAACATTGTTTTTCTTAAACACAGAAAAACTACATTACAATGCCCCTCAATAGCTTTGCCACCTTGCAAAGTATTTTGAAGTCCTAAAATCTGGGTTTCGTATGATTTTCCGTAAAATTCTCCCTCGATTTACCGCCAAACCCCTTTATAATGCCAAATATTGACTCATCAAATGGTTGGCAGCTATGAATCTAGATTTTACTATACTCTGGACTCTGTAAGTCATTATTATATGGTGCTAACAGCTTTATTTATTTGTTAATGATTCAAATTAGAAAACTTGAACATCTAAATAAATCGAAGTCAAAATTGAAGTCCCATCAAGGTTTCTTGACATAAATTTATCACCCACATTATTCTGCAATCTATTCACTACAACAGAATATATATTATCATTAAATGTAGCAGTTTGAAATGCCAAAAACACATTATATGCTTTTCACTAGTTTCGAATTTATTTGACACAGATAATAAAAAAGATTTTTTTTTAAAAATTTCCTTTTAAGTATTTTCAAACAGAACAAAAATTTAAAGGTGCAGGGGACAATCTTTAAACATTCAGTGTTTTTACCTACTTCTGGAATTATACTTCTTGAAAATGTGAAAACATAGCTTTTTAAGTATTTGAAAATTTAAACAAATGTTTTTTTTGTTTTTATTTAGTATATTTTTAACAGAAAATCAAGATTCAAAAAGGGCCAATATTTAAACTTTAAGTGGTTTTGCCTACTTCTGTACCTCTTTCTTCAAGATGTGAAAACATAGACTTTTAAGTATTTGAAAATTTAAATAAATGGCTTTTTAGTATATTATTAAAGAAAAATTAAGATTAAAAAAGGGCCAATCTTTGAACATAGAATGGTATTTCCTACTTCTGTACCTCCTTCATCAAGATGTGAAAACATGATACCATACTGGAATCTGCAGATGACATTAGCTAAATGCTAGACATTCTGCAGTGCATATACTATACAAGGTGGTGGTAACTTTATTTAATCTATGTTTACAATGTTTAGTTAATTATAATTTAATGGAAAGTTTAACATAGCAGATAATACGCCATGTAATATCAAAGAAAAACAAAGTCAGAAATTCGATCAGTAAAGGTGATTATTATTGGTTTCTAGGCAACCAAAATATTTTGTTAAATAACTCTCATCTTAGGATCATCCTAGATTAATTCATCTAGTTACTATGGCATGAGTATCAACATACACACAAAATTCTGTAAACATACATTACAAAAGTCAACTATAAAATTCATTATTTTTTATATTCCATTTTTTAAATAAAATTGTATATATACAAATCAGTGTTAGTCATGTAACAGTTATCTCCCTTTACGTGTTCAGTTATAATGACTTGACAGAAATGACATTTCATTGTACATGCTGGCATGTGTGTGTGTGTGGTGTGTGTGTGTGTGTGTGTGTGTGTGTGTGTGCTATTGTTTCAACTCACAATATATCATTTTTATGTTAATTTTTTTTTGTTCAATTGTTTTTTTGTAAAATGTATACCATTATAATATTGACAATTATGCAATGTTTTTTTTTTCCTTTAATCATTCTTTATCATGTGATAATTTTTGTTTTTAATCATTTAACTACATGTAGTTGATATACTGTAAACATATACCATAATTTGAGTGGTGTACTAATGCTGGCCATTTTGACTATGCTACAGTAGCACTAATTTATAGTCATCGCCAAATGAAATACGAACATAGTCACAAGGTCATACACGAGACTTACATGTACACAAATTCGAGTGTGTGTAAATTCACCCAAAATTATAATTTCCACAGATAAGTTTTCACCTAATTTGCTAACTTCAAAGTTTTCACTTTGCTTTGGGATTTTGGCTTGGACATGGATTGATATGTTTGTGATTAGGTTTTGTACCCTCCATCCATTAAATTCTATTTGAAATTTTATTTTTCACAAAATTTTTCAAAATGGCTTGATTCTGTCATTTTCAGTCAAAAACTTTAGTGGAGGGTTCGAATATAAGTCTTTTCTCTGCACCAATATCTGAAGACACAAAAATTAATGCATTTCCTTTGCGCAAATATCCGTACAACCTAAAATTGATATATTTTCAGTAACATAAATTTTCTACTATTTGTACAACAAAATCATGTTACTGAAAGTACATGTACCATGACTTGCAAATTTATACGATTTTAACAAACACTTTTTATGATGAATAATATACAGGTTATAATGTATATATTACAGTAAAACATGAATACCAAGATGCTAATTCAGATTGATTGGAATTTAATTGATAGAAGATTAACATATCACTTATATCAAGATGACACCAGCAAGAGTCTCAGTTTAGTTATTTTAATTCTTTGTTTGGAGATATTTTATTTTTTTGTTAGAATTTAAATTACAGAAGATTAACAGTATATCACTTATATCAAGATGTTGCCAGCTCAGTCACGAACCAATGACCTTCTCTCAGTGTGGCAAGTTTAGCAATGCGGATGGTACTACCTGACGGACCAAATCCTCTATCAACCCCAAGACTGCTTTTCAGTGTGGCAAGTTCAGCTGAATTTATTTTCTATTACCCATATTTCATCCCTTCTGTAGCTTCTCTTCCTAGATTTGTTCGTTTAACAAGTCCCCGGATATTTCTATATTACTGCCTCTAAATGGATTCTAGCAATTTTAAAGCAATTTTTTGCCATTATAAAAATCAAATAACATTACAACCCTGTTGATTAATGACACAAAATATCACTTTAGCAGACAGTTCTACAGAGCAATCTTTGTTTTATCAGCAAATTATATTGTGCAATTGTTGCTTCAGAATTTACAATATCTGTTTCCATGGCAATAAATAAACTGTGTATTTTTTTTTTAGAAATATTCCTCTTATTCAGGCAGATGTAAATTTATGTCATTGATTTTTGCCTCAGAACATCTTCTTTGATAACCTTTGTTTTTTGTAATTAACTTCCTGTTTTCAATACATTTCAACTGTAGGGTCTTCCTTGACATGCAAATCTCAGTTTATCAATTCTAATACCAAATACCTGAGACATAAAATTGTGATAAGGATATACAGAGTAAATAAAATTGACACAGTTCCTAATAAGGATGAAATTTTCAGTGCATCATTTAATAGAAATCAGTTTAGTATCTAAATGATGCACCAATCCAAATAAACTAGAATTGTGATAAAGATATACAGAGTAAATAAAACTGACACAGTTCCTAATAAGGATGAAATTTTCAGTGCATCATTTAACAGAAATCAGTTTAGTATCTAAATGATGCACCAATCCAAAATAAACTAGAATTGTGATAAGGATATACAAAGTAAATAAAACCAACACATTCTTAATAAGGATGAAATTTTCAGTGCATCATTTAATAGAAATCAGTTTAGTATCTAAATGATGCACCAATCCAAATAAACTAGAATTGTGATAAAGATATACAGAGTAAATAAAACTGACACAGTTCCTAATAAGGATGAAATTTTCAGTGCATCATTTAATAGAAATCAGTTTAGTATCTAAATGATGCACCAATCCAAAATAAACTAGAATTGTGATAAGGATATACAGAGTAAATAAAACTGACACAGTTCCTAATAAGGATGAAATTTTCAGTGCATCATTTAATAGAAATCAGTTTAGTATCTAAATGATGCACCAATCCAAAATAAACTAGAATTGTGATAAGGATATACAAAGTAAATAAAACCAACACATTCTTAATAAGGATGAAATTTTCAGTGCATCATTTAATAGAAATCAGTTTAGTATCTAAATGATGCACCAATCCAAAATAAACTAGAATTGTGATAAGGATATACAGAGTAAATAAAACTGACACAGTTCCTAATAAGGATGAAATTTTCAGTGCATCATTTAATAGAAATCAGTTTAGTATCTAAATGATGCACCAATCCAAAATAAACTAGAATTGTGATAAGGATATACAAAGTAAATAAAACCAACACATTCTTAATAAGGATGAAATTTTCAGTGCATCATTTAATAGAAATCAGTTTAGTATCTAAATGATGCACCAATCCAAAATAAACTAGAATTGTGATAAGGATATACAAAGTAAATAAAACAGACACAGTTCCTAATACTGTAATAAGGATGCAAGTTTCAGTGCATCATTTAAATAGTAATCACTGTTTAGTATTAAAATGATGCACCAATCCAAAACAAAGATATAAATAGTAAATAGAAGTGACACAGTTCTAAATATCACAGAAATAAGCATGTTTTAGTGCATCAATTAAATAAAAATCAGTTAAGTATTAAAAAGATGCACTGAACAAAAAACTAGAGCAGCATCTTGACAAAATTAAATACCCCTAACAACAATGACTATCGGGTCAAATCTACAGATTTGAACTCGTGACCTTGACCTTTGACCTTCACATCCTGTTGGCAACATGTTTCTCATACGATTTACATTTTGTGCAAAGTTTGATCAAAACACATCCATACATCTTAAGATTTGAACTCATGACCTTGACCTTTGACATTCACAACTAAATTTGGTATACAACATGTGGTCTAATGTTGGTATATATTTGTGCCAAGTTTGATCAAAATACATCTATCCTCATGGATGTTATGGGACTGGAACAATATCAAGACAGACAGACAGCAATTCATATACGCTACTTCGTTTATGGTGGGTATAAAAAATGGTCCTTGGATCGTTAGTATTGCCCAAAACATGCAATTCTATTGAAACGGGTAAAAAACTTTTTGGTTGCACCTAATGCAGATGACAATGGCAACTGTAATCATGCCTAGCACTTCCCAAGCAAGTAAAAATGTTGTGTTTTCATAATTTACCATATATACAAATTTAGCCAATTGTTTGCAATCCCATCAACCAGAACTCTATAGTCTTGTTTTCTTTTGGTTTATTATTTTATTTTATTTTATTTATTTGTTTGTCGTTTGGTTTTTATTTTTCCTTTTTTTAAGGGGGTGTTTCATTTAGGAATTTTATCCTGCTGCTAAGCATCACATCACATTGTTAATGTTTTATTTCAATTTCAGCAAATTGTAAAAATTCACCTCGTTACAACGTTGTATTTCACACTGTAATTTTTTATCCTCTTATTATCCCTATATGATACATAATATTGATATATATATGTGTGACAGATATAACCATCAAATATCTTCTTTTTTCTACTTTATTATGACTGTTACTAAGTTAATGTCCTAACAATAATCTCTTATAATGAGGATAATCTCATCTAACTGAATTGATGTAGTGCTTTATAACAGATTATATATACCAACTACTGTAGCTCAGTGGGTAGAGGTGCTTGCTTTGTATGCGAGATTGTGGGTTTAAACCCAGAAATGAAAATAGGTAGTGACTGTTTTTTTCTGAAAAATACTTATGTTAGTTTTGAAGATATTCATAATATTCACTTACAGAGTGAGAACTCTACCAACTGAGCTACCCCAGTGATCAAATAGAAGTTCAAATAACATGAATAAACAAATTTAAACTGGTCCTTTAATATTACCAGTTAGACCCAGTCTTAAACCCTATTAGTTAGACCAAGTTCTTAATGCTATCAGTTAGATCCGGTCCTTAGTAAGACCCAGTCCTAAATCCTATAAGTTAGACCAAGTTCTTAATGCTATCAGTTAGACCTGATCCTTTAATATTACCAGTTAGACCCAGTCCTAAATCCTATTAGTTAGACCAAGTTCTTAATGCTATCAGTTAGACCTGATCCTTTAATATTACCAGTTAGACCCAGTCCTAAATCCTATAAGTTAGACCAAGTTCTTAATGCTATCAGTTAGACCTGATCCTTTAATATTACCAGTTAGCCCCAGTCCTAAATCCTATTAGTTAGACCAAGTTCTTAATGCTATCAGTTAGACCCGGTCCTTTAATATTACCAGTAAGACCCAGTCCCTTAATCCTTTCAGACTAATCAAACCATTTGTACATTACTTACTGGTGCGACGACTGCTGGAAATGGAAACTTCTTATGATCTTTGACGGGTGTGTAAATAGGATTATGTGGCTGTATATAAGATGTGCCAGTCATCTCCTATAAATAAAATACATATACATATATATGTTGATACCAAAAACAAATGTACTTTGAACAGGTTACTGCTAATACCACATATGTCTTGTGTCTAGGTCGATAATCGACTATGTCTACCTTATCAAAAGTCAATAATTGTATAATAATCGATATTTAGAATTATGATATATGTATCGATAAAAGCTGTGACAAAAAAATCAGAAATACTGTCACTTCGAATTCCAGAATTTTCTTTGTTTGGTTTGACTTTTGTACACAACGAAAGTGGTAAAATTTGGCAGGCAATAACAAAATGGCCACCAGAAATCCAGTAATAGATCAAGTTGTGCCTTCAAACTGGAAGCTTGATGTCTGGAGATGTTTAGAACATCATGGGATATCTATATCGTCCCAGCCCTACTTGTGTCCAATATTACACAGATACCCTTTATAAAAGGCTGGGCTAACCTATTCTCAAAGAATTTCTAGGGTTCCAAAATTTTTTTAAATATTAATAGCCGAATGTCCAAAATTTGAGAAATTATAGTCCTATATCATAATTATCCTTATAGTGAAGTACTTTTTCATAATTTTTGTCTAAAAGAGGTTGTTTTAAATTTTAAAAGAATTTTTTTCAGAAATGAGTAGCTAATGGTGGCTATGGCTACCAGGAATGGTAACAAGAGGATATGAAGCATTAGCTCATTCAAATATGAAAATAACATTAGACCACTCAAATATGAAAAGGATTTGAAAAATGTATGACAAACAAAAACATATACACGCCACCATTAATGGTTCCAAAAAAGCTAAATTGAATACTCTAAGAAAGTCTTTAGAAAAGGTTTGGCTGTAAAACCAATTTCTTTCTAATCAAATATTCCAAGTTTTAACGACATACATAGACGATTAGACCACTCTAAATAATAACAGAATATTTATCCAACTTTTACACCAGAAAACAATTAACCTATATCCTAGTGGAAAATCAGATTTTCTAGAAATCAATATCTATAAATAGCAACAAGGTTGTCTCACCTTTAATATATCGTCTACATCCTGGCTGCTCTCTGTGGACAGTCCAGAGGTCAATGTTGTTTTGTTTTTCTGAAAAAATACATACAATAACAATAAACATAAAAATTTATATATAAATATATATATATAGGCAAACAGCATTGACTTGTCCACTTGACCTTTTATCAGGAATTTTCGAGTACGGTAGGATATTCATATCCACACCATACAAGAGCAGTGTTAGAATCTGCAGTTAATACGCAAACAAGACATTTTTCCCCCATGATGCAAATGAAATAAACACCTGTGTTATCCATAATAAATGTTTCAACTCAAGGTCAACCAGACAGATCAATGTTGTTTGCCTATACCATAGAAACCATTAACAATGCAGTGAAATAATTAATGTGTGACAAAACTCATCATTCAAAAACATCTGGCCCAGGTAGTTGTAGTAATGTTGGTACAACTGTAGTGAAGACCAACTACCAGTTAAAAAATTTTTTAATCTCAAGCGTCATTACTCTCGTTTATTTTTTATCTTTTTTTTTATTATCATTTTTTTATTGGTTTCTCAAGCTTCATTACTCTATCTTTTATTACTACAGTCAAACCTGTCTATAAAGGCCACCCAAGGGAACCGGTAAAAGTTTAACTATAATAATTTTATTTGTTTATTTGTAATTTTTTTGTCTTCAAAGAAATTGCCCACATTCGCCATTATTTGGAGCCCTGTTTGTTAAATTATTTATTTTATCTTTAAACTATCAACACTTTGAAGCATTTTTGGAGTGGAGTTATGATGTCAATTCCACATCAAACAGAAATAATAGTCAAACCTGTCTATAAAGGCCACCCAAGGGAACCAGTATAAGTGGCCTTTAAGGGAAGGTGGTCCTTGTATAGAGGTTCCAATAATATGATTTAAGACCAAATGGGATAAAATTTTCTAGCCTTTAAAACCAGGTGGCTCTTAAATATAGGTGAGCTTTAGGGTAGTTTGATTGTAGTTCCATCCAAACTTTTAAATCTTCACATATATAACAATTCCTACCTGTGGAAGTTGTAATTTTGGAATTTTCTTTTTTAGTTGTTCTAAAGCCCCATCTGGAATGACAGCACCATTAGGTGGTGAATGCAATGCTGATTTTTTGGTGAAATTTCCTCCTTGTGTGGTGGTTTTGAATGACTTTTCACTTCAGGAACCGTATGTACAGACTGGTGAGATTTTGATGATTTTTGAGATGTTCCCCCAGATGAACCGCCATAAGGACTATGACTACGAGATCTAGATTCATCATGGTGGTGCTGGTTATTTGAGACGCCAGTGGCAGGAGATTTGTTGTCATGGCGATGATCATTGTTGGATTTATGTGATGATTTTTCAGAAGCACTACCTCCATTAACACCTCTTTCTTTACTTGAGCGTCTTTTGTCTTTTTCTCGCTTTTGATTGGTTGAAGTTCTATCACTAAAATTAGCACTAGAAGATTCATATTTGGAAGAACTATGCCGACTTGAAGTTGAAGCACTTGTATGTCTACTAGTAGCACTTGATAATGATGATGACGACGATTTCTGGTCAACAGGAGGCACTGGTTTAATAATGCCGTTTACTGTGGGCGTAGATTTTTTATTTTCTGGGCTAATTTTTGGAAATGCAAACCCCAGTGACCTTGATTTCCTTGGTTGTGGAGTTTGTGGCTGGTCTCCTTGGATTCCAATGAAAGAATCATAATTTCTCCGAATAGATTCATATTCACCAAGAATTCTTCTAGCTGTCGGATCGCCATCTGCTAACTACAAATATACAAAAAAAATTGAATGAAGTTATTTACAAAATTTAAACAAACAAATGCAATATAAACAAAAGAAAAGAGAGCAAATCAAAAATCAAAAGAAATCAAAGCATACCTATATAGGTGCAAAACAGTACACAACATAACAGTGTTAGAAATTGAACCAGTGTTCAGTTCACTCAGAGTAAACCAGTGTTCAGTTCACTTAGTATCACCAATCGATCATTAGTTAAAATGGACTGGAGATTTTTTTTCTTTCTCAAGAAAACAATAATTTCTGTATTATTTTACTATTTTGCTACTTCACCTATGGCTGGTAACATCTGGATATCAGTGAAATATCCTTGTGACTGGGATGTAAACCCCCATTCAATCAATCAACCATGTATCGATAGCAGTGAAGAAATTGAACCAGTGTTCAGTTCACTCAGTGTAAACCAGTGTTCAGTTCACTCAGTGTAAACCAGTGTTCAGTTCACTCAGTGTAAACCAGTGTTTATTCTTTTTCAACAAAACAAATTATTCTGTATCATTTAACTATTTAACTACTTTCATCTAGGGCTGGTAACATCTCAATATCAGTGAAATATTGCTGATTGAAACATTAACCCCTATTCAATTAATCAGTCATGTATCTATAACAGTGCATCGCATATAAATTTATCTAGTCCTTAATGCCTTAGTAAACACATACTTAAATGACCCCTATCCTTTGTTTACAATATATCTTTGTCTGTGGTATGTTAAAATTGCAGTGTTTTTATCAACAGTACTGTAATCATATTTACAAAACAGTTCAGAAATCAAACATATTATAAATATAAATCATGTTATATAGGCAAACAACACTGACCTGTCTGCTTGACCTTTTAATTTTAATATTTATCATAACCTATTGATATACATATGGACAACAAGTAAACATTTATTTTGTCTAAATAATACTAGGAAACGCTCAATTCAAATGTAGAATTAATGGCTGAAGGTTTAACTTAAAGAAAGTTAGGTAAAAATTAACCTTTAGTTATTATAGGTATTTAATGGTTGAAGGTTTAACTTAAAGAAAGTTAGGTAAAAATTAACCTTAAGTTAGTTATTATACATGTATGTGTAAGTTCTTACATTGTGTTTGTTGTATTAACTTTGATTCTCTACACTATTCATGCATTGGGTGGACCCTCTAATGAAAGGTCAACCAGACAGGTCAATGTTGTGTGTCCATATCCTTGGTTATTCATAGTTGCTGATTTTGTTATTCTCAGTTTGTTATTTTACAGCCAGGCACTTTTAATTCACCCATATCATCGTTGAGGAGTCAAGCATTCTGGGAATCAGAATTCCTAACATGCCTGTTATGTGTATTGTACATGTAGGTGATTATGACTACACCTGATGTTATGTGTTACGAGTTATTAATGATTCCAAAGGACCTCAGTGGCTGAGTGGTCTAAAGCAAACCTTCAGGGATCACACCAGCTTTTATCACATAGGTTTGAATCCCGCTCGGGACAGATCCTAGAAAGTAGTGTGAGAAAGTGCTTCCTAAAGCATGCATTTATGGACAACACCACCATTTATCACGTTGGTTTGAATCCGACTTGTGACAGATCCTAGTGTGAGAAAGTGATTCCTAAAGCATACATTTACGAACCACACCACCTTTTTTCACATAGGTTCGAATCCTGCTCGGGACAGATCCTAGAAAGTAGTGTGAGAAAGTGCTTCCTAAAGCATGCATTTACGAACCACACCACCTTTTATCACGTTGGTTTGAATAGAACTTGCAAGTTGCAACAGAAAATGAATTAAGCTTAGAGTACATGTAAGAATCCACTATGATGCACATCTGTATATATATAATCGACTTTTGTCTTATCAACCTTGAAATTAATTAATTAAGCTTAGAGTACATGTAAGAATCTACTATAGTGCACATCTATAATGAACTCTTGTCTTATCAACCTTGAAACTATCATTCAATTTTTTGGGAAATTGTTTTTTCAAGGAAGTTCACGGTTCAGTATAACACATCAAATCATGACAAAAATATACTTTTACTTTTAACTCGTTTGACCCTCAAAATTTCACCTTATACTTGAAATATAGTCATTTCCTTCTATTGTTCAATTTCATTTACAACAATAGTAGTCATATGACTGAATTTAATGTAATGACATGACACCAAATACCAGTTATGACTGAAATTGGTAAGAAATGGGGTTAAGAGTTCTCTTTTTTGTACCCCTATTTATTAAATTCTATATAAATTTTACAACATTTTAACAGAAACGTTCAAGGAGTTTTTTCTCTCAAGATGAATATTATAGGGTAAAAATTGCAATCTTTATTCAAATGGACCAACTTTGAGCATACAGGGGCTATTTAAGGTACAAATTTGTATGTATTGAATATACTGAAATCCCAGTTCAGTTTGACAGGTCAAACATGTGTCACTATATGCCTGTATATGTCATAATTTATGGCCATGATACATGTATATTTTTGTCATTAATTTTGATGTTTATGGTTATAAATATATATCATTATGTGTCTTATATTAAAGCATGTATATTTACTATAAACAGTTAGGAGAAATCTTCTGATCATCACGAAATATATATCTGATAATCTCTCCCACTCTCTTTTAACATTGTAAAGTGGAGGCAATATCAGAGAAATAGTGGGGACAATGTGAAATAAATAGGATCTACACAGTAATCTATTAACCTGCATTATGGTGACAGTTTCTCTCTCCCCCTCTCTCTCTTCTCTATACAGTAGTCTATTTGCACAATGTCAAATATCCCCACATTATGTAACACTACTGAATATTCCCTTTTTAGAACATTTTGAAATTTCAAATAACATACCCCATATCTTGGGACACAGATTTTATGGAGCACCTCTCTTTCTCCCTATCTTTCTTTCTCTCTCTCGTACATAAACCTATGTGCATGCAAGAAAGAGAGAGAGAGAGAGAGAGAGAGAGCGCAAATTTTTATTGGCAATCAATCATTTCTAAAAAGAAAACAGTGACCAAGGACTTAAAGTCCTTAGACTTCAAACCTACATCTCACCACTGTAGATTTAATAAGTTTTTCCTTGCTTAGATGGTTCTACTGGTTGGCAAAATACTGTAGAAGTTGCTAGAGTGGTTCACAATATGAATCTGTGACATATTGACATAAACAGGTGCTCTGATTGTGGAAGGAAATACAGATCAACACTAAGAAACTACTGAAAGCAACCTTACAAAATGGCCACACCTGACAATTCATATTAGCCAGATTATGAGCCACATAGTATTAGGTTATGTGATGTAAATACACTCCAAGATTGAAGAAAAATATGCTAAAATCTTAACTTCTAATTAATCAATGATCAGTCAGTTTTTGTCAACTGATTCAGGGCTCAAATTAGATTTTGAAACAGGGAGAAGTGACTTCTCCCTCAGCCAAGATTAGGGAGAAGTTTTTCAAAACAGGGAGAAGTTTTTCCGCTGCGAGTGAAATTTACGTGGCGACGCATGTTCCCAATATGTTTGACTTTAAATGGGAGTATCCCTACAGAAAACTTTAATATTACATAAATTGTATATTACTTATCGAATCAAATAAATCATAATATAAATTTCTTCATAATTTTTTTTTTTTTTTTTTTTTTTTTTTTTTTTTTTTTTGCTACGTGCAGAATTATTATAAGCTTGGTGTAGCAGTACGGAAAATAATTCTAAAAAATTATTGTACTTTTTTTTTTGTTATTTAAAAGCTATTTAAATTATGCTCTTTTAATTGAAGCAAAATGCATTGGCATATCACATCACTAAATGCTAAATGTCTTAATTTCAATGTAAATGTGAAATACATGTACAATTTTCTTTAAAACATTATTTTTTTTAAAAATAATGTAAAGATTCACAACATATTAAGAAGTAAAACTGATAAATGAAAAATAAAAAATAAAAAAATATATCACCATTATTTTTGAGTTATCCCCCTTGTCAAACGTGTTGATGGCAACAAACATGGCTGCTGTGTCTCGACTCCCAATTTCTAGAGATGATACTACTCATTTGCAATCATTCTATCAGAAAATGCTTTTATTTATGGATTCCTTTGTGAAAAGGCAACATTCTGTGAGGGTCTGTTATTTTATTAAATTTTCATACAAAAAACGATCTACTATTTTGTTCAATACACCCCCCCCCCCCCCCCCGTTTATATACTGGGATACAGACGTTTTTTATGGCAAATATCCGAGGTTTTTCACCAAGATGGCTTTTAATTACATCAGTTAAGAGGTTGATGAATCCATGACATGCATGGATGATCTCAGTTTAAGCTAATTATCGGATTAAAACACCTGGATATATCGGGAGTTACCTGTGTTTACCGTTGAATGTGTGTAATACATAAGAGGCGCCTTAGGGGTTAAATACACTTGTCAAAACTTAGGGCGACTAGAACTTCGCTTTTTGGACAGTTTAGGGCGAAGTTTTTGGAAACAGGGCGAAGATATCGCCCAACTTCGCCCTTATTTTGAGCCCTGCTGATTGTTTTTCGATGATCGATTCTGAAAATTTTCAAATTGTTCAAACTATCAATCTGGTAAATCGAGTGGGCAAATTTACAACCTAACAGCTCATTATTGTGAAATCTTAGGTCAGACACGCATAGGGATTAAACTCAAGACCTCTAAATATTTTCTCACAAATCTTTAAAGTTTTCGTCAACTGAGCTTCTTCTGTTGTATATAATTTATAAAGGAACAGTTTTTAGAGATTTAAGTTCTGAAGGGCTGTATTAGACAGTTTAAAGGTAGATACTTAAATCACAAATATAACACCTTATCAGTCATATACTGCTAGGGACTGAACCCAAACCTCCATTTAAGAGCACACAAATCTACTACTTGTCTGCTGTTATACATAAAATCACGGACACAACTAGGACACTACTGAACAATAAAGAATATTTCACTTATATCAAGACATCACCCACTAGCTATAGGTAAAGTGGCAGAAATTTTTACCTTTGCAGTGTGCCCAGGGCAATGTGCAGGGAAGGTTTTTCAATGTGCAAGTGTGAATGTGACACATGCCATGGCATTGTTTTAAAGATCTCTTCTGTAGGACCCCTGTGACTTTCAATTCTAAATGCTGAGTGCCTGGCAACAGCCAATACCTATTTTAAGGTCTTGATCAGACCCTGTCTGGAGCTAAAACAAAGACCTCTCAAATACAGAATGAGCACTCTACCAACTGAGTTACCGGTACCATACTGGTACACAACTAAGGAGTAAACCACAGACCACAAAGTTAAAACACAAATCTTTCTTTTTTATCAATAAAAACAAAACTACTCCAGTGGTTACTTAAGAAGGAAAAGTTTGGAGATAAAGATATATAGGTAAAGGCAAACAACATTGACCTATCTGCTTGACCTTTAATTTAAACATTTTCTATAGGCAAGTACATCATGTATATGGAGCACAAGTACACAATGGGAAATTCTATTTTAACAGTAGACACCAATGTATGTATTAACAGCAAATCCTGACACTACCCATAAATTGACTGGATTCTTCTATATTATTCCTAATTAAAGGTCAAACAGACAGGCCAATGTTGTTTGCCTATATTATAAGTCTCCTGATATACACACACACATACACACACAGATAAACACTATAGGTCACATCTGATTAATATGTTGACATTTTACTACTACATGTACAACTGAGAGTCTACAGTCAGGTGTATCATAGTCAGATAAATCATATACCTGCTGGTCTAATTAGCCATTCATGCTGAACAGGTAAAACACTAAACAAACACTAGCTACAACGTAACCTGTTTAACCTGCCAGTATGACCCTTGGATTACAAACTATCAAATTTGACCCCTTCAGATTGTATTTAAATTTTCTACCAGTATAAATCATAAGGAGACTCCAGTATAGATCTACTTTCAATATAACAAGTCTAACTTTTCAAAAAGCTTGGATTCCGCTTACCATGAAACTGACAATAAAGGTCAGACAACCCAGGTCAAATAAGTTGACCTATACAGTACTGTCACCACAAACTTGAATCTAAATGTTAATTAAATACTAATAGAGTATAAAGTTGTATAAGGGAGATCATGCGTGCACAATCTTTAAATTTCTATTAACTTAGGCACTGTATATATCT
Source organism: Anadara kagoshimensis (assembly GCA_021292105.1). Taxonomy (NCBI): domain Eukaryota; kingdom Metazoa; phylum Mollusca; class Bivalvia; order Arcoida; family Arcidae; genus Anadara; species Anadara kagoshimensis. The sequence continues at coordinate 47,428,345 of CM037873.1, read as the reverse complement.
GGTAGGAATTTTAATATTTATCTATGGATGCATTTAGTTAAAACTCAACAAGGGTCAACAAAAAGTTCTAAATCCAGATAGCTAGGATTTAACAATAAAAGCAGCATTTTAATCATTTGGTCAGTTTATGGAAAACAAACACACACACACATACACACACACATATATATATATATATAATGTCTCATGGGTCCAATAGTTGGATGGTTACACAATAGTCACACACAACTCTTCAATCTTGAGTCTGAATGTACATGGTACTGGTATGCATTCTCTCTCTCTCTCTCTCTTTCTCTCTCTCTCTCTCTCAAGCTGTTAAGTCAAATCCAACTCAGGAAGATTCTTAGAAAGTTTTACTCAGGACCTGGTTTTCAGATTCCACTTAAGTTCAGTTTCGAGAGAGTTTGTTCCTATTATAGTTTAGTTAAGATAGGTTTTCAGTTTACTAAGGATTTCAGTTTCCAGATTCCATGATAGTAGGGTTCCACTGTAGCTCAGGTTTTTTGGTTTATTAGGGTTCAGTTTTTACAAGTCCAAAAGACCGGTTTTCAGCTTTGGGGTTTCACTGTAGCTCAGTTAAGACAAGTTTTCAGTTTAGTGAGGGTTCACAGGTTTCACTGTAGCTCAGTTAAGACAGGTTTTCACTTTTGAGGTTTCACTGTAGCTCAGTTAAGACAGGTTTTCACTTTTGAGGTTTCACTGTAGCTCAGTTAAGACAGGTTTTCACTTTTGAGGTTTCACTGTAGCTCAGTTAAGACAGGTTTTCACTTTTGAGGTTTCACTGTAGCTCAGTTAAGACAAGTTTTCAGTTTAGTGAAGGTTCACAGGTTTCACTGTAGCTCAGTTAAGACAGGTTTTCACTTTTGAGGTTTCACAGGTTTCACTGTAGCTCAGTTAAGACAAGTTTTCAGTTTAGTGAAGGTTCACAGGTTTCACTGTAGCTCAGTTAAGACAGGTTTTCACTTTTGAGGTTTCACTGTAGCTCAGTTAGGACAGGTTTTCACTTTTGAGGTTTCACTGTAGCTCAGTTAAGACAAGTTTTCAGTTTAGTGAAGGTTCACAGGTTTCACTGTAGCTCAGTTAAGACAGGTTTTCACTTTTGAGGTTTCACTGTAGCTCAGTTAGGACAGGTTTTCACTTTTGAGGTTTCACTGTAGCTCAGTTAAGACAGGTTTTCACTTTTGAGGTTTCACTGTAGCTCAGTTAAGACAAGTTTTCAGTTTAGTGAAGGTTCACAGGTTTCACTGTAGCTCAGTTAAGACAGGTTTTCACTTTTGAGGTTTCACTGTAGCTCAGTTAGGACAGGTTTTCACTTTTGAGGTTTCACTGTAGCTCAGTTAAGACAGGTTTTCACTTTTGAGGTTTCACAGGTTTAACTGTATCTCAGACAGGGCAGGATCCATTTTTCACAGGTTCCGCTGTACCACTCACTGTATGCTAGAGTAAGAATTTCCATCTACATGTTGACTATTTATAACTACATGTATTAAGATCTAGGTAAATAACACCTGGCAATTATTCTCTCAGTCTTTCTATGTGTGTATGAATTTCTCTGTCTCTCCACATTTATCATCTGCATCACCATCACTGGCATCAGTAGTACATCTACACCATGAGTAAGAATTCCACTCCATGTAGACTGTTAGATCTATGTAAATGTCTCCTTGCTATTATCCCCTCCATGTTATAGTCTCACTCTCTCTCTCTCTCTCTCCAGATAACCTTTCTTTATCTATTTTGCTCCCCCTCTCTCTCTCTCTTTCTCTCACACACACACACACACACACACATTTTGCTCTCTCTTCCATTTTGTGGAACACCAGGATGAGTAAGAATTCCACTCTATGTAAACTGTTAGATCTATGTTAACGTATCCTTGCTATTATTCCCTAGCCCTCCATGTTATACTCTCTCTCTGTTTTGTGCTCTCTCCATGTTATTCCATCCCTATCTTCCACATTTTGCTCTTTCAAACTATGTTTCTCTCTCTTTTCCTGCATATTTTACTCTTTCTCCATGATAAGTCTTGACTCTCAAAGTTATTATCTCTTTATATATCTTTCTGCATCTCTCTCTCTCTCTCATGGCATATATATTTTATACATCATCAGTTATTACCGGTATCAGTAGTATGTTTTCAAGTAGTGCATTACACATGTATACAAAATTACATACATGTATTAGAGAGAGAGAGAGAGAGATAGAGAGAGAGAGATAGAGAGAGAAGGAATTTTCATACCAAGTAGACTATCTATGACTATGATCTATATAAATGACTAATTAAGCAGAGTCAATGTTAACTAAGATTAACTGTTGGTTGTATGTACAACACGGTTTATATCATACGATGGTGGTGATATTTATAGCTCCATTCTTCTAGACTTTGGGGACCTCGTGGGATAAACCAATGGATTTAAAATACAACCCACCCCAACCAACCAACCAACCAACTTTTCCTGAAATAGAAGCTTAGCCTCTTCACTTTGATTTAATGATAATGTGATGAAATTCCTAACAGAATCTATAGTATTTATTAAAGTTGGATGGTTGGTGTTTGGGTGGGTGGGTGGGTTTTAATCATCAAGTGTTTTATCTTCCAGTCTAAATCATTGAATAATAAATGGTGGCAGGAGAAACTGGAAAGCAGAAAAAAACCACCAAAATTGGCAAACTATCAGACATTAGTATCTGTCAACATGGAATTGTTATCTAGGTGGTGAGAGGGACTGTTCTGTAATTCATCATCATCACCATCATCATGGCTTTCATCATCACCACTATCATCATCATCATCATCATCATCATCATCATCATCATCATCATAACTAGCATCATCATCATCATCATCACCACCACCACCATAAAGGCTTTCATCATCATCATTATCATCATCACTCACTCACTAAGGTTGTATGATTCTACTATGAATGATTACAACTTGATCCATTAAATTATGATAAATTTATATTTCATATCCAGAGGTTATCTTGTATCCATGTATATTTGATCTGATTAACTCTTGTGTTACATACAGCTGAATAATATTTCACAATCATTGAAATTTGAGTGACCTTGGCCACAATCAATGGCCTGAGTGTCCTAAGTTATCAGAATAGTTACTGGCACTGTTGCAGTCACTTTGGTACCAAAAAATCTGCACATGCTATGATTACAATGGAAGGTTCTTCAATTCATCATTCTTTTGGATTGATTGAATGTGGTTTTACATCCAAGTCAAGAATATTTCATTTATATCAAGATGTCACCAGCTATAGGTGAAGTGGCAGAAATTATTACCTTTGCAGCACACTCAAGGCAATGGGCAGGTATGGTTCTTTAATATGCAAGGCCTGCTGTGAGCCAAGGAATCGCTTGTTAAGGTCTCTTCCAAAGGACCCAATGATTTTCATTTCTAAATGCCAAGTGTTTGGTGAAAGAACAGTCACTACCTATTTTCAAATATTTACAATTGCAATATCTTTGCTTCAATAAAGTATTTGACATCAACTATACTTTGCCAATTCATAGAGACAATGCTCCACGTGCTGACGTCAGATATCAAATGCTCTTGTTGACTGACAGGAGACGACCCATTTTATGAAAAGGTGAACCAAAAACGCATTTCAAAATTGTTTTCAAATCAATATGGAAAATGTGAGACGCCAATAAAATTATTTTTTATAAATATTGTGAATATAAGAAATAAGGTAATTTTCCAATGTCTTTATGAACTTGCAAAGTATAATGGGCTATCTCAAATTGTATAAAAGGCGAAGCCCATTATATTTTGCAAGTTTATAAAGACATTGGAAAATTACCTTATTTCTTATGTCTTGGTCAGACCATTGTGATCTCCGACGTAGGAAGCAAGAACTTTACTAATTGAGCTACTGTATTGGTCTCTCTGTCTTTTGGACATCATCATATTTACAGGAAAAGAGACTTAAAGGACACATGGTCTGTCACTATGAAATCTTCAATGACTACAATAAAGTATTATATTCATTTTGCATTTGTATTAGACTATTAGTTAAGTGTCCAGTGTCTGAAGAGGAAGTAAAGTTAACTGACAAGGTCAAATAATAATGAGTCAAGTCTACTGCTGACCACTTTATATATCCTTATTAATCAGCAATTATATAACAGTCAACATGTGTCTTAAAATCTTAACAATATGGTTTTGTCCTGTATGAAATAACTTTACTATATGTATGGAATATGTGTAATAAGTAATGGGAGAAACCAGGACCAAAGTCTGCAATTTCATATGAAAAAGAATCAGGATGGGAGAAACCAGACCATGCTTAAGGACCAAAGTTTGCAATTTCATATGAAAAAGAGTCAGGTTGGGAGGTACCAGACCAAGCTCAAGGACCAAATCTGCAATTTCATATGAAAAAGAGTCAGGATGGGAGAAACCAAACCAAACTCAAAGACCAAAGTCTGCAATTTCATATGAAAAAGACTCAGGATGAGAGAAACCAGACCAAGCTCAACGACGAATGCCTGCAATTTCATACGAAAAAGACTCGGGATGGGAGAAACCAGACCAAGCTCAAGGACCAAAGTCTGCAATTTCATATGATAACGTGTAAGGATTGGAGAAACCAGACCGAACACAAAGACCAAACTGTTCAATTTCATACGAAAAAAGGGTCAAACAAGATTTTGTCTTATATAAAATAACTTTACTATATGTATGAACTGTGTGAAATAGGTGATGGGAACCCACACCAAGCTCAAGGTCTTTAATTTCATATGAAAAGACTTTAAGACATCAGTAAATTAAGATCATGTTTTTTGATAATTTCTAAGCTAATGTTAGATAAATTTCATCTGTGAAGTAAAAAAGTATCAAAATGAACTACCGGTAATTCAAAATGCAGTGATTTATAAACTGTGCATGTTTCTTTAACAGATCAAATAGTATAATAAAAATAAATAAATGTGTATGATTACTAAAGTTAAAAGGACTGTCACATAAAGAAATCGTTAACTATTAAACTACCAATGACTTAATTATATCACAAATCAGATGACTGCTGACAAAAAGCATCAGGTCCATTTATTTAATTAAATTCTCTATTATGTACTAGGCTTTTATCTGTCTAAACGCTTCATAGCAATCTACATATAAATGATGAAGTAAATTCATCTAAAAGCATTTTTGATGAATCAAATTGATTAAAAAAACAGTTTAAAAAAGTATGACTTTTATATTCCTGTGTCATAAAAATTTCATTGTATTCACAAATCATTGGCATGCATGAATTTTGTAAGTTTCTTAAAAATTTCATTGGTATTCACAAATCATTGGAAAGAATGACATACGGTATATCTGTTTCTTAAAAATGTCATTGGTTTTAACAAATCATTAGCTCGCCTATATAAAATTTATTTAGCAAAGGGGCTTAATTCAGAAATAAGTTGGTCTTAATGTCTGAAATGACTATATTTGTATTAAAGGTAATCACCCCCACCCACCCCCCATCCCACCCCAAACTCGGACTCAATGAGGTAAAATCTCTCCATATCCCTCCAGGGGTCAAATTTACTTCCTCAAAATCTCAAGAGTCAAACCAGTAAATATAATTGTTTCTTTCTGAAAGATTAGGACCAAATATAAATCTGAAGACCAAAAACAAATAGAAGACCAGAACGGATCTATAAATAAAATTCCACTGAAAAAAGGAAGCTTGTTCCAACTTAAGACCCTTAGGAAGTTTTACAGTCAGCATATGAAACAAGCCATAGTACCATATTGAAAAGACAGCCCCAGGACCATGAACTGTTTTAAAAAGCTGGCTGGACTATCAAGTTAACAGATTTCAAAGCCCAGCTGAACATCTAATAACATTGAGCCACCTGTAGTAATGTTGCACACCACAGTAAGAAATGCTAACCTCAAACAAACAAATAAAACCTAATTTAAATTATCATATTATGCCAAAATCATCCCCTTGGCCACAAAAGTGGCAGTAATAATATGCCACAATCATCCCCTTGGTCACAAAAGTGGCAGTAATAATATGTCACAATCATCCCCTTGGTCACAAAAGTGGCAGTTATAATATGCCACAATCATCCCCTTGGTCACAAAAGTGGCAGTTATAATATGCCACAATCATCCCCTTGGTCACAAAAGTGGAAGTTATAATATGCCACAATCATCCCCTTGGTCACAAAAGTGGCAGTTATAATATGCCACAATCATCCCCTTGGTCACAAAAGTGGCAGTAATAATATGCCACAATCATCCCCTTGGACACAAAAGTGGCAGTTATAATATGCCACAATCATCCCCTTGGTTACAAAAGTGGCAGTAATAATATGCCACAATCATCCCCTTGGCCAAAAGTGGCAGTAGTATTTCAAAGTATTTCAGTTGACACAGTATACAATATTGACGACAAAGTCAATATGAAAGGTTTGCATTTTAGTAACTTTCTCACTCAGGTGTGTTAAATGGTTTGGTTGGTTGACTGGTTCAATATATCAAGTCAATCATAACAAGATCAATTCATTTTATTTTAAAAGTATTAGCTTAAAACACGATTTCAAAGTGGAGCGTGAATTTAGGCAAACATTTCAGATAGATCCATTTTGTACTAGAATGCTGTAAGAAGAACTTTAAGAGAATAAAAAAGATAGTGCTATCACATTGACAACAAAGTTGCAGATCCAAATTTGAACCACTCAGTTCTATTAATTGGTATTATATTATTATATTACAATTACAGAACCAATTATTTGAATCAATTAGAATCTAGGTAATGTGACATGATGTTGTCACACACAAAGCAAAAACATGACGACAATAACTTAAGTAATGTTAGGTTTTAAACTAACACCTGCTGAAAGAATGTCTGGTTTTAGATTAACACCTGCTGAAAGAATGTCTGGTTTAAGACTAACATCTCGGGTAATGTTAGGTTTTAGAATAACACCTACTCAAGAAATGTCTGGTTTGGACTAACAACTACTGTTGGTACTCAAGTAATGTCTGGTTTTTAGACTGACACCTACTCAAGTAATGTCAGGTTTTTAGACTGACACCTACTCAAGTAATGTCGGTTTCAGACTAACATCACTCAAGTAATGTCAGGTTTAAAATTAACATCTACTCGAGTAATGTCTGGTTTTAGATTAACACCTACTCAAGTAATGCCAGGTTTAAGACTAACACCTTCTCAAGTAATGTCTGTTTTTAGAATAACACCTAATCAAGTAATGTCTGGTTTTAGACTGACACCTACACAAGTAATGTCTGGTTTTAGACTAACACCTACTTAAGTAATGTCTGGTTTTAAATTAACACCTACTCAAGTAGTGTCTGGTTTTAGACTTACATTTACTCAAGCAATGTCTGGTTTAGACTAAGATTTTCTCAAGTAATGCCTGGTTTTAGATTAACACCTACTCAAGTAATGTCTGGTTTTAGACTAACACCTACTTAAGTAATGTCTGGTTTTAAATTAACACCTACTCAAGTAGTGTCTGGTTTTAGACTTACATTTACTCAAGCAATGTCTGGTTTAGACTAAGATTTTCTCAAGTAATGCCTGGTTTTAGATTAACACCTACTCAAGTAATGTCAAGTTTTTCACTAACACCTACTTAAGTAATGCTGGGTTTTGGACTAACACTTCCCTGCTCATGTAATGTCAGGTTTTGGACTAACACCTTCTCAGGTAATGTATTGTTGTAGACTAACACCTACTCAAGTAATGTCAGTTTCAGACTAACACCTACTCAAGTAATGTCAGGTTTTGGACTAACGCCTACTCAAGTTATGTCTGGTTTAAAACTAACACCTACTTAAGTAATGTCAGTTTTTAGCCTAACACCTACTCAAGTAATGTCAGGTTTAAAACTAACACTTACTCAAGTAATGTCAAGTTTTGGACTAACACCTACTCAAGTAATGTCAAGTTTTGGACTAATACCTACTCAAGTAATGTCAAGTTTTGGACTAACACCTACTCAAGTAATGTCAAGTTTTGGACTAACACCTACTCAAGTAATGTCAGGTTTAAAATTAACACCTACTCAAGTAATGTTAGGTTTTGGACTAACACCTACTCAAGTAATGTCAGGTTTTGGACTAACACCTACTCAAGTAATGGCTGGTTTTAGACTAACACCTTCTCAGGTAATGTCTTGTTTTAGACTAACACCTACTGTTTGTACTTGAGTAATGTCTCAACACTAACACCTATTTTTTATTGTGATAACATGACCAGGACAACTAGTTTTAAATCCTGATATATCAGTCATTCAGTGTTTTGGGGGAATTTCATGGATCAAATTTAGAAATTTTAGTCTTCATTCGGTAGCAATTTTAGCACAAACAATATAACTGACTCAAGCGCGATTACACCAATGATATTACCTTTCTAGGAGCAGGAAATAGATTGTGATGGAGTAATCCAGTCTGCTGTATGGGGCATGTCTCAGCTTCTTCTTTGAACTGCCGTATCTGCTGTTCTCTTTCTCTCTGAGCTTTCGCTCTCTGTATCTCTACTGAATCTGTCTGGTCATAACTGAAATAATTAAAAAATAAATTTACAAGAGGGGGTAGAGTAATGGTGTTTAACGTCCAAGTCAATATTATTTCACTTATATCTAGATGTTGTCAGGTATATGTGAAAGGTGCAGAAAATCTGCCTGTGCATTGGGCTGATGGCATTATACAGTAGGGTTCTTTATCATGCAACACCTCCCATGACACATGATCTGGTTTTTTAAAAGTTCCTATTCGAAAGAACCATGGCTTTTATTTCATAATGCTGAGTGCTTGGCCAAAGAACAGTCACTACCGGGTACCCACTTTCAAGTATTATGTCAGACCCGGCTGGAAATCCCGGAATTGACCCCACAATCTCCCACTTACAGAGCGAGCACTCAACCAACAGAGCTACCTCAGTGTTATAAGCTAAAAATTGATCTAACAGTAGAGAAAGCTTTTAGTTTATAGATGGTCATGGTTTTATCCCCACAATCCACTTTCCTCCACCATTCCACCAGCAACAATCATCTTTATATGAATAATAATCTTACAAGCTTAGGTTGTAATTACATATTATACCAGTTTTAATTTCACAGCACCAGACGGTCGTTTCAGAATACAATTCCTCATCAGTGGTGCTTGGACAAAAATTATGAAACCAAAATTGTTTTCATCAATGTTAAAACACCATTACATTCACTTTGTCAATTTAATGTGGATAACATTTATTTTTGACTTTGGTTTTCGGCTAGAAACACTTGTGTTTTTATCTATTTGTATAATTAATATTAAGTTTTTGTTTGAAACTTTAAAACTTTTTTACTCCTAAAAGTAAAGGGTAAATGGATTGCCCTTGTAGACATTATTATAATCTTGATCTAATACAAATTTGTATGATCTGCATATTAAGATATACAGTAAACTGATAAAACTCTAACATCAGCAACCTGTTACATCACTGATAGCTCTTAATAATGCATACATATACACAAAATGTATTTTGTATAAAAAATAATTATATACATGTATATGTATATACATATGAAAATTGATTAAGATGATATATTGATTTTTCATACTGATTTACCTAACTACATGTATATGATTCTTATGAATTCATATACGATTTAACATGAATCTTGTCAATGATTATGTATTGATAAAAGGCTGAGAATGCATTTTTACACTACAGAGTCCATTCATTGACCAGGTTTCCACAAGAAATTCTTTCAAAAAGTAACACATTTTAGAAAAATTTGTGAAAAAAACCTTCCTTTAAAAGGGATATTATCTTCAAAAATTATCGTAATTTGGCAACTATTAATTTTCAATTTGCAGAAACCTAGACAAGTGCAATGTGACAACATAACAACCACGTCTTCAGCAATGTTACAACAATTGTGTGATGTCACAACAGTGTCATGTGACAAAGAGTAATATGAACAAGAAAATTCAATGAATTAGGATCCCACGCCAGCAGGTTGGTTTTCTCTTTTTTGTGATTTGCACTTATGTTCAAAGGGCCATAACTTCCAGGAAAATAAGCACTTCAACTCAGGTTAATGATATACCCATCTCCTATCAATGTTGATGCTTTGCACCAAGTTTTGTAACAAGGTACTTCATGGTTTTGGATAATTAGTGCAGACAAGAATTTAAGATGGACAGAAGGACGGAAACTCAAATTTGATATTCCCTCCTTCTTCAAGAGGCTGTGGTTGCCTTATAGATAAGACATAAGTCTACAAATCCAGGGTCTCTAACCGCCTTGGAGTTTAAGCCCCCGCTCAGACCACATGTGGGGAAGTGAATTCTCCTTGCCGTTGACCTTTACTGGTTCGCCTGGTATCGGTATAATGTGACTGAGGGAGTGGTACGCTTGTCTGCAGCGTACTGACTCTGCAAGATAGCATGTTAAAGTAGCCCCGAGTGCGCACTAGTACAAGGAAGACCATACAACACACTCGCACTTCACATGCATACACGAAATTGTTCATAGATTAATCCATAGAGATTAATAAAAACATTTCTCTCGCATATAGCTGAAAAGTTGCTGATGCAGCTTTAAGCAACATTCAACCACTCACACTTCATATGCATACACAAACTTGTTTATAGATTAATCCATAGAGATTAAAATAGTTCTCATCGTGATTAGCTGATGCGACATTAAGCAACATTCAACCAACCATCCCTCTTTCTTCAAAAAGCGGTGGATAAAAATTGAGTTGGGGAAACTTCAGAACTAAAAGTTTGTGTACAAATATTTTTATATGTTTGCAAGCTAACACTTCCAGATTTTTTTTTAATATCTCTGTGCAAAACATATAATGCAGAGCTGCCAACTGACCTGCAACATGAGGGTCCGATTCTCATTTGCATATGAAACCCCGCCAACCCATCTAGAATAGGACTGACCTGCAAATGACTATAAAGTTCAAAAAATGTGCAGTGTTCATTTACCACCACTTAAATCCACCTTTGAATGCAGCAAATTTGAGTGATTTACATGGGTGGACTAAGGGTGTAATTGATTAATTTTGTGTTGATACCGAGTGAAAAATCACAAATCAACACAGGTACTGTATCCATTTGTCTGTGAAATCACACCAAAAAGCAATTTTTTCCCAGAAGGATGCACCTAGACATCCCCCTTAAGCAGCGAACATGCACCTTTTGTGGATTTCAGTTGGACTAGCAATTACACCAAATAGGGTTGACAGCTATGATATTGCTATATAATAAAGTCTAAAATTGTGTATGCAATGGGGTCTCCCCATGCATCACATGATACCCATAAAGTTTCTCTGGAAAAATACATTTTCGTTGGAGATGGAATCGCTTCAGTTCACGTTTTCCTATAAAAATAACTACAGGAAATTTTGATGCAAATGTATGGCACAAATGTTGAGGGCGTATGCTGGTGCACTCTATTTTCATCCCCATTTATATTTCTCCTGCACAGATACATGATGTGCAATGTGCAGATGTTCTTGTATAATCACACATACCCCAACCCACCGATCCCACCCCCCCCCTTCTCTGCTTGGAAATATTAATCCCATGATGATATCCAATTTAACACATGGTTTTCTTTGAAAATCTTTCTATTATTGAGGAAAGAAAGTAAAAAAAAAACAGTCTTTAGTTAAGAAGAAATAATATTGTTATTTTATTGAATCTGTCACTATTTTTGCAGGTCAAGTGTGTATTTTTACATGCAGTCGAAGACCTGGGGAATTTGAAGGGAATTTCTAGAAATCATCAACATGGCCACCTATCAAATTACATTTACATGTTATACTCTTTTTTGACAAGCTTATGAAAAGGTATACAGGTTGAATTCTTTAGGAATGCAATTACACGACAAATAGACCCAACTTCACACATCAAACTATTTCAAGGATGGACTTGACACTTGTCTTGCTGACCAGGCAAAATTTTCAAACTTTTACTTGTGTATTTTAGTTATTATAGTGGCTATATCATAAGATTTAGACTTCAAGGACTTTAATGTGATAAGATTTGATATGTGACGTTTGGACAAGACTTGGACGATGCAAGCAGTCGACGAAAACGGCGTAATTTACACCACTTGGGGTCAAATCGCGGGTTCAAACCGTAGGACTCCCAAGTATGGAAGACAGAACAATATCTCGGTCAACTGCCGTTTTTTCAAATACATTTTGTTTTACGTACCTGCTTCGCCCTGACATTTTAAGCCTCAAACAATTAACGGGCCTCAGACAAAAACTCAAAATATATGTCTATACATTTTGTGAATAAATATTTTGTTCCACAAATCGTGAAACCTGTCCCAGATTGTCCAATATCTGTTACATTTTGTACACAAATTCTAGCTTAATTTTGTAGCTAAGTCTAAAATCCCGACTAAGTTCATAGAACTGGCTCGAGAAATGGATTTGGGAATTCCATGGATACTGTGTCTGGAATTTTAGCCATAAATAACACCGTTAGATTTCACAACACTTGAACACTTTCCTCCATTACCCTGTTTACAGATGTTAGCGAACTTTCATATTCCTACGCGCACTATACATTTAATTGGCCATTTGTATACATTTGTTATTTAATTTGATATTCCAAAAATTCGACTTTGAATAATTCATTTATTTTATTTTGTCATCTAAAAGGATTTTTATATTCCATTATAAATAATACTATTGTTTTAGTAATTATAATTATAGGTAGTTATATTGTATATCGGAAGTAGAAATTGTCAAAAGTATGTTTGAACGTAAACTGATGGAAGGTGTCATGTGACAATTTTTGACGAGTAACTTTATGAAGCGCGATATCCAAAAAAAGTACAATATGTCAAAATTTAAAATTGAATTGTTTTTTTGGTAAAAACTTAAGAATTGCAGAAATAATATTTATTACATACGTGGTTATTTCATCATCGTTTACAATTCATATATTTAATGTATTAAAGATTTCGTTTTATCAGAAACTTAAGTTACATTTTCTGATTAAATTATGTAATCTGTGTATAGTTTTATATTTTTTTATTTTTATAAATTTTATTAAAAAGCCAAATTTTAGGCTAATATTAAACCGCATTGTATTTTACTTAAACAGTTAAAGGTGCATTCATGATTATTTTTCCCTTGTTGGAATTTATTAGTCAATAGCTATTTTTTTAGTTGTATTGATACTCACGAGTTGAGTTTGAGTAATGGTGTTTAACGTCCCAGTCAAGAATTTTTCAATTATATATTGAGACGTCGCTAGCTATAGGCGAAGATGCAGAAATTTTGTCCGATGTGCTTTGCGCTGATGACATTATATACAGCAGGGTTCTTTATCATGCCAAGACTACCCGGTGATGACACGGGAACTCTTCCATTTTAAGTTCCCAACCGAAAGAACCGTGACTTTCACTTCGTAATGATGAGTGCTTGGCGAAAGAACAGCCATTACTCACTTTCAAGTGATTAGTCTTGGGTCAGGGTTCGAACCCACGACCTCCCGCTTACGGAGCGAGCACTCTACCAACTGAGCTACCGCGGTGGTTAATAGTCAATTTTGGCTGGGCATTAACAGATTAATAAATTTTATTGTGATGTACGTAATTATAAATGTTTAGTGTCAACATACCAGACTGACCAATCAAATTTATTTATTTGTCCAGTTCGGTACATTTAGCGGGTACTTTTTTATCGTTAAGGGAATGATTTTGGTACCATTTCCATACCAAAAAGTCTGAATTTTTAGTACTTCTAATTACAAAAAAACCCGTCAAAATGGAAAAAAATCGTCTAATTTGACCTTTTCATTTTATCTGTCTGTTTATCCGTTTTTATGTTACAAATCCGTCAAAAACAGATAAATCCGTCGAATTGGCCAGCCTGACATATATATAGAGAAAAAACTTTTTTGAGTTAGATGGAGCTCAGAAGTCTTTATATATGGTTGAATGCTGCTTAACGTCGCATCAGCAATTATTCAGCTTTTCGCGACGAGAACTGCTGATTAATCTATGAACAATTTCGCGTATCCACGTGAAGTGCGAGTGTGCTGTATGGTCTGCCTTGTACTAGCACGCACTAAGGGCGACTTAAGGTGCTAGCCCACCGAGTTAGTACGCCACAGACAAGCGTACCACTCCCCCAGTTACACTATACTGATACCAGGTGAACCAGTAAAAGCCAACAGCGAGGAAAATTCACTTTCCCACATGTGGTCTGATCGGAACTCGAACTCACAGTGGTGAGAGACCCTGGATTTGTAGACCGACGTCTTATCCATTAGGCCACCGCGGCCTCTAGTCTTTATATAGAGAGGAACAACTACATACATGTACAACTACCGCCATAAATGAAAAACAACAAACATACTGTCATATACAATTTTTTAAATTTAATCATAAAATACATTCAAAAAATGGTATATGACAATACAAAATGGTATATTGTCATATACCATTTTTTAATGTATTTTATGATTAAATTAAAAAAAAATGGTATATGACAATACCAATCCATGTCCAAACAAAAATCCTAAAGCAAAGTAAAAAAAACAATTTGAAGGTTGCAAATATGGTTAAACACGTGAACATAAACCAGGGAAGTGAGGCCGGGTGCTCCGGAAGGGATTGGTTGATTCTAATATGTCCCAGTTGTTGTCGAGACGTTACCACGTTACCAGTTTTAAGTGGAGTGACAGTAATGTTTAACTTTACAGTGCGTTCAAGGCAATGTGCATGGAGTGGGTTTTTTTTTCAGCGGGTCACGCCCACCATGACACAATGATTTTTCGTGTCTCTTTCAAAGGAAGACTTTAATTCCTATAAATGCCGAGTGCTTGACGAATAACATTCACTACCACAGGGGCCAGTTTCATAATAAAAATTTTTAAAAATACTCATAAGTATATAAAAAGCTCTTTTTAAAAATTTTATTATGAAACTGGCCCCTGTGGTTACTACGCCTATTTCGAAGTCTTTGTCAGAGACCATTCCCATCCTGTCCTTCTGCAAGCGAATTTCTTGTTCGTTTCTTCTTCCATTTACAGAATACATCTAAAGTTTGAATATCGCGTGCATAGGTTTTGTAAAGAATGAATGATCAGGACGTTAAGTAAAAATGTTAGTGATTAAATCTAGGTACAGGTAATGTTCAGTGAGATCTAGCGAAGAAGACAAGTGGTGCGAGAACAACATGTGTTGGTTGCGCTCGGAAGTTGTCAATTGCTGTGGGACGTGTACAACCTGGTAGGAAATTCTATTCAGTAATGACGAGCTAGGGAAATGAAATTGATTAAATGAAGTTTCACGTCCAAGTCAAGAATATTCATTTATATCGAGACGTCACAAGCTCAAGGTGAAGTGGCAGGAATTTTAACATTTGTAGTGCTGTCATGTTATATATTTTT